>CM066994.1:30305636-30905636 GCA_033977485.1 Hydrangea macrophylla | reverse complement strand
TTTTCGTGTTCGGTTTTCGTGTACATGTATATGGCCATGAATGTTAAACACAAGAGTTAATCGTATCAAAATTATATCAATTCCCTTGAAATCAAGCATAGTTAAGAAATCACGAAGTTCTCGACACATATTCTAGCAAGGCTACTATCAAAGCTCAGACATCCTTTAATATTCCAACTAAACACATAAGAGCACCAATATCTCACATAAACACATAGGCACATGGATTCCTCACATAGGAAGTTAGGGCTAGAAGTTTAATCAAGCAAAACTCAATAAAAACGCATAGTCTCCTAGATTCACACTAGAAAAAATGTATTACACGATATCTAGAAGTTATATGAAACTACATTGATTTAGGGGAAATATTTATAGAGAAAGAAAATATAAATTGCAATCAAGAGCGCTTATGAAGTTTGTTATGCTTCATTAAGTTCTATGAGGTTTGAGTCCTTAATCCTCAAGGGTCATCCATTTGTGAGAGGAATTAAGTATAAACTAGTTGATTTTGTATGTAATCCTCCACTTCATTCGTTGATCTTCATTATTCTCAACTATTTTCCTATCATTCACACAACAATCTATGAAGAAATGCTTGTCAAAGAGGTATGGATCGCCAATGTACACCGTAATGTTTCTCAAATCTCATCTACTTCCCCCCCACACACTTTAGATCCAGGACCTCCAAGGCTTGCAAAGTATGACTAGATGAGTGTGTTTCCATTTGACTTTGATCCTTCATAGGATTTTGAGTAAATTGGATATATGTATGTAGTTTTGTTCAATTTTCATTCGGTTCAGTAAATCCTCTGTCGGATTTTGATCAAGGAATTTTCATACATTCATGATCCGTTTGATTGAGGTGAAACCACTTGGAGGTTGTTCCTAACACATAAATCCACCAGTGCATTTTTTGTTTTACCTCAGTTATCATGTTAACATGGTTGGATCATGGATTCTCCAAACCATCAACTCTCTATCAGAATTTTCAGAACAGTGCACTCACCTTAAACTGGTTGGATCAGAAGGTAGATCAATTATTTGGACCTCCTAATAAATTTTCTCATAAACCATAATGTCTTAGATTTATTCTGGGAGGAATTTGGAGTGTATTGAAATTTTTTGCTATTTTTACCATAATTTACAAAATCAGTGGACAGACAGTTATTTTAATCTGAATGATGTCTGATCCAAGCCTGATTCCTTGAGATCTGGCCATGTGATCTTGGATTTTCTTCTTGATTTGGAAACTAGATTCATTTTAACACCTTGTGTATGAATTTCATCCAGATCAAACCATGGATGAAAACATGCATTATAGAAATTTTCAAACTAAACCTGCTACTATGGAATTTCATTTTTCACTGCTCTGTTTTGGGTAGAACATCTCAAAGAAGGATCCAACTGAATTCATAAGGCCTTAAGGCTCTTTTCATGGATTTAGAATGGTTTTGGGAGAATATGGACACAGATTAGAAGATCAAATCATCGTTCATGTATCATCAATTGTCCTGATGTATTTATCTTTAGTTTAGGGCTAGGAAGCACCAGTGCGGATGCGGGGACGCGAGGACAGGGACGCGAGTGCGGAGAGTTCGGCAATTTCCCCAAAATCACCAGTGCGCGTGCGGCAGGGGTACTTATGTAAATATTAAAAATATATTTTATATAACATTTATATAGTAGTATATACAAACTATTTTACCACTATATTTTCAAATTTAATAATATACACATTTAAAATATCTGTGGCTAAAGTATAAATATTTAGGAAATTAAACAGGGCTAAAGTCTAAATATAATAAGGAAAGGATTTAAAAAGAAAACTAAAGTTTTATAAGTGAATCTAGGGCTTGGACCTTTTGGGCCATTTTCAATTTCACGTTACGCGTAGAGAGAGAGAGAGAGGAAATCACAGACGAAGAAGGAGAAGAAGAAGAAGAATCGTAGAAGAAGAAGACAAAGAAGAAGAAGAAGAATCGAAGAAGCAAAAGACAAAGAAGTGGAAGAAGAAGAATCGAAGAAGAAGATGAAGAATCGAAGAAGACGAAGAAGAAGAAGAAGAATCATAATCGAAGAAGATACCTGGTTTTTCTTCTGCCTTTCTTCATTTTATTTTTTATTTTTTATTTCATTTTCCTTGAATCTGGCGCACTCTGGCCGCACTTAAAAATGGCAAAGAACTCAAATGGAGTCCATTCGCACTAAAGGCGCACTAAAGCCGCATCCGCACTCCATACGCACTCAGTGCACGTGCTCCACCAAATCTGCCGCACTAGTGCTTCTTAGGTTTAGGGTCTTCGAATGTTAGATTATCAATGATTTGTGATTGCTATGTTCATGTGGAGGGTTGTCCTGAATTACGTTGAGGTCATGTCATCTAAACACATTGAGGTTATGTCGCCTCCGGGTTAAGGCCTCTTTTGGCCTTCTCGTTGAAGTGCCATAGCTTCCGTGTTAAGCCGTTTCGACTTCCCTAATGAAGGACGACCCGAAACCATGAATATCATTTAGGGCTAAGTTGTGATTTTATAAGAATATCTTATTGTGTATTCATGTGGACTAACTCTTGTTTTGTAGCGCACCCCCAAGGTACATCCTTCGAGTACCTTCATCCGTCATCTTTTCATTTATCTTTGTATTTCGATGACTTTTTGCCGACGACACCTCTAGATTAGGGTTAATTGTCTCTGTGCTACTTGATTAGAGACCCTTATCTAGAATTGTCTTGCATGTGCATATCATATTGATCATTTGCGGCTCCGCATGAGCCTAATCACTCTATGTATCTCTCATTTCCTTTTAACTCATCATGACACGTTTCTTTTCCTTGCATTTGATCCCGGGCAGGATCGGCCCACTGTAAGTATCTCTCTCTCTCTCTCTCTCTCTCTCTCTCTCTCTCTCTTGTATGCATGAGCATCCGTGTGCTATGCTTCCCAAAAAATTTTCCCAAAAGTATTTCCCAACACGTGGCAGTGGGCCCAGTTGATTTGATTAGTTGATGTTGAAGTGGTCCTACCATTATTGAAGAGGGTCCCACTGCCACATGTGTTGGGAAACACTTTTTAGGAAAATTTTTTTGGAAAGCATAGCATTACTCTTTTTTTTAGTAATTTTGCGCCCTTTCCAACATGCTTATGATATGTATGTATATACTATGTATTACGTGGGGACATGTGTAAAATATAAATTCAGTCGTGAGGGTGTTGACTAGAGGCCTATCGCGAGATAGAATGAAAGGGGGTGTTTTAGTCCATTCAGGGCTCCTTCCCCTTTCATTCCATAATCCCCGTACCTCATTTTCTTTGATTTCGAAAAAGATCAGTTTTCCGTAAATACAAAAAGATTTCTTTTGTTTTCCGGATAAATAACTTAAGTGGTGACTCTCCTTTTTATTTTAAAACCCCTTTTTTACAGAGGAAAACCCCGAAGAGGGCATGAAAGGGGGGGAGCCTCCGGATTATGTGGACAAAAAGAAAAAAAAGCGATGTCCACACCCGGTGATTTTCCCATGGGAATGCTTACTCCTTTTACAGAGGGTATATTCTATCTTGACAATATATATTCCCAACCAGGGTCGGCCCAATGGGGGGGCCAGTGGGGCAAGTGCCCTGGGCCACAAAAAAAAAAGTTAAAATTTTGAGGGCCAAAATATTTACCTACATATACATATATATATATATATCTATTCTACTACTAGATTAGTCTAGATAAGCTGCATAAGCATAAGCATCAGCCCATTCAGTCGGTCCACATGGTATATATATATATATATATAATAGAACAAAATAAGGTCTGGCTGCTTTGGGAATTTGAGGCCCCTCATGTGGCTGAGCCGCTGATGCTTCTTGGAATCTCGTCCCTTCCTCAAGTTCCTCTCACATGAGGTATCAGTATCATATATGATATATATGTATATAATATATAATAATAGTATAAATAATATAAAGATTGTATTTGGTATTTTCTAAGATTCCAAATCTCCAACATCTTTTTATGTAGGGTTTTGTTAATATGTGTCCTTAGGGTTTTGTTAACATGTGCCCTTAGGATATATGTTAAGGTATGACTTTTGATCAATCCAATTATATATATGCCCTAATTTGTTTTGTTCTATTGTGAATTTTACATTTTTTTTTTTGTTTCAGATAATCAATTTTTTAAGTTGGAGCTTGATATTTGAAAATGAGAAAGAGTAAAGTCAAAGAGGGGTGATTTCAATTTTTTTGCTAATCAGGTTCTATTTTTCCTTAACTTTGTTTGGGATTTGAGATTGATTGCTGCATTGTCTGGATGTGAAAAAGAAAGAAAAAGCAAAAAACAGAAAAAAGCTTTTCAAAGTTACAGTTGATCAAATCTTACCTTTGATCGACTATGTTCAAAGAAAGATTGAATGGATTAGCCATGTTATCGATTGAAAAGGGCATGGTCGAGGAGCTTGATTATACAACTCTGATTAGTGATTTTGTTTCAAAAAATGCGAGAAGAATACACTTTAAGTGAAACTATCCGGTCGTTTGTTCATTGGCCTTTTTTGGGAAGGGGAGTGTTAGGGTATGATTTGTAGGCCTTTGGCCAGGGTGGGTAGTTTAGGAGAACTACATTGTGCTTGATCCTTGGGGTCAGGTATAGCCCCTCCTTGGTATGTAGGCAATCCTAAAGTTCCTTGGATACAGCACTTATTAGTAATAAAAAAATCCGATTTTATCTTAAACAGTTGTCAAAAATGAACTTCAACGTGTTTAAAAAAAATTATATGTAAATGTATAGGGGCCTCCCTTTTGGTAGTTCGTCCCGGGCCTCCAAATACTCAGGACCGACCCTATTCCCAACACTCATAGCCAAGTTTACCCAATGTACCCAAGTGTTGATCTTACAGACCTCATTGATTGGCACATCAAAGTAAACAGTAACTACAGCTTGCATCCATAATCGTTTCAAGATTGAGAACACGTATCCCATAAAGTTAATGAGTTCCTATGACTGTTGACAGTCTTTTGTGTCATAGGAAAGGCTCATGGTCCGTCAATGCACCATTAGCACTACTATGATTAACCAAGAGACTCATGCTCCCATGAATGAGATTCATCACTCCATCCCATGGAAGAAGTTAAATCACATTACATTGTAAACCTGATGAGGTATCCAATCTCATCATCCACTATGACCGTTCTAAATATCAAGGAGTAGTAAATCATATCTCCCATGCACTATGCAAATGATTTACTTACAATGAAATTTAAGGATCTTATTCATTTCATGAACACCACATAATTAAATGTAAATCAATATCCATAAACCGCAATAATAATCATCCAATGTCATTACATAAAAAAACTGGTTTGAGGGCACCATCCCAACACATAACACATCAATTAATCACATAATCATGTCTTACTAGCCGATTTGACAAGATTCTACACCATGGATTCATAATTCAAGTTAAGAACATAAGTTTAAACTAATTAAACATGTTATTAGCATTACAATTGAAGCCAAACATATAATCATCCAAATTTTCATAATTAAAGTCACTCACCTCAAGAATTCGCCCCAAAAACTCTGAATTTAAGCTCTACTCTATTCCGGATATACTCCTATACACACACATATATATATATATATGTAAAGATAAATATATGACCTTAAACCCCAAAATGGGTGTAACATCCCTACCCGTGTTTACTATTAATTGCATTTAATTATGCATATGTGACGATTATGTAAGTGATTAGTGTCGTTGGACACGAGTTGTGGTTAATGGGGAACGTGCCTATTGTATGTGAGGTGTTCGTACGGGGACACTGAAAATGAGATTGAGAATATGTCGAGGACACGTGGATCGAGAAATGAGGAATTGACGGAAATATATCATGCATCACGTTGTTTGACTTAATTTCTTGCTTAAACAGTATTCGATTACATGTTAATGATTTTCTGTGTTTATCATGTGATGTGTTATATGGATTATTATTGGGTTTGAGTGGTTTCTAGGAGTTTTTAGGGACTTAGGGGTCATTTAGAAAGGTATTGAAAGTATAGGGGTCATCGTGCAATTTCTAAGAGTTGTGACTTATCCTAGTCTAATAAAACAAAAAGAAAAGGAACAAAAGAATAAAACTCCAGCCCTTCTTCCTTCTTCTTCATTATACACACACACACACACACACACACACACACACACACACACACACATATACAAGCACACAGGTGAGGGGTTAGAGGAGAGAGAGGGGCCATGGAAGTTTAGAGAAAACCTCACCGAAAAACACGCTTTTTGAGGTCCTAACGCGAAATCGAGTCCGGATTTGGACTCGTGGATGTGAGGACTTCAACCTAGTACCAATTTTGTCGAGTTTTCTTACAATAATTTCGGAGCCCTAATTTGGGGTCTCCATATACATGATGCTATAATTGTATACATGCGTGTAGGATTACGTTTGAGCACGTTTAGTTCTTGGAAGCTTAGGATTTGGGCTTTAATTTAGGAGTTTTGAGGGAATTTCTTAGAGGTGAGTGTTATAATCCCACTTTAAATCTTAAAGCATGGTGTGATGTTTGGTTGTTAAATGAGCATGTTTATGTGCTTAATTGAATCAATGGAGGCAATTAGACAATTCCACCGCGAAAAAGGGAAAGTGTGAGAGTATTAGGTGCGAACAGGCCCCAAATTTCCTATGTGGGTACCCTGCATGGATAAAGAGTGAGATTCATTGCGTACGGGCATGAATCAACGTAAGTGCTTGCCTACGGGTAGCGGTGGAAGCATAAATTGCTTGCCTGCGATCATGTTATTCGTTGAGTGAATTGAAATGCGTGATTACTTTGAGTTTTTGATTATTTCGCTCACTAGGCAGACGTGCTTAAACAAATGAAATGGTTATCCATTTCAGGTTCGGGAAAGGATGGTGAATAGCGATGAGTTCAGCGTTATCGGGAGCTCGAGACATGGGTTTTATGTTTATGTACTTTTGAGAAATTGTAAATTGGGAAGAACATGTAAATTAGCTCGTTGAAACATTAGCTAGTTGTTTGTTATAAGAACGATCATGTGAATATGTATATTGAGGGTTGGATCATTGTAGTTTGAGTTTTTTGTAAATTCGTGGTTGAATCCAAGCTTATGATTGTGGTTTTGATATATTGGGAATGCTCTATTTCATGTTTGACGAGCTGGAGTAAAGTTTGGTGCAGGTTTGGAATGGTTAAAAACTGGAGGACAGGGCGAAAAACCAAAGTTCAGGTTGGTCGCTGGGGCGGCTCACCTGAGCGGACATGCCCAAAATTGGTTTTTCAAGTCAGGTTGCTCTTGGAATCCCACCCGCCGGTGGACCGCTCGGGCAACCTCTCGCACGCCCGGGCGACTTCTTGTTCTAGGAAATTCTTGATTCCGTAATCTCGCCCGCTAGGGTACTCGCCCGGGCGGACTAAGGCATTTTTGGTCCATTTTGATTAGGAAATGCATTTTAAACCCCATTTTCACCTTTCCTAAGTTGGTTAAAGAATGTTTAAAGGGTTTTAAGCCACTTTTCATTTAGTTTTCAATTTTGTAATTTGTTTATTATTTTAAGGAAAAAATTTCAGAACCCCTTTAGCGAGGTCAGGGCTTGGATTAACTTTGTATTTGCAGTCATCAGGTCTTTCTGAGTGTGCCACGTAGCCTAGACTCACAGGGGTGGGTCCGAGGGCGTGACACCCTCCCGGGTGGTATCAGAACAATAGGTTAGAACCTTTCGGAACGATTAACGAATACATTGAGTACGTTGGAATAAAATGTGTAGTAATGCGACGATTGCATTGTTAATGCTATGTATGAAAGTATGTGAATTGTGAGTGACATACTGGCATAACATGCATATGTATATGTATATTTATGGTATGTAATTGGCAGGTGGGTATAAGAGGGTTAATATGGACCCGATAGGGGATAAGACACCACGTACCAAAATGGATCGTCTGGAAGAGGCAGTGGGAGAATTTGTTAGGTCTATGGTAGGCCAAATGCCTACAAGTTCCGTGGCAAAACAATTTCAAAAGAGGAAACCAACAAAATTTCATGGTGAAGTTGATCCGAGGTCTCGTATCACTGGGGTGAACGATATGGAAAGAATTTTCAGGGTTCTTGAATGCGATGTTGCTCTGAAAGTGTTGTTGGCAGCTGATAGACTCCAGGATGAAGCTTTGACATGGTGGATGAATATCCTTGATCAAGGGGCACCGACTACTTGGGAAGGCTTTAAACTTGAGTTGTATAAGCGTTTCTTTCCACCAGCAGAGCAGAGAAAGAAACAAGCAGAATTTGATGAACTCCGACAACGGGGGATGACAGTGACGGAGTACACAACAACGTATAATGAGTTGTTGTAATTTGTCAAGCACACCTTATACACTGAAGTAGATCGAGTCTGGAAATATGAGAGAGGATTGATGGATGATATTCGAGATCGTGTTGATACTTTCCAGCATCCTATAGTGGCTTTAGTTCAGCAAACTGCTTTGATAGCTGAACAAGGGTTGGACAGGAGTAGAGAATAATAGGGCAAGCGACCGATGGAAGGCAAGGGGAAGAGTTAGGGTGGTTTCTTTCGGAAAGTATTTTCGAGAGGTTCGAGTTCTAGTTTAGGGAACCAGGGTGGAAGTTCATTTTCAGTAGGCCAATCGAGATGTTCAATTTTGGTCATTTTCATGGAGGTCCGTATCGTTTGACTGGCCATTTCTGTTATAATTGTGGGCTGCCAGGCCATGAAGCTAAGAGTTGTCCTCAGATGAGATCACAGGCTTTGGGGAGCAGAAGTCCAAGTCCTGACACGAGAGGAAGATGTTTTGAGCGTGATCAACTAGGGCATTTTGTACGAGATTGTCCAAGGAGACAGCAGATGCCACCACCACCATCAAGACCGACTAGTTCGATGGCTTCTAGTAGATCGAGGCCGAGGACTCAAGCTGAGCAAAGGAGTTGAGCAGAGGCAAGGGAGGTCATTCCAGCTCAATCCTTGTAATGTCTCAGGTGCGAATTCTGTCGTTTCTGGTACGTTGTCTATATGTTCTTATCCGGCAAGAGTTTTAATTGATTCGGGGTCGACGCATTCATTTGCTTTGCATGCTTTTGCAAAACATTTGGAAGTTATATATGAACCATTGGGGTATGAATTATGTGTATCCTTACCTCTTAGTAAGCCAATGACGAGTTTACAAGTGTTTAGGCATTGTGATATTCGAGTAGGTGAATGTATGTTGACCGTTGACTTGATTCCTTTAGCTATCAATTATTTTGATGTGATTCTTGGGATGGATTGGCTAACTGAAAATCAAGCAGTGATTGATTGTGAACGGAAGATAGTTATTTTCCGTTTGCCAGGGTATGGAGAATTTGATTTTTAGGGAATTGGTGTTGTATCACCACCATATATGATTTCAGCCATTCAAGCGGCAAAGTTGTTCAAGAAGGGGTGCATTTGTTGTAACGCCCCAAATCTCTTTTAAGGGGGTTAAGGTGGACAAGTAAATCAACAGTCTCTTTAAAACATGTTTAGAACAAGATCATTTGAAAATTGTAGATCCAGTCTACTGATACCCTTCTGAGATGCAGAGAACACTTTTTTGAAAAAGACTAATCCAGTCGACTGGTTTTGAAAATACAGAGAGCACATTTTTGTAAAAGGATTGGTCCAGTCGATTGGTAGAAGTCAAGTCGACCAAATTTGCAAAGGGGCAGTGAAAATCTAGTCGACTAATGCCACCCAGTGCACTGTTTTTACATTTACAGAGAGCTTAGAAATCTCAAATGGTAAATCCAGTCAACTGGACCCCGTCCAGTCAATCGTTTCTTAGCAGCAGAGAATTCTGCAGCATAACATTCATACTAATACACTTTCACTCCTAAACGGATGATTCGCAACCATAGAAAAAGGGAGTAAGGGCTATAGAACACCGACAGTTTCATCAAGATCATAGACCGTGAGCTTTTCCTGGTTGATCGATCGACGAATTCCTTGAGAGACTCGTTCTTCCTTTGCCTGACAGTCAACAACTGTGTGTCAGGCTTTGGCTGCTTATGCATACCGATGAACTGACTGATGAATTGTTTGCTGAGTTGCTTGAAGTTGTTGATCGACCGTGGCTTCAGAGAATATAACCACTGAGTTGTCGGGCCCTTCAAGGTACTAAAAAAGGCTAGACAATTGAGCTCATTGAAATTGGTAGTGAGAACCATTCGGGATTTGTAAGCTCCGACATGGACCACCGGGCTCCCCAAACTGTTGTACAAATCCATCTGAGGCTGTTTGAACTTTTGAGGGACGGCGAACCTGGTGATCTCCGTGAAGTAGGGGGACTCGGTATCCGTGTCGGTGTGGTTGTAGACCGACCTCTTGTTGATATTTTTGGCCATGTCCCCGATCTGTTTCTCCAGGTCTCTGATTTTATCTTCCAGCCCAGTCCGATCACTGTCTTCGTGATAGGTGAGGTCAGTAGAGGAAGCTTCTTCCAAATCATGGGTAGTTGTTTCCTAAGAGAGGGCTAGGCTGCGACTATGGTTAATCTGGTGCATAAGATCGTCACGACTCCTGGCCGGTTTCTTGAACCGATTCCCGAACCGAGCGTTCGAGCCGCTCTTCCCGGGCAGCACGCCTATCGTTGTTTACGTCCCGAGCATCTTCCACAGAGGCGGGACGCCTATCGTTGTTTACGTCTCCCGAGGATATCGCCTCGTTCTTTGCGCCTTATTTCGGTCCTGAGGATGATGCGTTTTATTTGGGTCTAGGTACTAGTGAGGAGTCTGAGATGGATATGGTTCTAGAGTTGACTACTGAGGACGATTTTGATGAGATGAGACCACCTTTTGATCCTGCTACGCATCCGGAGTGGGAGCTAGTTGATTGGTACTTTCGTTCCGGCGTGCGACCTCCTTCAGACGTGTTTCGTGGTGTGGATGTTCTGGTGATCTTCTATGAGGACTACATCCATGTCATTGTCATGTTCCCACCTGCATAGAGACATGCGGTGATTTGGTTTGGGGGAGTATATGGATAGTTGTTCATTTTAGTATATTTGTTCATTTTAGTATAGTCGTTCTTTAGTATAGTCGTTCATTATATCTTGATATTTTTTTTTAGTGCTTCAGAATATTTTTGTTTAGTTTTTGTTTGTTAGTTCGTTCATTCGTTAGTTCTTTTATTCATTGAAAAAAAAACAAACAAACATGTTATAAGTTCTATAAATAAATAAGTACAGTTTCTTAATATTGTTCAATGTTGCGTTACTTCTTTTTGTAATTAGATTTCGTTGAAATTTTGGAATTTAGAGAGTATGTAATTCGATGTCTACCGAATGTATAAAGGTATATCTTGAGATCTGTATATCCTTAGAATCATTGCTCTATATCTTATACTTGCATAGTTACTGTTGCACGGCACGTAGTCATATGGATACATAGTAACATTTGAACTATAATATAACTTGGATTTCTAAATAGTAGTACTGTGGAGACTAGAACCCGATGAGTTTTTGAGCCTTTCAGTCCTTTCGAGGGTTTTAAACTTATTATTATCGAATCTCTTTAACATATCGCATTATTTCGTTGATTAGTCTCATTATTTTTTTCTTTTTGATTGAAAGTCAAGTTACTATTATAATTACCATGTTAGAAAAAAAAGAGGAAAAAAATTATATTTCCTTTAATATCGTAACATTGAAAAAATCATGTAACTCTAGAAAATAAAACTAGGCCATGTGTTTGAATAGATCTCTTTGACCTTTGGCCTACCCAATACAAATATTTTTATCCTTTGTTAACCCTTTGGGCCTTTAAATAAGCCATTTCTTTATTCACCTATTATCCTACCCCACTCCGATATGGAGTTCGCCACTATTAAATGTTACCTAACCCATGTCCAAAAGTAGTTAGAGAATAGTTTTCATAAAAAATTGGGCTAGTAAGCGACGGAAAAAAAGAAAGATGTATTGCGTAGTGAAAAAAAAAGGAGTATACTATACACATAAAAATAAAAAAAATTAAAAATAGTTATTGAAACAGAATTGAAAAAAAGGGAAAAAGAATAAAGAGATGAATCTCTTGAAAACGATGAAAAAATAAAAGACTAGTCGTTGTAGTAAAGCCCTTGCATTACACTTTATTGCTATTCCTATTTATCTATGGACTCTTTGAATTCCTTTTTGCCTTTTTTTTTTTCTGTACCTTAACCCTTGATCAACGTTACAACCCCTATAAAGTCCTAGTGGATTCTATGGAAACATGATTCGAATATGAAACCGATAGAAAAAGTAAGTATAAACATGGTAGTAATAATATTTACTTGACGATCAATATCTATTCATGAGACTATCTTATTTCTGTCGTGTCATACGTTATTGGGAGTCGTATGCGAGTTTATTTGTTTTGAAAAAGAATTCTGTCTCGCATGCATAACCGAGTGCTTACACCTGTTTCAAAGTGAATTTATTTTAGAGTGTAATTACAACGTGAGATTTGTAGTCAAAGCATCACTAAATAGTCATCTGATTTATATTCCAAGTTCATAGTTGCCGTGTATCCACTTGACTACTATTTCACACACATGCGGGTCTTCGATATATTCTATTGATTCTGGTGATATATGTTTTCGGATTATTTTTCATAATGTAGGAAGGTATACGATTGTTTTACTCTTGATGATTTATAAAGTTGCAATTGAAGTTGATTTTATAAAAGAAGGATGTTGACATTGAAGTATTTTAAAATTTTGAATAAAATTTTTATTTTCACAAGTTAATAAAGATGGTTGTGGGTGACTTGTTGACGAGAACCATCACGAGACTTCACTCGTCCGACTAAGGACACCTAGAGGTTTAAATCTCGCGCGACCTTCCCAATTACGCGCTCGCGCGATCCGTACAAAAATCAAAGTTGCGTATTCTGCTATACTGAAGAGTCCTGTGTAAACGAAACTGCTTAATGACGTCCGGATTGGAAATAACAGCTGTTTTAGCAAGTTTCGGGATAGGAAAGCTTCCAAAAAACCCTTGTAAACTCTACATATATTTAGTTTTTATATTTTTGAGGGGTGACACATTCTTTCATAGAGAGCTTTGGAAGACAAGAGGAAGGAGAAGAGCAAGTTTGAAGGTCTCTAATGGCTTCCATCGAACCAATCTTCATGCTTCCACCCATCATGAGCAACTAAACTCCTAATCTAGGGTTTCAATGAAACCCTAGCAATGTAAAAAGGGGATTTTCTATGCTTTTCTACTCTAGGATTTTATGTTTTGGGATAGTGATTGTATGTTGGTGGATTATTTATATAATCAGTTTTAATGTTAATAATCAAGAGTATTTTGGATCTATTCTTGTCTCAGATTTTTCTTATACTTATTGAACTCAATAGTCCTTGATTTCTGTGATTGATAGGAGCATTTACATACAATGGTGCTTATGTGATTGTGATGTTTATATCTTTTATAATTCATACTTAGGAAAGATAAGTTATGCTACACCCTAGTTATTATCTACCTACACTCTAGGTGTCCCTAGTCGGACGAGTGAAGTCTCGTGAGGGTTCTCGTCAACAAGTCACCCACAACCATCTTTATTAACTTGTGAAAATAAAAATTTTATTCAAATTTTAAAATACTTCAATGTCAACATCCTTCTTTTATAAAATCAACTTCAAATGAAACTTTCTAAATCATCAAGAGTAAAACAATCGTATGCCTTCCTACATTATGAAAAATAATCCAAAAACATATATCTCCAGAATCAATAGAATATATCGAAGACCCGCATGTGTGTGAAATAGTAGTCAAGTGGATACACGGCAACTATGAACTTAGAATATAAATCAGATGACTATTTAGTGATGCTTTAACTACAAATCTCACGTTGTAATTACACTCTAAAATAAATTCACTTTAAAACAGGTGTAAGCACTCAGTTATGTATGCGAGACAGAATTCTTTTGCAAAACAAATAAACTCGCATACGAATCCCAACAACGTATGACACGACAGAAATAAGATAGTCTCATGAATAGATATTGATCGTCAAGTAAATATTATTACTACCATGCTTATACTTCCTTTTTTTTATCGGTTTCATATTCGAATCATGTTTCCATAGAATCTACTAGGACTTTATAGGGGTTGTAACGTTGGTCAAGGGTTAAGTTCAGAAAAAAAAAAAAAAAAAAAAAAAAAAAAAAAAAAAAAAAAGCAAAAAGGAATTCAAAGAGTCCATAGGTAAATAGGAATAGCTTTAAAGTGTAATGCAAGGGCTTTACTACAACGACTAGTCTTTTTTTTTTTCATCGTTTTCAAGAGATTCATCTCTTTCTTCTTTTTCCCCTTTTTTTCAATTCTGTTTCAATAACTATTTTCTTTTTTTTTTTTTTTTTGTGTATAGTATACTCCTTTTTGTTTTTCACTACGCAATACATCTTTCTTTTTTTCCGTAGCTTACTAGCCCAATTTCTTTATGAAAACTATTCTCTAACTACTTTTGGACATAGGTTAGGTAACATTTAATAGTGGTGAACTCCATATCGGAGTGGGTAGGATAATAGGTGAACAAAGAAATGGCTTATTTAAAGGCCCAAAGGGTTAACAAAGGATAAAAATATTTATATTGGGTAGGCCAAAGGTCAAAGAGATCTATTAAAACAGATGGCCTAGTTTCATTTTCTAGAGTTACATGATTTTTTCAATGTTACGATATTAAAGGAAATAGAATTTTTTTCCTCTTTTTTTTCTAACATGGTAATTATAATAATAACTCGACTTTCAATCAAAAAGAAAAAATAATGAGACTAATCAACGAAATAATGCGATATGTCAAAGAGATTCGATAATAATAAGTTTAAAACCCTCGAAAGGACTAAAAGGCTCAAAAACTCACCGGGTTCTAGTCTCCACAGTACTACTATTTAGAAATCCAAGTTATATTATAGTTCAAATGTTACTATGTATCCATATGACTACGTGTCGTGCAACATTAACTATGCAAGTATAAGATATAGAGCAATGATTCTAAGGATATATAGATCTCAAGACATACCTTCATACATTCGGTAGACATCGAATTACCTACTCTCTAAATTCCAAAATTTCAACGAAATCTAATTACAAAAAGAAGTAACGCAACATTGAACAATATTAAGAAACGGTACTTATTTATTTATAGAACTTATAACATGTTTTTTTTTTTTTTTCAATGAATAAAAGAACTAACGAATGAACAAAATAACAAAATAACGAACTAACAAACAGAAACTAAACAAAAACTAAACAAAAATATTCTGAAACACTAAAAAAAAATATCAAGATATAATGAACGACTATACTAAAGAACGACTATACTAAAATGAACAAATATACTAAAATAAACAACTATCCATATACTCCCCCAAACCAAATCACCGCATGTCCCTATGCAGGTGGGAACATGACAATGACATGGATGTAGTCCTCATAGAAGATCACCAGAACATCCACACCACAAAACACGTCTGAAGGAGGTCGCACGCCGGAACGAAAGCACCAATCAACTAGCTCCCACTCCGGATGCGTAGCAGGATCAAAAGGTGGTCCCATCTCATCAAAATCGTCCTCAGTAGTCAACTCTAGAACCATATCCATCTCAGACTCCTCACTAGTACCTAGACCCAAATAAATCGCATCATCCTCAGGACCGAAATAAGGCGCAAAGAACGAGGCGATATCCTCGGGAGACCAATCAGGGTGACCCGGACGTTGTCGAACAACGTCCGGCACGTACTCAGGGAGATCCCTATAGGGATAGGTAACTAGGTCAAAATCGGAGCAGATGATGAAATAGCGGCCGAGCCAGGAGGAATTTCCTCATCGTCATCCTCGGTCGAGGAATCAACCGAATCAGAAGAAGAAGAGTCAGAAGACGTCGGCGGAGCGCCATAAGGGCCATCTATAGCGGTAGGGTCATCGCCAAACAGGTCATCCTCGTCCGAAGAATCAGAACGGATAGAAATGGGTGAGCGAGGATGTCGACACTTCCAGCCAAAACGACCGACTGGAACGTAGGACTTGGCTACCCTATGACTCGGTATGGTATCATAATCGGAAGAACTAGAGTCGAAATCATAACTCGACTGACTCGAAGACCTATCGGGTGAAGTAGGCGGTGATATAGTATGGTCCATGATATGAGTATGTAAAAGAGATATGAGGGTCGAGGTAACTATACGGATATCGGAAAAACAAAAACCTGAAACCAAAAATTAAGTCACAATTTATCTTTATTAGTTTGAGTTATTAAAAGTAAAAAAAACTTAATGTTACTATTTGCTTGAATGTGTAGCCGTAATGAATGTCAAATTTTTAAACGTAAGCAATGTAAGTTTGCATTGAAATAGAAATCTGAATGAATTACCCCCAAACTTGAACCTAAGAGATTTCTGTTATAGTGCAATGGGTGGTGAAATTGCTGTGCAATATTGATTCAACGACAATTGCTCCGAATGAATAAATGAAGACATTATATAGCCAAGCATGAAATTGAAATGGCAATGAATAACGACGTTAATGTTGTGACTAACTAGAAGCAATAGGAATAACACAACGATAAACGAGAAGCATCAAATGCAAAATGATATAATTACAGACCAAATGAACAAAAGTAAACTAAAAGACAGAAAGTAAACTAACCGGTCGAAGCCGAGTACAGCAAAATCCTAATAATAAACAAAAAAAAAAAAACGGAACGAAAAAGTAAAAGCAAAAATAATAAAATAATATACAGGCCCAATGTCTGATAATGTCTCAACCACCCAACCAAATACATTTAAAATGAAAAAGAATGTCCAATCACACCCCCCCCCCCCCCCCCCAGATCTAGTCCTCACCTCCCTCGATCAACACCAACTCCAGACCTGTACTCCCCTGCCCCGTCGTTCCATCACCATCCCCATCACCATCACTCCCATCTCCATCATCGCCAGCCTCTTCCTCCTCACCCTGCACCTCTCCCTGCTCCTCAACGCCCTCCTCGGCCACCTGTTGTGCCTGTCGCAGAAACGCCGACTGGTAAGCCGCCTCTCCCTGAGCAAGAATGTCCTCCAGCTGGTCGGGATGATGAGCTGGAAAAAGGACCGCATGTAGGACTGCAAGCGCAACGTCTCACCTCGGAAAGCACAAACGTCCCCATACGTCCAAGCGTACGGGGTATCCTCAGGAGGAGGTGGACGCTGTGCTGCCTGCTCACGACGGGCCTGGGCCTGCTCTCGGGCCCTCCTAACCTCCAGATCTAGGCGATCCAGACTCAACTTCCAATCAGCGGAAGCGAACTCTGGGATATATGCATCAATGGGCTCCTCGGCTGGAATAGGAAAGGCCTTAGCTCGGAGAATAGCAGTGATAGTGCGAGGGTAGGGCAGAAGAAGCTTAGAATCGACGGAGTGGTCAATGGCATGGGCAGCAAGACGCATGCCCTCCATAATAATAAGGCCAGAATGGAACCAGTCGCTGCGGTAAACAGCGTGGAGGGCATGGTGAATTTCCTTGGTCCGTTCCTGCTCATGACCAAGGGGGTACAGGTTTCGTTTAAAGATATGGTCGACGAACCACATCTAGCGGGGCATGTGAGAGCGTCGAATAGATTGCCCCGACCCAGAGCGGTCGCCACACATGTCCTGGATAATGTGTATGAAGGAGTGGGCTTTGAATAGGACATTTAGTTTCGGTACTTGATATGAATGGGAGGGGAGTTGGAGGATTTCAGCGATGTTGTCTGGGTTGAGGGTGATGTCGTGGCCATCTATGGTTGTTGACAAAAAAGCGTGCTGGCTGAGGGATTGTTTATGGTAGCGGAGGTTTTGATAAAAGAGGCGGACGAAGCGGGGGTAGCTGATTAGATCTGGGTTTCTAAAATAAAGCTGTGGGGCCAGCTTACGGGCGACTAGATTGTTGTGGCCCCACTTCGTGTCTTTATCAGACGCGAAGTACTCAGCGTCTATAGCGGCCTCGTGGTTGAGGCCGCGGTTGGCATACTTAGGGCCTAATTCATTGGGGTTTGGGTCGTCTGGGGGAGGTGGTGGTGGTGGGCCTATCTGTTTTTCTTTTCCTTTCGACCTTTTCTGAGGTGGTTGGGAACTGGACGCGGATTTTACAGTGCGCTTTGTCATTTTGAAAAGAAAGGTGTGAAAATTTTAGAAAAAATTTGAAAATGCGAGCTTTAAAATTGGTCTATGCCCAGAAAAAGAAAATGAAAGGGAAAGGGGGAATGGGACACCTGCAAAGAAAAACGTCCCGGCAAGGGACACAATCAATATAATTTCAATAGTTGTAAAAGAAATTGGGGTTCACGGGGGAACACCCAGCAACTGTGAGAAGAGCCGATCCCTTCTCACCCCCTGTCCCGACAAGGGCACACACTTTGCGGCAAGTCGCGAGGTACTTGCCGCGCATTTATAATCAATGTAAAGAAATAAATTAACGATAGTAACATAGTTGACGACAAGGTTGGTTGAGATGCCCATGTGATATTTACGAGCCTATTTAACGTCATTGACTGGCCGACATTCGTGAAGTTAACGGCGCATTAAAGAATTTGGAAAGTAAAAACTATGTTGACATCGAAACATTCTAACAGTAAACGGGGATTTAAATGTGAGTTGAAAGTCTCAAGGTTCAAATGTTTATTCAAACGTGCTCATAGAACTTCCAGGTCCAATGGATAATGAAGTAATGCTGTAGTAAATTGACTTCTACATTTGATCTTAGAATTTCACTGTTATCTTGAAATTACAACGAGCATAGTATATGAGCACTATCTGTCAAAGTAACACCCGTATTTGCATGAAAGTCTTAGTTATAGTGGTATAATCCTAATTAAGATTCTGGTTATCTAAATTAAGGACAATTCAGGGGTATGGGATTTATTCAACGCATGTGTGAATTCCAATGTGCCTACTTAGTGAACTTACTGCGTTATAATTCAAATTGTTCGTAATTTTAAGATGGATTTGAACGTATAAATGTGGATTAGATTTGACTCCTAAGATTTAAAAGTATGGGAAATCATTATTGCATCCACACTTTTTTCGAATATGGACTAAGTCACAATTTCCAATGAATTTTGTGCAATCAAACCCTAATCAATAATTGAGTTCAAATTGAACACACGTGTTCATGAGAATGTATGTGGATGTAAATTAGGGTTTGATGTTCGTGTGTTTGTGTGATCAGATATAATCGTATATATATGTATACATATGGCAACATAAATGTAGGGGTCTAGAAATCCCCCAATTTTATCAACCCTGACTCATATATATGTGGAGATCTATGAGTAGCTTGCGTATAAACAACAGGGTTTAAAATATAGGGTTCGGGTTTTAAATATATATATATATATATATATGTATAAATTTGTATGTGAATTTTAAAGAATTTCCCTCCTGAACTCACAAAACTTAAATAACCAGTGAGTGTGTGTCTAGATGAATGTATTGAAATCTGTATATGTATATGTAGAGCTCAAGCAATAGATCTTAATCGATTGTGTTTATTCAAGCCTTAAGCAAGTCCTGAGTGCAAATTGACTCACAAACCCTATTGTGCTCTACCCAAACAGATATCAAAAGATAAGTGTTGTATATATCAAATAAAAAATTCGTGTGTGGTCATATATATACAAGAATATAGATGTATATATATATACTAAAATTAGGGTTTGGGATAGTATGAAATTTTGGGTCAGATTGTGCGTGTGTGTATATATGAATCTATAAATATAGATATATGTATATATCTATCTATATATGTATGTATATCGATATATATAAGGGATGTGTACCTGTGAAGACGGATTGAAGATGAAGGGAGGGGTTTTGACCGCTGATTTGTGCGCGTTTGGCGGCGGCGGCGGTTGTTTCGCAGCGGCGGCAGTAACGTTCCGGTGATGTTGTGGTTGTGGTTGGTGATGACGATCGGCGGCGGCTCTGTGGCGGCGTAGTGGAGGTGATGATGGTGGGTTGTTGCGGAGAGAAGGAGAGAAGAGAGAGATCGCGAAAAAGTGAGAGAGGAAGACGCCGAGAGAGAGAGAGAGAGTGTGTATGTTCTGAAAATTAGGGCTCAGCCTTATATTTAAAGGGAAGGCAACCTCACGTGAGCGGACCGCGCAAGCGAGCCTCGCGCGCGCGAATCCCTCTGCGAGGAGAAACTAAGGCTTGGTTTTTTAGTTTCAAATAAATTTTTGTTAAGTGTCAAAGTCGCTCGAGCGGGGCGCTCCAGCGAGATCCTCGCGCGCGAACCAAAGCTGAGGCTTGTTATAAAAAACTTTCAAAAATTTTCTTAAGGGGGAATCTCACGCGAGCGACGTTTCGCGCGAGCGTGCCGCGCGCGCGCGCGAGATGCCGTTTTCTCATTTTTCTTTTCTGTTTTCTTGTATAAATGTTCTATAATTTCAAATTTTCATTTTTTTGGGTTTTTAGAAGCTCAGACACTGGCCAAAAACTACTAACTAGTGTACAAAATTGAAGAAAATTCTAACTAAAGCTTGGGTTGCCTCCCAAAAAGCGCTAAGTTTTACGTCGTTAGCTCGACCGATGCAAGTGCTCAGTCTAAATAGATCGGATCTACCAGATCTATAGATTCGATTTCTCTCTCTTTTGTTTCCTCGGTTCGATATGGCTTAAGCCGTTGTCCGTTTACTTTAAACGGTGTTCCACCGTTTGTATTTTGGATTTCAATTGCTCCATGCGGGAATACTTGTGTTATTATAAACGGACCGTCCCATCGGGACCGTAGTTTACCCGGGAACAACCTTAATTTTGAATTAAACAGCCAGATGCGTTGTCCAACCTCGAAATTCTTTCTTATAATCATTTTATCGTGGAAAGATTTAGATCGTTCTTTGTAGATTCTCGAATTTTCATACGCTTCCTTTCTCAATTCTTCGAGTTCTTGCAATTGAAGTTTACGATGACATCCTGCCGCTTTTATATCTTGGTTAAGCGTTTTTACGGCCCAATAGGATCGATGTTCGAGTTCCACCGGTAGGTGGCACGCTTTTCCAAATACTAGTCGGTAAGGAGACATCCCAATAGGAGTTTTAAAAGCTGTACGATATGCCCAAAGCGCATCGGTCAGTCGTTGTGACCAATCTTTACGGTCTGGACGTACCATATTTTCTAATATACTTTTTACTTCTCGATTTGAAACTTCAACTTGGCCTTGGGTTTGCGGATGGTACGCGGTTCCTACTTTATGAGTGACGGAATATTTTCGGACGAGGGCTTCAAAGTAACAATTACAGAAATGTTTTCCCCCATCGCTTATAATTGCCCGTGGCGTACCAAACCGACAAAATATGTTATCTTTTATAAATTGAACCACCACTTTATGGTCGTTGGTTCTCGTCGCCACTGCCTCCATCCACTTAGAAACATAGTCGACCGCGACTAAAATATATTCGAAACCACAAGACGAGGGGAACGGACCCATAAAGTCGATGCCCCACACATCAAATATTTCTATAATAAGGATTGGGGTCATGGGCATCGCGTCACGATGTGACATGTTTCCTGTTTGTTGACAACGTACGCAGTTCTGACAGAATTCATGTGCGTCTTTGAACAGTGTTGGCCAATATAATCCGCTTTGGAGGACTTTACCGGTCGTTCGACGGCCTCCAAAGTGACCTCCGCATTCTAGAGAGTGACAAAATTTTAATATGGATTTGAACTCACTTTCCGGAACACAACGTCGCCAACGTTACAACCCCTATAAAGTCCTAGTGGATTCTATGGAAACATGATTCGAATATGAAACCGATAGAAAAGGAAGTATAAGCATGGTAGTAATAATATTTACTTGACGATCAATATCTATTCATGAGACTATCTTATTTCTGTCGTATCATACGTTGTTGGGAGTCGTATGCGAGTTTATTTGTTTTGCAAAAGGATTCTGTCTCGCATACATAACTGAGTGCTTACACCTGTTTCAAAGTGAATTTATTTTAGAGTGTAATTACAACGTGAGATTTGTAGTCAAAGCATCACTAAATAGTCATCTGATTTATATTCCAAGTTCATAGTTGCCGTGTATCCACTCGACTACTGTTTCACACACATGCGGGTCTTCGATATATTCTATTGATTCTGGTGATATATATTTTCGGATTATTTTTCATAATGTAGGATGGCATACAATTGTTTTACTCTTGATGATTTAGAAAGTTTCATTTGAAGTTGATTTTATAAAAGAAGGATGTTGACATTGAAGTATTTTAAAATTTGAATAAAATTTTTATTTTCACAAGTTAATAAAGATGGTTGTGGGTGACTTGTTGACGAGAACCCTCACGAGACTTCACTCGTCCGACTAGGGACACCTAGAGGTTTAAAAGGCTTGTTGCACAGGCTAAGTGCAATCGTTATCCATACGAAAATGGAGTAGGACTTTTATTAGTAGTTTTATTCTTTTTGCTCAAGTACTAGCAAAATGTAGGTTTGGGGGTGTGATCGGGAGACAACAAATCCTAATTATACGCCTTAATTCACATTTGTTAGCTATTTTTATCCTGTTTTTGTATAGTTTTACTTTATTTTCTATTTTCTGTCAGGTTTTAGAAGAAAACAAGGAGATCTGGTTAAATAAGGTGAAAAAGCAGGCAGAAAGAAGCTGGAAAAAGCCCTTCGCGCGAGCGGCCCGCTCGCGCGATATCCCAGAATTCGCTCGCGCAACCCGCGCGCGCGACCTTCCCAATTACGCGCTCGCGCGATCCGTACAAAAATCAAAGTTGCGTATTCTGCTATACTGAAGAGTCCTGTATAAACGAAACTGCTTAATGACGTCCGGATTGGAAATAACAGCTGTTTTAGCAAGTTTCGGGATAGGAAAGCTTCCAAAAAACCCTTGTAAACTCTATATATATTTAGTTTTTATATTTTTGAGGGGTGACACATTCTTTCATAGAGAGCTTTGGAAGGCAAGAGGAAGGAGAAGAGCAAGTTTGAAGGTCTCTAATGGCTTCCATCGAACCAATCTTCATGCTTCCACCCATCATGAGCAACTAAACTCCTAATCTAGGGTTTCAATGAAACCCTAGCTATGTAAAAGGGGGATTTTCTATGCTTTTCTACTCTAGGATTTTATGTTTTGGGATAATGATTGTATGTTGGTGGATTATTTATATAATCAGTTTTTAATGTTAATAATCAAGAGTATTTTGAATCTATTCTTGTCTTAGATTTTTTCTTATGCTTATTGAACTCAATAGTTCTTGATTTCTGTGATTGATAGGAGTATTTACATACAATGGTGCTTATGTGATTGTGATGTTTATATCTTTTATAATTCAAACTTAGGAAAGATGAGTTATGCTACACCCTAGTTATAGGTAGATAATTCATGTGAACCATAGATGGGTTATGCTCAGATTGAACTAACAATATCTTCTTGACGATACTATTGGGCTTGTAGCTACGATAGATCATAACTATCCAAACATAGAACTTAGAATAGGAAGTATAGACCCCCGATGCATAGTTAGTGGTGGATTTGTAATCCTAGATCTCATCTATTCATATTTAAATTAATTTTCAATTTAGCATACAAATTTACTTAGATTTAATTCTAGATTCTATTTCCATAATTTCATAATTTAATTCATAGTTTAAATTAGTAGTAACAATCAAATTCTAAACCAACCAAAATTCCGATTTTCTAATAATTAAATAGATTAGATTTTAGTAATTAAAGGATAAAAATTCATCAATCTCTGTGGGTTCGACCTTTACTTTCCCTACTGCAAATCTTTAGTAAAGTACACTTTTCATATCTTGATTTTAACATCAACTATTTTAGTATAATTTTAATTTTTTGTTATTTATTTATTTTTATTTTTATTTTTATTTTTTTTTATTGGGGGGAGTTTATAAGACTTTATACTAAACTTAAAATCTCTAAAATAATCCAAAAGTTACATCCACATTGTGTCCGTGTGTAAGTCTTCACTGCCTTTTGAAGCTCAACTCTTTCTTTGAGTAAGATACGGAATGTACCCAACATGTTCATGGCATTGCTCCATCTTCCTTTCTCTTTATCTCATCAATTCTACTAAACTAATGATTTTATCTTCCCCTCCTTCCCCCTCTCCCTCTTACCTAAAATGGTGACAATTTCAAAATGCTACTATCGAGTCATTAGATCTATATCTAGGAGACTAGGACGAACATCGCTGGCCTTCTATGAGATTTTAGCTTTATATGGTATAAGTTTTGTGGTATGTAGCTAAGAAAACAATAACTTGAGGGGAAAATGGCACACACAGCCGTTGGAGAGGGAAACGGTACACACAAAGCCGTGAGAGTGGGAAATGGCACACACAAAGCCGTTTTGTCTGATACTTGTACTAAGAACCTATACACCAAAATATCTCTCAATCTCTCAAATATGACTAAGCTTGCTCTAAACGGCAAGGTGTGCTATGACATTTCCGAACGGCTTTATGAAAGCCATTTTGTCTCCAAACAGCTTCGTTTGTGCCACATCAGCGTACAATAGTGGTTTAAAAAACTTTGTGATGAACTTTTCCCTTGCACAATGCAGCATATGACTCAACTTAAGAGGTGCCTTAGTTTTCTAGATGGTTTTTTTGCCCGAAGTTGTACACTGCTTGTACCAAAAAGAATAGAGTAATGTTTGGGGCACACCCATCCACACCCAAAAGCATCCACACCCTGAGGTGGACCAATGAGAAGAGAGATAGAGCCGGCTCTATCTCTCTTCGGCTCTATCTCTCTTCTCATTGGTCCACCTCAGGGTGTGGATGCTTTTTGGGTGTGGATGGGTGTGCCCCTAGCATTGTTGATAAGAATATTAAGATCACAACCTGTGACAGACGCAAATCTTATCAAACTGAGTTTTGCTTTGCCATTAATATATGGCATTTACTGTTAATGTTGGAAGAGGAATATTTTTGATCTACTTTCTAAGCTGCATATAAATATTTTTTTTACATATATAGATATAGATAGGTGGAAAGGGAGTGTGGTCCTTCGTTGGTTGTTTTTTTTTCCCCCCTCTTTTCTGGGTAATGATGAGGAACTCCGCAATCTGTTTGCCACTTAAACAACTAAAGCTCAGCAGTCCCAAAAGCAAATTCAATGACCATCTCTCTCCAAAAAAAAAAATCCAACCTAACCTTTTAGCATTGAATTTTAAAATGTACCAAACTACTATCCTCTCTTTTGACTACCATAAAAATGTAGAAGATTATCAAAAAAATTAGGGTGAAAAAAAAAATTAGGTAGGATAAAAACAAAGAAAGACGAATTGATGTAGTTAAAACCAATGACCAAATCATAAGCCTGGGGAAAAAGCACATTAAGTTGCAAAAGGACAAATACTAATTCAGCAACTACAGAAAGTCAGAAATGGCTGCTACAGAATCTCTCTGTGAGGAAGAGCTATTAGAATATAATTAGTATTGTTATAGTCTAGTTTCATTAGTCTTGAAGAAATGTTTTGGAAGCTACTTGTCATGGAGGAATATGCTTGTAAGCAGCTTCCTGTATAGTGGCTGCATGTTAGTTAGCCACTTGTCGTTTTCTTAGAAATTACTTCGCAGTGAAGTACTTCATGATGAAGTAACCTCAGTTTTCCTATATATAGGGCTGTAATACCTTTTTTGTGGGGCAGTTATTTTCGAGAAATAAATTTCAGATAGTAGTTTCTATCTTTCTTTTTCCTAGGACTTGGACTTAAGTCCCATAGCTCGTGGTCAATGTAGCACGGATACGGACACGCGACACGGACACGATACGACACGGAGACGGCGAAACGGCAAATCCCAAAAATATAGGACAAGGAGACGGCTAGGATACTTCGAATAATTTTTTTTTTTTTTAAATATAATTTAATTTTAAGTTTAAAAAAAAAAACTTAAAATATAATGAAAAATACTTTACAAAAAATACTTGAAAAATATAATATTGAGATAAAGATATTGAGTCATACTTTTAAATTGATGATTTCTTTATGGCTCTTTTAGAAATAATATAAATTTGGGGTGAAAACTAAAAACATTAAATAAACATAAGTTATGTGGTGTTTTTTTTTATAAGATAAGTTATGTGGTGTTATTTGCAAAGAAATAATATAATAGTTGAATTAGGTTTTAATATTGTAAAAACTTATGGGGGCTTGTTCATAATAAGTGCTAAGTGTTTTAGTATACATATATCTACACATCTAGGGTTTCATTATGTTCTTATTCTTTACAGCAGCAGTTCTTTACAGCAGCAGCCGTAGAAGACACTAGACAGAAACAGAGAGTCTGATGAGAGAGAGAGAGAGAGAGAGAGAAGGGGAACCTCGTACTGTCGTAGACCCTGAGGCACACGACGAGGAGGAAGAGGTCTGGTTCGACAACGAGGAGCTCTACAGCAGCGAGTCAGCGACGATGACAGTGAGGTATTCTTCTTCTTCTTCTTCTTCTTCTTCTTCTTCTTCTTTCTTCTCTCCCAAAGTGTCCTCTGCGTATCCCGAAGTGTCCCCTGCGTGTCTCTAACGTATCCCCTGCGTGTCCGATCTTCTATTTTAATTAAAATAATGCCGACACGGATTTGTGCGTGTCCCGTACGTATCTTGCCGTGTCGCACGCGTGTCCGTCTCCGACGAGTGTCAGAAACGCAAACGGCACCCAAACTGGAGTGTCGGTGCTACACAGCTCGTGGTAATCGAGCCATCGCTGCTGGAAATTGCAATAATCTGATCCAAATCAGATTTGCAAGTGTTTTGGCCTTGATCTGATAATCAATTCGGATCCTTAATCTTGTAGCTTTTGGATTATCAAACCTAGGCTACATCAGTTTGGAATCAGAGCAACACCGATCATATTTTGTCGTGATGGTGACTAATGCTGGACGTGATGAGAAGATTCAAACTCTTGCTGAAACGATCCAATCTCATAATGAGAAGATTAATCGCCTTGAATGAGCAATTGAAGATCTTCGAAAAGATAGCGATAATCGTTTCCAAAGAATTGAAGATATGCAAACTGCAATTTTAAATAAACAATCTTATGAGGGTGCTAGCAGATCTACGCTTGGAAATCCATCATCTTATTATGTGACTGAAGAACGGGGTCCTCAAAAGTTGCCGGAAAAATTCACAGCACAACCTGAAATCGCTGGTGCATCCATCGCACAATCTGTGCATGAGCATGAGCTTCAAGGCCATAATAACATATGTTCAAAGAGTGGAGGACCGCAATACATAGTTTCCGGAAGCACGGAGCAGCAGCAAGGATATTTCTTGAATGGAGGACAACTAAACAGTAAGTATGGTGTTCCCGGACAGCCAGCTCTGCACATGGATCCCAAGGGGCAGCGAGTCTGGGAAAATCGTCCTAATACGGTCCTCTATGAACAACCTATGGCTGAGAAGGGTGTTAGGTTAGAAGTTGGTGATTTCATTCATGGTAAGATGAATGCCGAAGTTTTTCTAGATATATTGGTTGACAAGTATTGATCAAGTTTTGGCTTGGCACCAACTAACTTAAGGCAGGAAAGTGCAATTTGCCACCGCTAAATTATAAGAGGCAGTACAAATGTGGTGGGCAAGAACTCAAGAAGCAAATAGAAGGTGTGGTGTGGCAGAGGTGAAGTTGCTATGCGGGATGAAATGAAAAGCCTTTTAAAGGGTAGATTCCTCCCAATGGACTACGTACCAACAAAGTCTTTTTCTAAAATTCCATTGTCTTCAGCAAGGAAATGATAGTGTTGATGCATCTACAGAACACTTTTATGAGCTACTATTTTGCCACATTAGAAGACATCGTTCTACACCTAATCATAATTGGAGACGTAGTTCTATATTTCGTACTAGGGCTATTTGCCACAGGCTGCATTGTTCACTGATAATCGATGGTGGAAGCTCTAAAAATTTTGTTTCTTATGCTTTTATTCAGCGCTTAGGGCTTGAAGAATTACCAATGGCTAATTAATAAACCCTACTCGATTTCATAGTTAAATACTTAAATTAGGGAGACGAAATCACAGCTAGCAACAGATGCCTACTCCGATTCTCCACGGGAGACTTAATAGGTGAGAAAGTCCTATGTGATGTTATACCTATGTCTACAGCTCAAATTATAGTAGGGCGGCCTTGGATCTACGATAAAGATGGCACACATGATATGCGAGCAAATGCATACACATTCAATCATCGAGGAAAGGTGATCACTTTAAGACCACGCCATAACAAAATCCCCCGACAATGATCACCACGAGAAGCACAAGCCAATTCGGCACAAGCCAATTCGTCGGAGCCGAATTCCTCTCAGCCGGGAGGAATTGATGTACTTAAAACCAATGACCAAATCATAAGCCTGGGGAAAAAGCACATTAAGTTGCAAGAGGACAAATATTAATTCAGCAACTACAAAAAGTCAGAAATGGCTGCTACAGAATCTGTCTGTGAGGGAGAGCTATTAAAATATAATTAGTATCTATGAAGCACGGACACGGACACTCCGACACGGATACGACACGACACGGGCACGTCAACACGACAAAATCCCACAAAATTGCACGTTGACACTGCAGAAAAAGTGTCCATGAATTGTAGTGTTTGTGTATCGAACATGATACCACACGCGACACGTTTCCTTCTTAGAAGTGTCAGTCCTTCATAGAGTATTATTATAGTCTAGTTTCTTAATCTTGAAGAAATGTTCTGTAAGCTACTTGTCATGGAGGAGTATGCTTGTAAGAAGCTTCCTATATAGTGGCTGCATGTTAGCCACTTGTCGTCTTCTTAGAAATTGCTTGGCAGTAAAGTACTTCATGATGAAGTAACCTTAGTTTTCCTATATATAGGGCTGTAATACCTTTTTTGTGGGGCAGTTATTTTTGAGAAATAAATTTCAGATAGTAGTTTCTCTCTTTCTTTTTCCTAGGACATAGATTTAAGTCCCATAGCTCATGGTAATTGAGCCATCGCTGCTGGAAATTGCAATAATCTGATCCAAATCAGATTTGCAAGTGTTTCGCCCTTGATCCGATAATCAATTCGGGTCCTTAATCTTGTAGCTTTTGGATTATCAAACCTAGGCTACATCACAAATTAAGGAACTACAAGAATTAAAAGCTTGACCCGAACCCTACTTTTGAATGTCATGTCAATAGACTGACGAGTACTTCTCATCGTGCTGCATAGCTTTGGATGCTATAGAATTAATTGCAAAATCAAAGTAACTATGAACATTTTGTGAAATGATTATTTGAAAATCTCATCTTAAAGACATCTTTATGTTTTCATGTTCTTAGAAGAATTCTAAACAGTTTTGGTAAGTTAATGTATAATGAAAGAAACTAACATATGTACAGTGTGTAAGGGAGCATATCCTGGAAAAAACTAAATCTGTTAAGCATCACCAAACAAGAATCTAAAATGCCAAAAACAAATTACTGCAAACACCAAAGACTCTAACACGCAAGCTGATCGAGCTAATCTCTCAAACATGTAAGTACTAAAGAGAGAGCATTTCATGGTTCATAACATAAAAAATATTGTGAAACAAATGGTGAGATAAGATCATGTTTTAAAACTTAGCATTTGGTATAAGATACCAGGCTATCACTGCCCTCAAAAGTTTCAGAATTTGTTTTGAGCTTACAGATACTTACACAACTTGATCATTGTTTGAATACACATGCATACGTGGATTGACAAGCCATTAACACTCCACTAAATCACATTAGTCTCGATAAATATAAGATTGTTGTAATCTCCTACAACTTCATCTCACAAACTTCTAACTCAATCATGATTCAAGGTCAAGGTCGCGGTCACGGAGGCGGTTGTGACAACTCGGTCGCGGTGCCGCGGCATGGTAACGGCTGATACGCTAGGTTTAAGATTCCAAAAAATATGAAAAAATGACAAAAAAAACTCTAAAATAATAAGTATAGAAAAAATGGCCTAATAGATTATCACAATACACAATCTACCAATTATAAAATCACATACTATTTAATTCACACTATGCCGATCTAGTAATTCATTTGAAATTTGAAATTATTTTGGTTAAAATTAATTTTTATATACATCTAATGAAAACTAAAAATATGATATTAAAGTAGTAACTCATTGAAATTTGAAATTTCAAAATTAGTTGTTATATATTTTATATAATAAAAAGTAATAATCTGATATTACTATTATCCAACAAACACATAGCCTCCCATGGGGAAAATAGAAAAGAAAATAAAATATTAACAAAACCCAAGAAATACATAGCCTTATATTGTCACAAAACCCATTAAATTTTAACACAGCCCAACAAATTTTCACACAACGCAACAAATATTAAGAAAATCCAACTAATTTTGACAAAACCGAACAAATATTAACATCCCTCCTCAACAAATATTCACAAACCCAAAAAGATATTACCATTCCCAGCAAATACACCAAAAAACCACCCACCATCAATTTATATAACCTATACAATATAAGTCACACACATATTAACAAAACCAAACAAATACACAGATTACGTAACAATATTCCACACCTACTCCTTCGACCGTCAGAGACGAAACTAGAGGAGCTGGAGAGAGATGGGATATGACTGTAATCCCTAGAATTAATAGTTATGATTATCTCTCAAATTCTCACCCTATAACTAGGGTTGGCAGTCTTGGAAGATACAACATCAAAGAGTATTATTTTTCTGAGAGTGAATAGCAATAGAAAATGCAGTGCATTGAACAAGATAATTATCATACCTTCTAGTGGACGGTTCTTTAACAGCACGGAAGGGAATCTGATACGCAGAACAATTCAAAGCTATAGCCTGTCTCTTGGCTGGGTTCATCGAGTGATGGATTAACACCCCGGTAGGGTGTCCAATCCTTGCCCTGGCTGCGGCCACTATTCTGGGTCAAAATCCTCCTGTGCACCAAACAGTTGTTCCATTGAGTTTGTAATAGTCTCATCAAGTGTCCCCATACGCATATTTGCAGCACCAATCCTACTTAGCAATCTCCCTTCTTCCGTCAATTCAGCTCTGCGCAATTTCTCATACTTGTTGATCGCATCTTCTCATACATGGTGCTCTTCGTCAAATCAGCCCTTGCTCATCTTCGGTGTTGTTGAAGTGGCTGTCCACCAAGATATCTTGAAATCCCGGAGTTTGCGCATTTGGGATTCATATCGACGTCTTTTCTTGACCCTGATTTTTTTGGAATCTTGCTTGATATGATATCCATTTGCTTCTTTCTTTGATTTCCAACAATTTTCGTTGATATCCTCCAATTTCTCTCCTTCTTTCTTTTGTACAATTTCCGAAGTTCCTTCCTATTGCATCATCTGGATTCATTTTCACGGTGCTGGTGAGAGATGACATGCGATGACGGAGAGATATGACAGTGGAGAAGTGTTAATTTTCACGGGCTAGGGTTAGGGTTAGGGTTTGTCGTGTTAATTTTGGGGAATTTTGTTTAGTGGGGTAATTTTGGCAAAAATAAATAAATAGAAGGTGTAATTGCATTTTACCCCTCGTACTTTGACTATTGTTCAAGTCATCCTCTTGTACTTTAAAAAATATCAAGTGAAAGTGATTGGATTTTCATTAAAATGGAGGAAAAGTGTTTAAAAATCACTACTCTCGCTAAACAGTAATAGGAAAAAGATTCATTATTTTTATTTTTGCCTTGTTCAAGTCACCCCTGTATATAAGGGTATTTTTGTCATGTTATTGCCACTTTAATAGATTCTGTTATTTTCACTTTAGTTTAAAACATAAGGGGATTTTTTGATAGTTTTCAAAGTACAGGAGTGACTTGAACAAGGATCAAAGTACAGAGGGTAAAATACAATTTCTCGTAAAAAAAATAAAACCCCACTTAAAATTTTAATTGAAAAAAATGTTACTACTAATATTCACAAAATACAGTCCATTTGAATACTTGTAATACGGCTTCAATATTAAATCGCTCTTTTTTTTTTTGGTAAATGAAATTTGACCTTATTGTCAATTTTTTTTTATAAAAATAAAAATAAAAATAAATAAATACTCATATATCTATTCGCATCTATATTTTTATATATATTAATCTATTATCTCTATTAACATGTATAAAAGAGGGAGTTTCTCGGTTTGTGTGCCATTTTGCAATTAAATTGTCCAATTTAATACTTTTTCAGTTTTCTTGGGCTTTTTGGTAATTTTTGCCTTCCAATTCCGGCTGTTTTTGGCGTAAAAATTGTTATTTTTTGGTCATATTGTCAAAAAAATTCGGCTGACTTAACTTATTAGGCAACAAAACTCCTAAAATTACATATAAGTCAATCAAAGTATTTAAATTATGTTTAAATCATGAAAAAATTGCGACTGACTTAACTTAGGGTAATACTTGGGACACAACCTTCATACAACCTCCCCAAAAGATGTGTCTATCTCTTTCCTGTGTCACTGTGGGGTCTAATGACATCACATGAGAGAGATAGACCCATCTTTTGGGGAGGTTGTATGAAAGTTGTATGAAGATTGTGTCCCAAATTTTACTCCTTAACTTATTAGGCAACCAAATTCTTAAAATTACATATAGATCAATAAAAGTATTTAAATTATGTTTAAATTATGAATAGGTCAAACACAATGGCTGAGTTAACTGATAAGGCAACAAAAGTCCTAAAATTACATATAGGTCAATAAAAGTGTTTAAATTATGTTCAAATTATGAATAGGTCTAAGACAACTTTTAAAATTAACGACAAGGAAACAATTGACAAATAATTATTGAAAGGGAAAATTGATTTTGCCTAATTTGATATTTTCGAATTTGTGCAATATTTTTTGGTCATTAAAAAGGTACATTGCGGGTGGAGTTAGATGATGTGCATAAAAATAGTATATTTCTTAAAGCAATAAAAGCGTTCAAATGTGTGGATTTAGATGTGGGTGTACCATTTTTATTCCATTTTAGAGGAAGTAATGTCATGCATTCAAAATTTTGTATCTCTCCCAAATACGTGATAAATTAATAAATTAATGTCACGTTAATTTATTAATGATTAAGTAATAAATTAATTTATTAAATTAGTAAATTAAATGATGAAATTGCATATCTAGCAATCTAATGATAATTAATTATGGAGAACAATTTTGCTCACCCAAGCAGCTAAATTGGTTGAACAAGTGGGACCCATCACTTTCCTTCGTTAATTCATCCCATGACACCTAGATACACATAGTTACTAACTAATTAAGAGGCTGTTTGGGAGAACTTGTACTTTTATGATTACAATAGCTTTTATCATAATAAAGATTAAGGCCAAAATTAACTGTGACAGTTGTATTTGGTTAATGTATATGCAAAAGTGGCTATGATAGCAGAATTGATTACATACATATTTATTAATTTGTTAAATTTTTTAATAGCTGTGCCATATTTAATTATAATGATAAACACTTAATTTTTATTAAGAGTAATGTTAGGTGTACACAACTTTTGTACACACTTTTGCACACAAATGCTTTAAATGCATGTACCTTGTGCTGATTGAATTTTTCACACTTTTCTATGCACCACTTACACAGCACAGGGTACTTGCATTTAAAGCATTTGTGTGCAAAAGCGTGTGCAAATTTGTGTACACCTAGCATTACTCTTTTATTAAAAATTACTTTCGGTGGTACAACTTCCAAAGCATTTGAGAACCAAATTTAGAATTAAAATATGAAAATCCTAAATTTAATAATTATACCATCAATTTAACTCCAACTGGCACGTGCCTTGCATGTGCCATATACCACCTAGTAATATATAAAAGAAAGTGTGTGTGCTAAATAGGACAAATATATTTATGGGTTAATATCACCTACCACCCCTGAGGTTTGACTAGAGAATAATTAACCCCTCACGTTTGAAGAATAACACTTCCCCCTTCTGTGGCAAATTACAATCTAGCTCTCAAAATTAATTGAAAGTATTTACAAAATATCTAAAGAGCTCATATGTTGGGTATTTACAGATTTTAGAATTTTCACGATTCCAAAAAAAATTATTTCTAAAATCGTTTGAACAATTTCGTAATTCTTTTCAATTTTCAGAAATTTTCACGATTTTTTAACATTTTGACGATCCTTTGAAACATATCAACATTTTTTTTTCCAAAATCATGATTTTTTTTCTTCATGTCTTCTTGTATAAATCGTTTTAAAATATATGTAATTTTCAATTCAAAGAAGGAGAGATGGATCTATATGCCTGCCCCAAGGTCGTTACTATCTTTTAAAAATTAGAAATTTAGGGTATGTTTGATAACCCAATTAAGTAATGAAAATGAAAAGATTCAGCACTTATTCTTTTTCAGTGCGTTTGATAACATACCACTTAATTGAAAAAGCAGCCAATAAACCACTGAAAACTTTAAGTGAAAATTTTCTACTGAAAATAATCACTGAATGCATTCTATTTCAATAGTTGAAGCACTGTTTTCAGTATTACAAATTCAATCACTTAAAATTTTCAGTACTTAAAATTCAGCACTTAATTTTCAGCACTTACTTTTCAGTTTTATCAAACACACCCTTAGTAAAAATTCTCTTATTTTAGACTTATTAAGTTTAAAAAATAATAATTTTTTTATTTTGATCAAAGCTCCATGACTACTACAAATTATTCTGATCAAATCGCTACAATTTTAAAAATTATGTGAAATTTTACATACCTAGTTCAATTTTTTTTTATAAAGTTATGTGAAATTTCACATAACTTTTATAACATATGGATTTTTCGCTAAAATAAAAAACGGGTTGGACCCAATACTACAAAAGTCTATTTTAAAGGACTTTTGACTTAAATTCCCATTAAAAATCGGGTAAGGGCAATTTAGGTATATTTAAGTAAACCAAACATTGTTCAACAAACAGAAGGGGGAGTTTGCTATGCCTAATAAAAGCTCAGGAGGGGATTGTTGTCCAAATCTGAGGGGGTAAGTGTTTTCTGGTCAAACCTCAGAGGTGGTAGGTGATATTAACCCTATGTTTATTTAATATGAGAGGACGGTGTGGAGCCCAAAAAAACCGATCCAATGGCTCAAAATTCTTAATTTCTTCAACTTGGAATCTTGCCCTCTCTAAACTATACCAATTATCCACTGTCGGATCCAATCATCCAACTGCCAAAATAGTCATGTGTTTGCACACCACATGCATCATATAACCTCCCCCATGATCTCTTTCAAACTCACGTCATTTCCTAGCTCGCCATGATCTCATATCTCTATCCCATAACTGGATATCTCTCTATTATGATCAAATATTAAAAGTTCAAAATCACTTATTGTCTCTCTTTCTCTCTCGTGTATCCACCTCCACCTTCAATTCTCACCATCTCCCATTAAATCTCCTCCCTCTCTCTCTCTCTTTCTCTCTCATCCTCCACCATTACTCATCTTCACAACCTTCGCTGCCCTACTCTCAGAGCACAGTGTTGGACTGATGTTCACCCTCTCCATCCCGATGGTAACCCTTTTTTGTGGACTTCTTTTTTGGGCATTGATGTTACCTCTTTCTACGGTGTAAATCTGTAGCACCTGTATTTTCCTATCTATTTTCCTAAGTTTTTGATTAATATCTCTGTAATTATCTCTATTAAATATATGAAATCATCTTTCTATCTGTTGTTTATCGTTTGTGATTGTGTATGTGCATGTGTTAGCCCTTGGGGAAGCCTTGGACAAAAGCCAACCCTGAGCGCTCGGAGGAATCCGGACCGCTCGAGTCTCAAGCGCTCGAGCTAGCTGGAGCGACAAAAGCCAACCCTGAGCGCTCGAAGAAATCCGGACCTATCGAGTCTCGAGCGCTCGAGCTAGCTGGAGCGCTCGAGTGGGATAGTACTTTGCCTAAAAATACATTCATTCTCATTTCATTTGGTACGTTTACAAAACAGAATTTTAGAGAGAGTCAGTCCAGAGAAACAGTTTTTGACAGAGAGAACCTCACTTCTTCATACAAACATCCATATGCACTTCCTAACACATGCAATCCTTGATCACACACACACACACACACACACACACACACACACACACACATACACACACACTCTCATCTCCACTAACATACATACAATATTGCTGATTCAAGAAGAAGAATTCATGAAGAAGAAGTCCAGAACTTGATAAAGAGGAAGTATAAGAAGTTCTCTAGCTCAAGCTCTTCTCATTCAAGCATTCTCAACACATATATTTCATATTTTCACCATCTAAGCACAATTCTAGCATTTGTGAGTATAGATCCTCACTTGGAAATCTTTAGGAACTAATTTTACAGCTTATATCCAAAATGCATGTAAATCCATTAAGTTTTCGTACATGCATGTGAAGTAAACTTAGAATATGTTTTCTGTCAAACCTGAGCGCTCGTGCTTGGCTTGAGCGCTCGAGTGCTTGAGCGCTCGAGAGTGACAATTCTGCTATGTTTTATGTGTTGTCATGCTTATATCAGAATATAGTGTTCTACATATACGAATTTGTGTTCATAACTCATGTTAAAAGCCTTGCATGCTAGCTTATCACACATCCACATAATTCTACTTACTTAGTTTATGATCCGTATGAGAATCTGCATCTTAGATATCATCTATGTGCATTAGATTCAGTCCATAACCGCATATTAGAAATTATGAAATGTTTTAATGTGACAACGCCTTTCGTAATATGCCTACGATAATAATGAGAATAATGTACGCGTAATACGATCGGAATTTATTTAATAATCCTACGATTCACTGATTGTACTACGTACACGAATACTCGTATTTTGGTCTATTTCTCTTGGTTTCAGTTTGATGAGAGTCATTGTAGTATCATTTGAGTCTCATTGGTTTGACTTCCTATTAATGTCTGGTTTCAAACGTCGGTAACGAACTTTATGGATGAATGTGAGAAATGGATACTTATTTAGATATTAATGATATAGTCGGTTGTTAAGGCATGATATCTGATCTTGTCAAAAATCAAGATAAAAAGTATACTCTACTTTAAAAGATTTGTAGTGTGGAAGTAGAGGTCGAACCCACAGAGATTGAAATACTAAAGCACTTTAATTTTAAAACCTAAACCTAGTTAATTAAGAAAACAGAATTTTGATTTTAATTAAACTAAGAAACTACGAAAATAAATCTAAGTATGAAAGCGATTAAAGGTTGTTTTGATAGATATGCGTATTGAACCTAGGATTGCAAATCCACCGCTAGCTTCATAATAAGGGTATCTATGCATTCAATTAGCTTATTACATTGGATGATAATGGGGAATTGTAGCTACAAGCCCAATTTCTCCATCAAGAAGATAACTACGATTCAAGCATCAACATAATTCATCTTCGGTTGGCACGGAGTGTCTAGCTCACACTAAACTAGGGTTACGACACACTCCATCTTCCCTAGGTATGAACTATTCGACTACTTGATATCACAATTCAAACAAGCACCATTACATGTAAATAATCCATACAAGCACAGTAAATATAGATCATTGAGCACATCACATTCAAAATAGATCTAAGATAAGAATAAACTTTGAAAGCAATGATTTAATTCAATGGAAGTTCGATTTTATTAAAAAAAATCCTCTAAACATGTAATCATCATCCATACATAATAAATCTAAAAGAAAAACATAAATAACACCATATTACTTGGCTAGGGTTTCATTGAAACCCTAGATCTAAGTCTAAGCAGCCATAGAATTGAAGATTGGCAAGAGGTTGATTGAGGAGGCCATGGGAATCCTTGGCCTTCCTCTTCTTCTCTTTGTTCATCCCTCTTCAATGGCTAAAGTTTTTAGTTATATAAGGATGTGTATAATATTGTGTAACCTCAAAATTGAATTAGAATAGGATTTATATAGATTTTGGAAGAATTACGAAGCTTTCATAAGCCTAATCGCACTAAAACTGTTGTTTTTTTTTTACGTTTCTGGACGTATTCAGCCAATTCGGATAGCACAGGGGTCTTAAGTACGTCGAAATACGAGTTTTTGACTATTTCAAAGGGTCGCTCGCGCGGGTCGCGCGCACGGGTCGCTCCAGCGACCTGCCCATTTTACAGCTTTTCTCAGCTTTGCGCACCAATCGTAGAATTATGATAACTTTTGACTCGAACCTCGTATTGACTCACCGTTTGTGGCCACACGTTCGTAACTCAAAGATATACATTTTATATCTCTGGAGAAATTTCTCAAATTCAAAGTATTCCTTGTCAAAAATACGATTTACCGAGGCTGCTACTGCATTCAGCTTTCACCGGAATCAACTTTTGAGCCTAGAATGTCTTCCAAAGCCATTAATTATTGGATTTTTGTGCATTTTCATGTTAAAGTTCCAAAATCAACAAAACATAGAATAATTATTAAAAACACTTAATAACTAAATGAAGTGGGCTAACAAAGTGCATCTTCAGGACTTTAAACGGGAACTATTCGTCGCGGATCAATATCATCTTGATGCACCGATGGTGATCAAGCTGCTGTTAAGATATGTATGGTATACTAATCACTCGGCTGTTAAGGAATGTTAGGACAAGTCATTGACCTTGAATATCTTGATGCACCGATGGTGATCAAGCGGCTATTAAGGCATGTATATTCTAAACCAATGGCTTATGCCGGATTTGTGAAAAAGAGAAGTTGTGGGTTTGAGTTCGCAATTTGAGTTACTTGTTGTCCAGTCCTTTCTATTGTAAATCATGAAGCGATTCGAGTTTGGTTTTAATATTGTGGTCCAAATGGTTTAATCTTCTCTATAACTTGTAAAGACCTATGTAAGTTGAACAAGAATAATGAACCTTACTATTTTTCTTAATTGTTACTAACGGTGCTTTATGAGGCTTTATGCTCACTCACCTTGTATTCAAGCTGACGGTGTTTTATAACACTAGACCTTCCATGTCTTGCTATGCCAAATTTAGCAAGCGGTGTCCAACCGGAGGGTGATCATGGCAATGACGGGTACGCCGTTGAGGGATTCACTGATGAGGGCTACTATGAAGATGAGTATACCGGGGATGACCATATGGTGCAAGTTATGGCTTCGCCAGTTGAAGACTGCTTTCCCTTAGTCTTCTTTTATCTTTCCTTATTGATGTAATAATCTAGACATTATTGGATATTAGTGACACTTGTTGTACGAGACTTATGTTGTTATTTTTGTTTCTTTTGGATTTGATTGGGCCTGTAATATAATGTTAACTTATGACTGATAATGTTTATTAGCTATGTTGAGTTGAGATTAGACACATATCCATTATTATTATGCTTTCTGTTATTATTATGTTGAGGACAATCAGGTGATCTCCAACCAGCCACGTGTCCTTGGATCCAAAAAGGAAAATTTTAATTTTCCCTATTTTTGGTCCACTCAGGGGTGTGATAGAATCCGCTGAGATAGTTCTTTTCCTACTAACTTGAACTATAAATCTTGAAAATCAAACAAGAAAGACTTCGGGTGGGTTATCTACCCTTACCCTCCTCCGATGCCTAAATTAGAATCTCGTTTTTAATATTTTTCCTATTTTTATGTTGTGGACTGGACTACTTACCTTCTTCATGTCTTTTTTTGGATATATATTCTCTTCCCTCAGTTACCCTGCTCCCATGATCTACCACTCACCACAATTTTGGGCTGCCCTTTCACGATCTCCCCAACTGCTCATTTAGTGGCTTTGTGGTTGTTTCATTAAAAATGTGTGATAGGATTTATTACTTCTTGGGCCTTTCTAAATGGGAAATTTCCCTTACAAACACAAGGCCCAACTAATTTGTTTCGGCGGCGCACATATCTTGATATGCGTGAGGTAGGCCAACGATGCGATACTGGACTGGGTTCCCACGTATGCAATTATTATTGTTTCGTACAAAACTAGGTATACCTGTTACCCCCCCCCCCCCCCCCCCCCCCCCCCCAAGCCTCTAATCCCAGTCGTTTGATAGAGGTTACTAATAGGACGCAAATTCAAAACGATTTTTCAATCCAACGCTTCTCCTTTCAGTAACTACACCAATATTCGAGAATCTGTATCTGAATCATCACCTCTACAAGGCTCTACTCACGTCTGCTGAATTTAAATCATAAGGTTTGGAACTTTACTTTTTCATTCTCTTTACTCTCTGTCTGGTTCACCGAAGCGCTTAGGGATTCCTTTGCTCCTCTCATCCTTAGGTCAGTGATTTTCCAACCTTTTTCTTCTTCCTTTTTGTTTTTTCTAATTTCTATGTCTTTGTCACGACCCATCCCACTACGCGTGGAAATAGGACACGTGGCACGCCACCAAGGCTCACCCAAACATCATCTAATAATACGCAGCGGAAAGAACTTCTATAAAACAACCCTGGTAGTTTAAAACTTAGGAAAACGTTCCCCTCTGTGTTTGTAAAATCTATTGAATCAGAGTTATAAAAAGTTTTGGCCAAAGGAAAGCACTTCAAAAGAAAACAGTTTTGAAAACAGAGGCTCAGTCGACTGCCCCGTCGACTGTGCTAGGGTCCAGTCGACTGTTCCGTCGACTGTGTTAAGCAGAACCAAAAATACATCATACTGCAAAGAGGTCCAGTCGACTGATCTGGGGATCCACTCGACTGCTTTTCAATCAAAGGAAGCAGTAGCTAAAGTCAACAGTGTTCAGTCGACTGCCCAAGGGGGTTCAGTCGACTGCTTCTCTGACATTCACTTACAGTATCCCAAATACACGAGATCCAGTCGACTGATCAGGGGGTCCAGTCGACTGCTCCTCTGCTGGCAGCCCTGTGCTGGAATTTACAAGTCCTACTACTCAATACCAATAACAATCACAACCACAACTGATTTAAACGCATTAAAACATAACTACGGACGTTCAATTACAAGATTATAGTACTGCGAAACTAATCTATGGTTCTATTACAACATATTACCAATCCTTACACAAGTTTCGGGATTTAAAACAAAACATATACAAGTGTGAAATCCCCGGCGTTCCTCGGCCTCACACCTCACGATTCTTCTTGTCTTTCTTCTTACCTGCAATGGAGTACATCTCCACTGCTCAGCTATATGCTGAGCGTACAATTCTAAATGTATGCTTATATGACAATTCATGGTTTAAGCATCTAAAACACATAGAAATAGTCTCTGGGGTGAGTGGTACGCATTCATCCGGTCGATGCCGTAGGAGGCCCACCTCTCCCACGCGTTGGGCCTTCCTCCATACCAGGTACCGTGTACTAGTTGGGCCCACCTCCAATCCAGACACAACCACAAATTCCAATTCCAACAAGATCACAATCCTCAAGGTTCGAGGAGCTTACTCCGAATGAATTTGCACCAAACTCCCATTTGACCCAAGTAGACACATAACATGCTCACATAAACAGTTATACGTGCTTTTATCATAATTTCACGTGCATAATTAACGGGCCTAACTAACACATGAATTTCGCCCGAATCCAAGAATATCAAAAGTGATGTCCAAAACATGAAAATCCATATATTTCATAGATCTAGAATTCATACCTCGTGCGAATCTCTTCAAATTTTGAAGGATCGTCTAGGGGAATAAATAATCGTCGGATTTCGAATTTGGTACGATTCCTATAAGTTTTACCTGATTTTTCCCAAAAGTCCAAAATTAAGATTTTACAAAAACCTTGCCAAACACGACCTAAGTAGTACCAAAACGTAGGTCTTACCTCCACGAGTTCAAATCTGAAATCTGGAGAAAATCTGACGGACGAACGGTCGTCGATCGGCGTCGCAAAGCCCGTGGCCACCAAATCTCCTTTCTCTCTCCTCTCTCTAGATATTTGTGAGTTTGGATGAGATTTGAAATCTCATACTCATCTATATATATAGGCAAGTTTTCGAAAAATTACATTTACCTCCCCGCAAGTTTCTCAAAACTTCTAATTAGCTATCGAAACTTCGCACACGTTCATTTTATAACTTTACGAGTGAAAATTATAAATTTCAAAAGTCTTCGACTAGGTTTCGTTTGGGTCCATAAATAACGTCCGAAAACTATATTCTGTGGAATCTCTACACAACCTACCTTTTTAATTAACGTGTCTCTCACGTTCTCACCACAGTTCTCAAAATGATACTATCATATCCAAATTTACCAGAATTATACTACACAGGTATAATTACTATTCACAGGAATACCAGATAAAGTCAAATAACATTTAGATCATACAAATGCCATTTACTCATGATTATGCAATATGAACTTCCATGTTCCCGTGTCCTCACTGACACCCTACCGTTGACTCACAGTCAACCTCAATCCACCATTATCAATTAACATTGATAACTTCTCAATTTACAATCATGCATGATAAAACTATAAATTTTTGGAACGGGTGTGACAACTCTCCCCTCCAAAAAGGAAGTTTGTCCCCAAACTTTACCTCAAGCGTCGAACAAGTACGGATACTCATTCCGCATGTCTTCCTCACTTTCCCACGTAGCCTCTTCCACTATATGACTACGCCATAGCACTTTCACCATTGGAATAGTCTTGGTTCTCAAAACTTGTTCTTTGCGATCTAGAATCTCCACTGGTTGTTCCACATAAGTCAAGTCCCCCTGAATTTGCAACGGTTCAGGTACAATAATCTTACTCGTGTCAGTCATACAACGTCTCAACATAGATACGTGAAACACATTATGCACATGTTCCAACTCGGATGACAAGGCCAAACGATAAGCTACTGGACCAACCCTCTCTAGGATCTCAAAAGGTCCTATGAATCTCGGATTGAGCTTTCCCCTCTTCCCAAATCGCACAATGCCTTTTGAAGGCGATACTCGCAAGTATACGAAATCTCCTACTTCAAAATTCATCGGTCGTCGTTTCAAATTTGCATAACTCTTATATCGGCTCTGAGCTACTTTGAGTCGCTCTTGAATCAACTTCACTTTCTCAGTAGTCACCTGTATTAACTCAGGTCCTAATAACTTCCTTTCTCCAACCTCGGTCCAACAAACTGGTGATCGACATCTACGCCCATACAAAGCTTCATACGGTGCCATACCGATACTTGACTGAAATCCATTATTATAAGCAAATTCAATCAACGGCAAGTGGTGCTCCCAATCGTTCCCAAAATCTAATACACAAAGTCTCAACATATCCTCTAGCGTCTGAATCATACGTTCTGACTGTCCATCGGTCTGAGGATGAAATGCAGTACTGAAACTTAATTTCGTACCCATAGCCTTTTGCAAACTTCCCCAAAATCTTGACGTAAAACTACTATCACGATCGGATATAATCACAGCTGGGACTCCATGTAGTCTTACAATCTCTTTCACATACAATTCCGCTAACTTGGACGGTTTAGTCGTCTTGATCGGTAGAAAATGAGCTGACTTTGTTAACCGGTCAACTATAACCCAAATCTTATCATTCTTGTTACATGATCGTGGAAATCCTGAAACAAAATCCATGGTGATCTCGTCCCACTTCCATTCCGACACTGGCAATGGTTGTAGTAGTCCTGTAGGTACTTGTCTTTCTGCCTTCACCTGTTGACATGCTGAACATTCGGATACAAACTTAGCGACTTCACGCTTCATACCCTTCCACCAGAAGTTTTCTTGCAAGTTCTGGTACATCTTATTACTTCCCGGGTGCACTGAATATTTCGTAATATGAGCTTCTTCTAGAATTCTCTCTTTCAAGTCTTTCACATTCGGTACACATAACCGATTTCCCAGTTTCAACGTTCCTCGTTCTAATACCAAACCAGGTCGCTTTCCCAAAGATATTTCATCTCTCATTTTACACAAATAAACATCGTGAAACTGTTCCCTCTTGATTTCATCAATAATATCTGGGTGTGCTACAATCGCCATCATCAAGCCATCGTTGGTCCCTGGAATCACATCCAATTCTAAGCGTTCCATTTCTTTTACCAAGTCTTTTTGTTGTGTTAGCTCGTCAGCTAAATTCCTCGGCGTCTTCCGGCTTAATGCGTCGGCTACTACATTCGCCTTCCCCGGATGATACTCAATCGAAAGATCGTAATCCTTCATCAATTCCAACCATCTTCGCTGTCTCATATTCAAGTCCCGTTGGGTGAAAATATACTTCAAACTCTTGTGATCTGTGAATATCTCACACTTTTCCCCGTACAAATAGTGTCTCCAAATCTTCAAAGCATGAATTACCGCGGCTGATTCAAGATCATGAGTCGGATAATTAACCTCATGTGTCTTCAACTGTCTAGAAGCATAAGCAATCACTTTACCCCCTTGCATCAACACGCATCCCAACCCTTTGTGTGAAGCATCACTATAGATCACAAACCCCTCGGTTCCGGATGGTATTGTCAGGATAGGTGCTCTCGTTAGTCGTGACTTCAATTCTTGAAAACTGTCCTCGCATTCCTGACTCCATTCAAATGTAACTCCCTTCCTCATCAATTTTGTCATAGGCAATGAAATCTTTGAGAAATGCTCAATAAAACGGCGGTAATATCCCGCTAATCCCAAGAAACTTTGAATTTCGGATACGGAAGTCGGTCTTTGCCAATTTGATACAGCTTCTACTTTATGAGGATCAACTGAAACTCCATTCTTATCAATCACGTGACCAAGAAAAGTAATGCTAGGTAACCAAAATTCACATTTCTTGAATTTCCCAAACAATTGTTTCTCTCGTAATCTCTGAAGTATCAACCTCAAGTGGTTCTTGTGTTCTATCTCACTAGGTGAATAGATAAGGATATCGTCAATGAATACAATCACAAAGTCGTCCAAATAATCTTTGAATACTCGATTCATAAGGTCCATGAACGTAGCTGGTGCATTAGTAACCCCAAATGGCATAACTAAGAACTCGTAGTGTCCATAACGCGTTCTGAAAGCTGTTTTCTCAACATCTTCGGCCTTCACTTTCAACTGATGATAACCCGATCTTAGGTCTATCTTGGAGAATACTTGTGCCCCACGAAGTTGATCAAATAAGTCATCAATTCTGGGTAGTGGATACTTGTTCTTGATTGTCAACTTGTTCAGTTCCTGGTAATCAACACACATACGCATGGAGCCATCTTTCTTCTTCACAAACAATACTGGAGCTCCCCACGATGATACACTTGGTCGAATGAAACCCTTGTCAAGTAACTCTTGCAATTGAACTTTCAGTTCCTTCAATTCTACCGGTGCCATTCTATACGGTGCTTTGGATACCGGCCTTGAGTCTGGTATAACCTCAATAGTGAACTCGACCTCTCTCTCAATAAGAACATCTGGTAGCTCATCAGGAAATACATCTGAATATTCTCATACTATGGGATTGTCTTCTACTTTTAATTCGGTCGCTGAGACATCAGTCACTGAACATAGGAATCCTTGACATCCCTTTTTCAATAACTTTCCCGCTCGGATAGCTGAAATCAAATATGGCGGCGGTATAACTCCACTTCCTTGAAAACAAAAGTTCCCATGTACCGGTGATCAAAAATTAACCTCTTTCCGTTCACAGTCTATTGTGGCGTGGTTAAGAGCTAACCAATCCATTCCTAGTATCACATCAAAATGGTTCACTACAATCGGTATAAGGTCTACAGTCATCAACTTCCCGCCTAGTTTGATTGCAAAGTTCTTATATATAGTAGATGTCACTACTGACTTACTAAGTGGCACGGCAATGGATAAATCATATCCTAGTGGCGCGGACTTAACAGTTAAATGTTCCACAAAGTTATAAGATACAAACGAATGCGTAGATCCTGAATCAACGAGTATGCGTGCTAAGTGCGAACATACAAGCACCATACCTGAGACCACTGTATCAGTAGCAGCCACGTCTCCAGGGTTCATCTGGAATGATCTTCCCTGACGTTGCTCTGTCCTTTGCCCTCCGTCACTAGACTGCTTAGGCTTCGAACCACTAGAAGCCATAGAACTTGCCCCTTGTTGAGAACGCTTCTTTGGGCAATCCTTCGCTCGGTGTCCCAAGGTACCACAGTCAAAACACTTGAGTTGCGAATGAGTCGCAGAACTCACACTGTTTCCCCCTGTAGATCTGTTCTGAAAGTTGGTCAGAAAACATCGACCGGTGTGTGGTCGATTGCAAAGTGAACACAACGGTATGCTACTGGGTATTCTCTTGGATTCATTAAAACCAGAACTAGAGCCTCGTGAAAACGGCCTCTTAAAAGATCCACCCGGACTTCGGTCACCACCCTCATGACTTCGCTTTCCTTGGTGATTTTGTCTCGATCTCTCTATTCCACTTTCGGCTACAAGCGCCGTCTGCTGTACTGCTGCAATAGTCGAATGTTCATAGGTTTCTACCCTTAAACGGATATTTTCCCTTAAACCTTCTTCAAATTTCCTTGCCCTATCTTCCTCTCCTGGCACAGAACCTTTACCAAATCTCAACAACGCATTATACTTGGAAGTATACTCTGTCACAGTCATGTCTCCTTGCTTAAGGTTATCAAATTCTCGCTTCTTTGCATTGTAGGCGGCTCGCGGAAAGAATCGGCGATTAAATTCCGCCTTGAACCCTTCCCAAGTAATCGGTGCTCCCTGATCTAAAACATTTACCCACCAGTTCTGGGCTTCACCCTTCAGTACATCACTTGCGTTCTCAATCTTCTCTCTATCTGTCATCGGAATAGATCAGAAAATTCGCTCCATGTCCATGACCCAATGTTCTGCTAATGTTGTATCAGGTGTCCCATGAAACTCCATCGGTTTCTTTCGAGTAAACTATTCAGATATTGATCTCATACCCCTATTTTCGGGTGCATGTACTACAGTTATCGGTTCTACTTCGATATGGGGTGTGGGAGGCAATCGCTCCGATATATTCCGTATCATTTCCCCCATATTCCCCATCATTTCTGCCATTTCATTCATACGTCGAGTGTGTGGCGATAGTTCTCGCTCTTCGTCACTCATGATTACAATCATGTAGTTCTCAATGCATAAACACTATGCATGCACAACAATAACAATAGTATGTATGTAGAACAATATCCATATGCATCAAACATCTCTAAGATGCATGAATGCAATTGAAAACATGTGGCAATTCACTCAACACTCTACTCGTCGTCGAACGTTCCCAAAGTTTTGTTACCTCTAGCTCTGATACCAATAAATGTCACGACCCATCCCACTACGCGTGGAAATAGGACACGTGGCACGCCACCAAGGCTCACCCAAACATCATCTAATAATACGCAGCGGAAAGAACTTCTATAAAACAACCCTGGTAGTTTAAAACTTAGGAAAACGTTCCCCTCTGTGTTTGTAAAATCTATTGAATCAGAGTTATAAAAAGTTTTGGCCAAAGGAAAGCACTTCAAAAGAAAACAGTTTTGAAAATAGAGGCTTAGTCGACTGCCCCGTCGACTGTGCTAGGGTCCAATCGACTGTGTTAAGCAGAACCAAAAATACATCATATTGCAAAGAGGTCCAGTCGACTGATCTGGGGATCCAGTCAACTGCTTTTCAATCAAAGGAAGCAGTAGCTAAAGTCAACAGTGTTCAGTCGACTGCCCAAGGGGGTTCAGTCGACTGCTTCTCTGACATTCACTTACAGTATCCCAAATACACGAGGTCCAGTCGACTGATCAGGGGGTCCAGTCGACTGCTCCTCTGCTGGCAGCCCTGTGCTGGAATTTACAAGTCCTACTACTCAATACCAATAACAATCACAACCACAACTGATTTAAACGCATTAAAACATAACTACGGACGTTCAATTACAAGATTATAGTACTGCGAAACTAATCTATGGTTCTATTACAACATATTACCAATCCTTACACAAGTTTCGGGATTTAAAACAAAACATATACAAGTGTGAAATCCTCGGCGTTCCTCGGCCTCACACCTCACGATTCTTCTTGTCTTTCTTCTTACCTGCAATGGAGTACATCTCCACTGCTCAGCTATATGCTGAGCGTACAATTCTAAATGTATGCTTATATGACAATTCATGGTTTAAGCATCTAAAACACATAGAAATAGTCTCTGGGGTGAGTGGTACGCATTCATCCGGTCGATGTCGTAGGAGGCCCACCTCTCCCACGCGTTGGGCCTTCCTCCATACCAGGTACCGTGTACTGGTTGGGCCCACCTCCAATCCAGACACAACCACAAATTCCAATTCCAACAAGATCACAATCCTCAAGGTTCGAGGAGCTTACTCCGAATGAATTTGCACCAAACTCCCCTTTGACCCAAGTAGACACATAACATGCTCACATAAACAGTTATACGTGCTTTTATCATAATTTCACGTGCATAATTAACGGGCCTAACTAACACATGAATTTCGCCCGGATCCAAGAATATCAAAAGTGATGTCCAAAACATGAAAATCCATATATTTCATAGATCTAGAATTCATACCTCGTGCGAATCTCTTCAAACTTTGAAGGATCGTCTAGGGGAATAAATAATCGTCGAATTTCGAATTTGGTACGATTCCTATAAGTTTTACCTGATTTTCCCCAAAAGTCCAAAATTAAGATTTTACAAAAACCTTGCCAAACACGACCTAAGTAGTACCAAAATGTAGGTCTTACCTCCACGAGTTCAAATCTGAAATCTGGAGAAAATTTGACGGACGAACGGTCGTCAATCGGCGTCGCAAAGCCCGTGGCCACCAAATCTCCTTTCTCTCTCCTCTCTCTAGATATTTGTGAGTTTGGATGAGATTTGAAATCTCATACTCATCTATATATATAGGCAAGTTTTCGAAAAATTACATTTACCTCCCCGCAAGTTTCTCAAACCTTCTAATTAGCTCTCGAAACTTCGCACACGTTCATTTTATAACTTTACGAGTGAAAATTATAAATTTCAAAAGTCTTCGACTAGGTTTCGTTTGGGTCCATAAATAACGTCCGAAAACTATATTCTGTGGAATCTCTACACAACCTACCTTTTTAATTAACGTGTCTCTCACGTTCTCACCACAGTTCTCAAAATGATACTATCATATCCAAATTTACCAGAATTATACTACACAGGTATAATTACTATTCACAGGAATACCAGATAAAGTCAAATAACATTTAGATCATATAAATGCCATTTACTCATGATTATGCAATATGAACTTCCATGTTCCCGTGTCCTCACTGACACCCTACCGTTGACTCACAGTCAACCTCAATCCACCATTATCAATTAACATTGATAACTTCTCAATTTACAATCATGCATGATAAAACTATAAATTTTTGGAACGGGTGTGACAGTCTTCATCTCGTATCAATTAATCAAGTACTTGCTTATGAAAAATTTCTAAAAGATTTATGTACTGTCAAACGTAAGCAAAATGTAAGAAAAAAATACTTATTCAGCTGGTTTCGCTGAGGAAATTAATTCCATCATACAACATAATTTACCTACAAAATTTAAAGATCTAGGTACACCAACAATATTATGTATTATTGGAAATCGCAAAATCAATCACGCATTCCTTGACTTAGGAGCTAGTGTAAACTTGTTTCCTTATTCTGTTTGTCAATAGTTGGATTTAGGTGAGCTGAAGCCCACACGTATTGTATTACACCTTGTTGATAGGTCTACGAAATTTCCCCGAGGAATTTTGGAAGATGTTCTTGTCAAAGTTGATAATTTATTTTTCCCATTAGATTTTGTTATCCTTGATACAGAACCAGTACTGAATACTAATGTTCAGATTCTAGTCATTTTTGGAAGGCCCTTCTTGGCTACCATTGATGCTACTATTCAAATCCGTAGTGGTATGATGGTTGTGGTATTTGGAAACATGACCTTGAATATTAAAGTTTTTTCTAATCCTCAGCATTGAGAAGAAGATGAGAATATTGAAGAAGTTCATGCTATTGAATCGCTATCACGAGAATATTTTAACTTGACTTATTATAACAATCCAGTAGAATCCATCATAAACAATTCTATTCAAAAGCTAAATAGTAACGATCTACAAAAATATCTTATGAGTCAGGTGTGCTTTAATGAAGATTCAATAGAAGAAATAATTGAAGAAGCAATGTGGACTACACATTTTGAACCTTACCACCAAAGACTACATTAACACTTCCATCTAATCTTCAAATCCCACAGTTGGAATTAAAAGAACTCCCTAAAGGACTAAAATATGCTTTTCTTGGCAATAATAATACTTACCCTGTAATAATATCATCTCTTCTAGACTCCAGCCAAGAAAATAAACTCATTATTATGCTCCAGAAGCATAAAAGTGCTATTGGTTGAAGTATAGCAGATTTAAAAGAAATAAGCCCTTCAATATGCACTCATAACATTTATCTTGAAGATAATGCTAAAACCTCAAGAGAAATGCAAAGAAGACTTAACCCTATTATGCAGGAAGTACTTAAGAAGGAAGTCCTCAAACTACTTGACATGGGCATCATATATTCAATATCTTATAGTAAATGGGTAAGTCCAACACAAGTTGTGCCAAAGAAAGCTGGAATTGTAGTTGTTCCTAATTCGGAAAGGGAATTAATTCCCACTCCTGTTACTATTGGATGGTGTGTGTGCATAGACTACAGAAAATTAAATGTTGTAACCTGTAAAGATCACTTTTCTTTACCTTTTTATGGATCAAATGTTAGAAAGAATAGGGGGGCCATGAGTATTATTGTTGTCATGCCCCGGCGTAGCAAAATAGAGAAAAATAAAATTTCCATCTTGGACCCTTAGGCACGTGACTGGTTGAATCACCGAATTGTCCATGATTCATCAATAATAAAAGCAACATGACTAATCATAAGATAAAGCCAACCTTAACATTCATGGTAATATTACAAAGGAAACAATAGTAGTAATTCAACTAATTACAAACCCGAGGGTACAACATTGTCTTATGGCACTAGGGCCTTACAAAAACTATTACAAAAGATAGATAAAGTCCTCTGATAGAGGTTACAACCCAAAAACATTTACAAAAAATACAACCACTAGTCCCCTCTCTAACTAGCATAGCCAAGTCATCCTCGGTGTACTCTTCTTCCACCTCCTCATCCTGGGTAGCTTCACATCCTATGTACTCATCATCTGGAAAAGTTGGACATGGAAATGTCCAGCGATAAGAACGTCGTCAACTTATGAAAGTCGAGTGAGAAAACTAAATCAAATGGAACTTATATAGCCACATACAAACAAGATATGTTTACTTTTTTTATTACGTCTTTTAAAGAACCACACGATCTCACCATTGAACCATGACTACTAACTTGCCCGTCCAGTTATTAGAAAAGAATACGATCAACACGACTAATCTCAACATCCTGACAACACTACCACAATCTACTACCAGAGCCTGACACTGAATCCCGACTATAAACAGCAACAATAGAGAATTTAACCACTTTACACTAACTTTGACTTCGTTACGAAGAACCAAAGTGTTCTCACTAACCTTCACCTTGTCACGGAGAACCGAAGTATTCAACTCAACCTTCACTTCATCACGAAGACTCGAAGTGTTCTCACTTCGTCACGGAGAACCGAAGTGTTCAACTCAACCTAACAACTAAGCCTGGCACGGAGTCCTAGCTTTCCCAACCATCCCGACATGAAGTCCTATCATCACCATTCTGAGTCTGACACGGAGTCTGGCTCACCATACTGTCATCACACTAGGCCCTTATGGCCACCAACCTGACAACTATACCTTTTTCACACCATCCTGGCCTCCACGCCCTAGTTTACTTTAACTGACACTTATTCTCAGCATAAACTGCTCCTGACATAGCACAACTAAATCTCACGTATCACCAACCATGCGCGCATCACTCATTATGAATTTAGGTTCATTACATGAATTTCGATTACAACTAGCAAGTTTCGTTTATACGTCCGTCAATCTGTTTTACGTCATATTATACCAACGAAGTCTTAATAAGCGTTAACGTTCAGGTCATGGCTACAAATATATCTTAAGGAAACTTTTCCGAAAAAACACCAACAAATCAGTTCCTTCCTACTAATCGGTTTCTGAAGTCAGTTTCAAGAATTCTTTTTTTCATTCAATGAGCAACACATTAAGCTCGGGGTATTAAACACAAATACTCCTACGGACAGTACAACATTCTCATAGGATTTCTGATAACCCATATAGTTCCATCTTTGAGTCAAGGTACAACTATTAAAGCGCATTTCATCAGTTCAAAGCACATTACGTAAATCTAACACATAAAACACATGCATGAGTTTGTTAATATGACTAAGTTACTAACATGAAGTCTTTCATAAACATATAACAATGTTTCATACTGATAAAATTGAGGTACAATCAAACAAAGCTTAGAAATCAACATAATAGAAATCTATTCCCAGAAACCGATTACTCCCATAAACCAGTTTCTTGTGCCTGTTCCCAGAAACTGGTTTCTACCAACAAATCGGTTTTTCATGCCTTTCTGCAGTTTCCTGGCAGGCTACTATACTACGGGTTTTACTTCGGAAATCTACTTGCATGGCATGGAAACTTCTGAAGAACACTACTTAAACACTACTAAACATTATATAAGTTCTAAAGTGAGTTAGTAGACTCACCAATACTTGAAATTGAGCTTTGGATGTAGGAATTGAGCTTTAGGAAGCTTGAGTTTAGCTTCTATGGTGAAAGCTCCTTCTTCTTCTTCTTCTTCTTCTTCTTCTTTTTTTACTTCTGGAATTCTTCTTAATCTTCTAAACCTTCTTCTCCTAGCTCCTAGGTTCCGATGGTAGTGAATGTATGTAGGTGTTTACATAGAAGTGTATACAAAGAAGGGGAGGATCAATTCTTGGTTTTACTTCTAGTTCTTCTTCTATCACCTCATATACTTCTAATCTCCTATCTCCCTCTTTAAGACAGCTTGTAACAGATCCAAAAAAGTGCATTGCATGAATGAGGGCATGCTATATAGAGGAGGATGGTGGTTAGGTGTCAAATGCATGTTTGCATATGTGTGCATGCATGGACATGTGTCCAATATGTGTACAACTGTCAAGGGAGGTGGTGACAAGTGTAGGTGATGTTGTATAGGCTGCCATGTGGCCGGCCATGGTAGGGTCTACCTCGGGTTTTGTGCCACTTTATCGGTTTATGTACAATAGTCTCGATATGCGTGTTAGTCTTGATTTACATGCAACCAGGTATTATTTCTAATGTCTTGGTCCGGGTGCGGGACTAAGTTAAGTCTAATCGTGATCGAGTCGGTGCGGTACTTACAGTCTAATTAGTACTACATCACGTCGATATAGTCATACAATTTAAAATAATATAATAACAAGCCAAATAATAGAAATTTGAAAAACTAATGTTGTACAAAGGGAAAATTACAAGTACTACATATTCTACCACCTATTACAGGATTTCCATCCCTGAAATCAAAACTAACTAGTACTAAACAGAACAGAAATTTCTGTCGCATCTCCGATTCCTGCTCCCAAGAAGCTTCTCCTTCATCATGATGCTTCCACTGAACCTTTACCAGCAGAATCTCTTTATTTCTCAGCTTCTTGATTCCATGATCCAGAATTCTTACAGGTCCTTCAATGAATGTAGCATTGTCGTTCACTTCGATATCTTTGAAGTCAATTTTATGTATCGGGTTGTGAATGCATTTCCTCAACATACTCACATGGAATACATTATGAACTCTTGACATCTTTGGTGGTAATGCCAATCTGTAGGCGACTTTCCTTCTTCATGCCTTCCCACCAAAAGTTCCTTTTTAAGTCTTTGTACATCTTGGTTCCACCGGGGTGTATAGTCATCCTTGACTTATGTGCTTCATCCAGAATGTATTTCCTCAAACCATCTGTGTCGGGTACACATAACTTGTCCCTACATCTGAGTCCTTCATCCGTTCCAATATTCCATTCAGTTGGGTCCTTTACTTTTGCCTTCTCGAACCGTTTCCTCAATCCTTTGTCCTTTGTTAAGTTACCAACTACTCCAAAAGCTTAAGCTGTTAGAGAATGGGCCCAACAATGTATATCAAGCTTCAACACCCTCCCTCACGTGCAACCCCGACTTGCACGTGGAGAGCAAACAAACCAAACTCCATCATATTGGAGACAAATAACAAAGTGCAAATATGCACAACAAAGCGGGGATGGAGAGTCAAACCCAGGACCTCCCACAAACAAGGCTTTGATACCATGTTAAGTTACCAACTACTCCAAAAGCTTAAGCTGTTAGAGAATGGGCCCAACAATGTATATCAAGCTTCAACATCCTTCTTGTGAGCTTCGAGTGTTTGGTGAACGAGGGTTGGTTGCACCATAAGACATCCAAAAGGTCATCCATCATCTGGTTTTGCAGTCTGAATGTCAAATTCTGTTAAAGCTTCTAAAGCTTTCCATTCCTTGATTAAAAGTGAGGCGATTAACCTTCAGGGTCTCCTGCTCAAAGCATCTGTGACTACATTTGCTTTACCGGGGTAGTATTGCAAATTAAAGTCGTAATCCTTAAGTGGTTCCTTCCAAACGTTGTTGCCTCATGTTTAGCTCCTTCTGAGAGAACGGGTATTTCAAGTGATTGTTATCCGAAAACAAATCAAACTTTTCTCCATAGAGGTAGTGCCTCCAAATCTTAAGTGCAAAGATAATTACAGCCAATTCCAAGACATGCGTAGGATGGTTCAACTCGTGTGGCTTTAATTGTCTGGATCCATAAGCGATCACCTTGTCATTCTACATAAGTACACATCCTAATCCTTGATATGAAGCGTCACTATAGATAGTGTATTGTTCACCATTCGTGGGTATAGCTACCACTGGTGCTGAGGTCAACCTCTCTTTTAGTTCTTAAAAAGCGCGTTCGTGCTTGTCCTTCTACTCAAACTTCGAATCCTTCCTTGTTCATCCGATTAAAGGAGATGCAATCCTAGAGAATCCTTCCACGAACCTCCTATAATATCCAGTCAATCCGAGGAAACTTTGTACTTCAAATGTGTTGGTCGGTCTACTCCAACTAAAAACTGCGTCCGTCTTTGTTGAGTCTACCGAAATCCCATCTTGTGAAACTATATGTCCCAAGAATTTAACTTATTTTAGCCAAAACTCACCCTTTCTGAACTTAGAATAAAGGCGATTATCTCTAAGTGTCTGGAGTGCAATCTGTACATACATCTCGTGTTCTTTCTCATTTTTCAAATAAATGAGGATATCGTCGATAAATACGAAGATGAATTTATCCAAGAATGGCCTGAACTCCTGGTTCATCAGATCTATGAATACAGCCGGTGCATTAGTTAATCCAAAAGGCATAACTAAGAACTCATAATGCCCATATCTTGTCCTGAAAGCTGTCTTCGGTATGTCCTCAAGCCTAACAAGTAATTGGTGGTATCCGGATCGCAAATCAATCTTTGAGAAAGTCGTTGCTTCTTGTAATTGATCGAATAAATCGTCTATCCTGGGAAGTGGGTACTTGTTCTTGATGGTGACCTTATTCAATTCTTTGTAGTCGATACAGAGTCAAAGGTTTGCATCCTTCTTTCTAACAAACAGAATTGGGGCTTCCCATGGTGACGTGCTAGGTCTAATGAACCCAAGATCCTCCAATTCTTGCACTTGCCTCTTCATCTCCAGCATTTCCATTAGGGTCATACGGTAAGGGGTCTTGGATAATGGTGTTGTTCTGGGTACTAACTCAATACAAAAGTCGATCTCACGCTTAAGTGGTAATCCAAAAATGTTCTGAAAGACACCTTCATAGTCTCGAACTATTAGAATATGACCGACTGTCAATTCTGAGCTTGTGGTTTCCATAGCAGCTAAGCGACTTGTAAGAAAGGCATCACTAGAAGGGTTGTATTGAAAATTGAAGGGTGGACTCCCTGGTACTGAAAACGTGATCGACTTACTAGCACAATCTAACTTCGTATAATACGTAGTAAGCCAATCAATTCCTAGGATTACATCAAATTCCTTCATTGATAGAACAATTAAGTCTGCGGGTAGGTTCCTATCCTCCAATATCAGGGTGCAATCCTTGCACACTTTTCTTAGCTTCACGGTCACTCCCAAAGGCAATATCGCATTCAGAGCTACCTCGAGTGCTTGGGGTACTAAACCCAATCGTCATACAATCTCAAAGGCAATAAATGAATTTGTAGCACGAGTATCAAAAGCGCTTAACTCGACTAGCATATAATGAGAGTGTACCTTCCAAGTTCTGCTATTCCTTTTCATCATAGCTAGCTGCCTCGGGTATGATAGCATTGAGTCGGACCTTACTAGTTTGACCTTGAGTAGTAGGCCCATGATAGTTTTCTCTTGGTGCCTTGCATTCTTTGCTCATGTGTCCTCTCTTGCCACAGTTATAGCAGACAACATTAGCTCGGTTGTTGGTCCTGGGGGTTGTGCAGTCTCGTGTCATATGTCCGGGGATCCCACAATTGAAAAATCCATCCTTGTTGTTTCCTGTGATTGTGGTTGGTACTTGTGGTCCGAGAGGTGCTGTGTACTTGTCCTACGGAGGAGTAGGTCCTGGCTTCTTACCACTGTTCTATGGTCATTTGTTTTCTTATAAATGAGCCGGTGGTCTCCCTCGTGGTCCATCCTTGGTGGGGGTGGTTGATGTACCATTTGCTTCGGGCCCTGACAGCCATCTCTTTCTAATCCTGCTACCAACTTGACCAATGCCTCAAAATTTTGATTTAGGTGTCCCAAGGTCAGATGTTGGAGCTGTGGATTGAGTCATCGGTGAAACTTCTTGATCTTCTTTTGAGGAGTCTCAACCATGTGAAGGGCGAAGCGGGACAAGCATTCAAATTGTGTTGTGTATTCTCGCACAATCCTATTTCCTTGAGCCAATTCAATAAATTCCTTCTCTCTCTGGTCCTTTTCATCGTCGGGAAAATACTTTTCCATAAATTTCTCTTAGAAGGTGGTCTAGGTCATCCTTCTCAAAGCTTCCACTCCGATGGTTGCCTTCTCGGCTTCCTACCAATCAGTTGCCACATATGTGGGTTGGAAAGTGGCGAGACGACGCTTCTCTATTTTAGTGCATTCAATTGATTCGAAAATGCGATCCATATCCTTCAGCCATTACTCTGCTCGCCACGATTCACCTGTGCCGTCAAACCTATCAGGGCGCAGGGCTCTAAATCCTTCAAGTAATCTGTCTCTAGTCTAGGCTGGTGGTCTAGGGCGGTTGTCGTTGCCATTGCCATGGTTGTTGCCTATTTGGTGATAATAATTTCAAATGGTTGTGTACTTCACCACCATCAACACCAAATTTTGGTGATGAAAAATGGATCAATGATTTAGTTCTATTATTGGAAGAATTAACGGATCAAGCATTTAGTTTGAAAACTAAAATGTATGAAATGGCTCGGGGGGTGTCAACTTTTCTTCAAAATTATGAGCCAATTGATGGAAATAATTTGATTATGAAGAATCTTCAAGATCCTTTAATGGTGAAAATAAAAAATTCACAATCACCCTCATCACCCATATTGGTTAATCAACCAAGTAATTCTGGTAAAAATGTACCCGGGAGGTGTATTTTTCAACCAAGTATGGTTGAAAATCATGAACAAATTGTTGTTCATAATTATAAGTTTTTCAACACTACACAAAGTGTTGAAACTTATGAATTATTTCAGCCACTCTATAACATGGCTTTGGTTGGTCAAAACCCACGTTAGCTTTGTGGTGCTCATCAAAATTGAATTATGACCATATGATTTTTCCTTTGGCAGCATTATTATGAAAATGAAAAATATTATTGACAGAGTTTAAACGATAATCTCCTTCATTCGGACTAAAGGCCGAGGAGGTTTTCTTTTGTACTAATATGTTTGGAACTTTGGATGATGGTATAGGTGGGCCATGGATAAGTAAGACTGACTTGATAATTGCTATTGTGAATCTACTGATATGAAGTTACCAAGACCAAATCGGATAACTTCGAACACAAAAAATGACTTTAAATTGGCGTTGAAGCCAATAAAACAGCATTGAATTACGAAAATATAAATGGCTTTGAAGCCAGTTTAAAGTGGTTTATCTTGTGTTCGAAGCTATTACATTAGCTTCGAGGCAAATTCAAAACCATCATTTTGTGTTTGAAGTTTTTAGATTGACTTTGAGGCAAGTTTAAAGCAATTATTTTGTGATTCGAAGTTATTGAAAACAAAGTAAAATATAGATCCTAACCTCGAAGAAGACTTCGAAGCTGTATTCTACTCCTAAAGGAAATGGAAAAATATTGTAGTTTGGCAAAAATATTATAGTTTGCATGGGCGTGCCAGGACCTTGTACAATAGGCCCAAATATGTAGCCAAACTAATCCCTATGATTATGTGAGCGTATGATCAGGCAATTGTTGGGAAGTAGGGATGCCCCTTCCCTTAAGGTTGTACTTGCCTTTTAGAAAAAAAAGGACTTCAATATTTAACCAAGTGATGAGAGTGAAAAATGTAGGAAAAGTAGTGAGCACAGATGAAGAACTTTGGAATGCAAATACATTGAAAAAAATTATATTACACATAAAGTGATTTGCTGAAAATACAAATACAGAAAGTACAAATTAAAAGCCTAAACTAAAACAAAGCTAAGGATATTAAAAATAAAAGTTACAGAATGCTTGACATGCTTTTTTTTTTTTGAAAGAGTAATATTTGGGGCACTAACACTCACACTCACACTCTATCTCTCTCCTAGTGGCACTGTGAAGCTCGCAGTAGCATTGTTGTTTTTGAAAAAGTTGAATGTGAGTGTTGGAGAGTTTTTCTTGTGTGGCCAGTTGCCATGCTTTATGCTTGCTTGTGGTAACTGTCAATCGGTTTGACATTGGCATCAGCTATACCAAAAATTATAAATTTTGGGTGTAAACATTCAATCCATTTTCACGTTGGGTTCACCAAAAATTGTTTGGCAAAAATTATGCAGTTTGCATGGGCGTGCCAGGATCTTGTACGGTAGGCCCAAATATGTAGCCAAACTAATCCTTATGTTTGGTGTGAGTGTGTTCAGGCGATTGTTAGGAAGTAGGGATGCCCCTTCCTTTAAGGTTGCACTTGCCTTTTGTTGAAAAGGACTTCAAAATTTAACTAAGTGATAAAAATAAAGAAATGAAAAGAAATGGAAAGCTTTGACAATTGAAACAGAAATGATTGCCATTGAAACAAACTAATTACAAGAAGAATAAGATTACACCGAGACACTAAAAAAAGAAAAGAAAATTGAAACTGCTAATTAAAAGTGCTAGGAACGCATGAAAAGCAAAAAAGAAAAACATATTGCAATATGAATGCTTTTTCGAATTGTGTCACGCCCCGGAGTAGCATAAATAGAGAAAAATAAATTTCCTTTATGGGTCTATAGGGAATGGCGGGTGAAAGTCACTAACCATCCACACCACAGAGTACTAGTCCAAAAGATAAACATATACAATAAACCACTGCATATAATAACAACTGTATCAATTACAAACATCAGAGTGTAGTCCACGGGATCACAACATGTCTGTACACAACATGTGCCCAAGTACCCGTTAACTAAAGTTCAACAGAATAACAGATATATAAACTAGATATAACTATCTTCAGTCTTCAGCTGGCGTAAGGATAATCATCAGTGTAACCTCCTTCCCTAGCGTAACCATCATCAGTGGGGCCACCCTATGCATAATTCCCGTCGGGGTAGCAGTCGTCGTTGTAAGCTCCATTATCTGCATTAACAGGGATAGGGTAATCTGGACGGGGAATGTCCAGGCAATAACGGCCGTCAGCTTACTGTAAGCTGAGTGAATAGAAACTCACAGGGTATCAATGATATAACGTATAACCAGTTATTGAAATGTCTAAGATATAGTTCTACTAAATAATATCTTCTTTGTATTCCAACATCGTAACTCAACCCTTATCATCTTATTATTCAGAGACCGATACTCAACCTACTCTTTCAAGAAGAACAGACTCAATCATTTAACATATGTAGACATACCATCATTATGTCCATTGCTCGTTAAGGATATAAACCATCCACCGCATGCATGGACACCACCTCAGTCCATCCCCCGCTCGTTAAGGATATAAACCATCCACTGCATGTCAGGGATACAACGCTTTGAACAACGGCATATCAAATCTATTGTCACGACTCCTCGTATTATACCAGTGATCCCCTTCCACCGCTCGTTAAGGATATAAACCATCCACCGCTCGTTAAGGATATAACATGGATCATCTGGCTACCTTAGGACTACATGGTCCTGCCCACTGCTCGTTAAGGATCTAAACCATCCACCGCATGTGAAAGCATATCATGACCAAGCGTCCGCCTACGTACCATTTCCAGAACTTATCAAACCTACTTAAACTCAGTATGACTATCGATACATGACTTTCTATGTGGCCTGACTACTCTGATTGAAATAAACGGATACTCGAACTCATACAAGAATCACCAAACCTCTGACGTCGTCATAATAATTCATTTTCCTTACTCCATACTTATATTTGTTGTCACATTATCCCCTGATCTACCCAAAATCGCATATTAGGAGTCTGGATCGAGAAACGAACATCCGAACCTCTTATATAATAAACCAAAGAACTAAACCATGTTCTGCAAGTCTCAATCGATTGAACTCAGTTCGATCGATTGAGGAAAAGAAATGTTCGATCGATCGAAATCTCTTCCTTCAATCGATTGAACTCTATTCAATTGCTCGTGAGTTGTCTTCTCCAGCAGATTCTGGACAGCATATATATAAGCGTCTAGGGACATGTTTAATGCAACTAAACACACCAAAAACTTGTAAAACATTATACTAAAGTTACCAAGTGAGTAAACACTCACTTAGGGTATGTTTGGCAAAGCTTGATCCTCAAAACTTTAATGACAGCTCCCATTTTCTCTCTCTGCTCCTCTGTCTCTCTCTGCCTCCTTCTCTTTCTTTCCTTCTTTTCTTCTTGTTCTCCTTCTCTTCTTCTCATAGAATATATATATATATCTATGAGTGTGTAAGTATAAATATGTATATGTATATATATACCAATACACAAGCACACAACTCTCTCTCTCTCTAACAAACTCTCTAGTTCAGCCAAAACCCAAACACACACGAAGACAATGTATATATAGGGGGAAAAAGGGTGCAGGTGGCCGTTTCTACGGGAAACCTGGAATACAAATGATTACCAGTTCGATCAATCGAAGGTTTTTCGATCGATCGAGGTCAGTTCGATCAGGTTTGATCGATTGAAGAAAGTTTGATCGATTGAAGTAGGGTCCACGTAATAAATTCAGGTCGGTAGGGTTTCGATCGATTGAACAAGGTTCGATCGCTTGAACTTTGAAATTCTCGATCGCTTGAAAGGGCTTCGATCGATCGAAAATGAAATTTCATGAATGAACAAGGGAAATATATGGAATCTCTCTGCATTAAATAATTATTGAAAATACAGGGTATTACAAATTGGATGTGTGAGAGAGGAGCCTGTTCTTCTTCATCTCATTGGGTTTTATAACTCTATGAACCAACTGTATGCCTCTCCACCACCCACTATGGGACAACCAACATCCATTATCACAAGTTACATAGTGATGGGCAATAACCACCCACTACCCTTGCCACGTGTCTTTTCATCTTCATCAACTGACTTTTCAACTTCAAGTATAGTCAACTTGATCAAAACTTTGGCCACTCAAATTGAGGGTGTATGTATATCACATGAATATCGGTCATAATGTGTTTTTACCAAAAAAATATAAATTTTGGGTGTAAATATTTGCCCCCTGATTTTTTGAAATGAAATCTTTGAAATTTTTGAAGAACCAAAATTTGTCTAACCGAATTTATTAATCACATAAGACCGATTGTATGATAAATAGTGTAGAGTAAGGCCGACACTATTGCCCAAAAATTTTAAGACTGATTTCGGTCATATCTCAGTGACAGTTTTGGTCTTGCAAAACAGACTGAATGAACTTCTGCTCCTTGTTTTCTTATGGGAGATGACTTCGGAACCTTAAGGCGGTTTTGTTGTATATACAACAAACCAATCTCAGCCTTTGGATCATGAGTGAAGATGATCCCAACCATCCACGTTGCAAGAAGAAATTTTAAAAAAATCATGGCAGATTTGTATGAAAACCACATTGAAAAGGGGTCACCTCTTCACCCACAATCACACCCAAAGCTCCTCACCTTTTCAGCCGGTCACCACTCACTCCCACTTCTCTCCTCTTTTGTAAGATAATACTCCCTCCGTCCCATATTTTGAGTCCTGTATTCCATTTTGGGATGTTCAAAAATTAGTGTTCACTTTCTTAAATTGATACTCCCTCCGTCCTAAATTGCTTGGCACTTTTGGAGAATTCAACTTTTTAAGGGAATACAATAATTGCACTTTTGTCAAACTTTTTATGCTCCAACTTTCCAAATTTTCCCCTCATAAATGCATTTAGATTAGTTGGGGTGTGAAAAAAGAAAGGGCAAAACAATAAAGATTCAAAATTTGCTGTGTTGACTTTTCAACATGGGCTAACATTTTGGGACAACCCAAAATAGAAAGAGTGCTCTGCAATTTGGGACGGAGGGAGTATATAAGTTTTACTTACTTTCCAAAACTACCCTTCTTTGAAATCTACACTAAGACAAAACTAAAAAAGTTGTAATGATTAGGGGCAATTGTGGAAAGTAGGTGTAGATACTTTTTGTTCCCTTAATAAGTTGAGTTCCCAAAGGTGGACTCAAAATATGGGACGGAGGGAGTAGTATTTATTTTTTCAAAAATGCTAGGTACACAACACATTCCACAACAGGAGTTTAAATGCATGTACCATGTGCTGTGTAAGTGGTGCATAGAAAAGTGTGAAAAATTTACACAACATAGGATACAACACATTTAAAGCCCTGTTGTGAAATGTGTTATGGAATGTGCTGTATGCCTAGCATTTTTGCTATTTCTCTATGTCCCACATAGTATATATCCCATATCCACTATACTATAAGAACGAATAAGCTAGCACGTCAAAAAATATGAACTTCCTCTTTTGCCCTTTACTACACCATAATTACTCATACTTCTATCTATACGTCGTAAGGATATATTGATTTGTATGAGGGTAAATCTGTTATTTTAGACAAATAATTACATTCAAGTCAGATTTTGAAATTTTATTTAATATAATAATGAGGTTTCAATCAACAATGTTGTGTCTAATTACATTTGGGTCAATAATTCTTGGGATATTTATTATTCACTTAAAAAAAAAGTCAAAAAGGTGGCTATTTTAGTGGTTATTTAGGAATTGGTCACTAATATTTACAATTTGGTCAACTTATTCCCTCAAATGAGGTTTCAATCAACAATCTTGTGTCTAATTACATTTGGGTCAACAATTTTTGAGATATTTATTATTCACTTCAAAAAAGAAAAAAAAAAGTGGCTATTTAGGAATTGGTCACTAATATTAACAATTTGGTCAACTTCTTCTCTCAAATTTAGGATTCATATATTGTAATATGTGTAATTGCATTTGGGTCAGCAAGTTTTGGGATATTTATTATTCACTTTAAAACAAGTCAAAAAAGTGGCTATTTTAGTGGCTATTTAGGAATTGGTCACTAATATTCACATTTTGATCAACTTCTTCTCTAAAATTTAAGTTGTGCGATATTTATACTTCACTTCAAAAAATGTCAAATAAAGTGGCTGTTTTAGTGGCTATTTATGAATTGGTCACTAATATTTACATTTTGGTCAACTTCTTCCCTCAAATTTAGGATTTATAGATTGTATTCGAATATCAATTAAGGTCTACAAACACATTCATGTCCTTTTTTAGGGGAAATACCCTACTTGTGTCATATATTTTTAGTGGTACTTTATTAGGTACCTTTACTACTCATTTACAAGATAGTCAGAATTATTAACTTCTTCCGTAGGAAGAGTTTTAGATAAAATAGCTACATTTACAATTTCCTATTTAACCGTTTTAACATCTTATTATACACTTTTAACAATCACTTAACCACACGAAATGACACAATTAAATTTCCCGCGCAACGTGCGGGGCTCCAACTAGTATATACATATATATTAAGTGCTTCCAATTTAAACTAATGCTATGTTTCCTAATTTTTTTTTACTCAAAAGTGTTTTCCAACACATGTAGCAGTGTGCCTAGTTGATTTTGATTGGTTGATGTTGAAGTGGTCATACCATTATTGAAGAGGGTATTACTGTCACATGTGTTGGGAAATACTTTAGGGGAAGAAATTGAGAACCATAGCATTACTCTTTAATATTTTATTTCATTGGTCAAATAAGAGTAAGTGGTTTCCTAAAACACTCATACAGTGGTTTCCTAAAATTGATCATCTCTCTCTGCCTATAAAAGATAGGGCTAATATTATCTACCACTCTTGTTAGTACTACTAACACACCATGCAATACCATATAGTCAATGCATTTCATGGAGTGTATTCCATGGAGTGGGAATAGCAATTTCCTATTAAAGTATACCAAAACTACCCTTCCATACTTTTTGAAAGACTGAAATTGTAATACACTGTATTTTCAATAATTATTTAATACACAGAGTTTCTATATTTTCCCTTGATCATAGCTAAAATTCTATCTTCAATCGATCGAAGTTCGTTCGAGCGATCGAGCATTTCAAAGTTCGAGCGATCGAACTTGTAATCATCAGGATTCCAGGTTTCACGCAAAAGTAGCCACCTGCACCCCTATCCCCTCTATATATACTTTGTGCTCGTGTGTGGTTGCTGAATTTGAGAGAGCTAGAGAGAGTGTGTGTGTTTGTGAGATATATATATATACACATATATATCATATATCATATATTCATATATATACTTATATCTATATATATAGTTAGAGAGGGAGAGAAGACATACGAAGGGGAAGAAAAGGAAGAGAATCAGAGAGACAGAAAGAGAGAGGCAGAGACGGAGAGAGAGAGAGAGAGAGAGAGAGAGAGAGAGAGAGAGAGAGAAAGAGAAGAGGAAGCCATTGAAGCTTAAAGCTCAAGCTTGACGTTGCCAACACCCTTAGCACGTTCAGTGAGTTTTTACTCACTTGGTCTCTTTATTATAATGTTTACAAGCTTTTGGTGATGTTTAGATGTAATAGCACGTCCGTAAGACGTTTATATATACTGTTTTACGAATCTGTTGGAGAAGACGACTATCGAGCGATTGAACGAAGTTCAATCGGTCGAAGGTTCAATCGATCGAACAGACTTCGATCGCTCGAACATTACTTTTCCTCAATCGATCAAAATGGCTTCAATCAATCGAGATTTGCAGAACATGGTTTAGTTCTTTTTTTTATTATATAAGAGGTTCGGATGTTCGATTCTCGATTCGAACTTCTATTATACAACTTTGGGTTGATTGGGGGATAATGTGACAACAAAGATACATATGATTAAGAATAATGTATTAACGAGATGACGTTAGATACTATGTGATCTATCTGAGTTCGATATCCGCTCATTTTATTCAGAGTAGTCAGGCCACATGGGGTTGTCATGTATCAATAGCAGTACAAACGTTAAGCAGGTTTAATAAGTTCTGGGAAGAGAACGGGGACGCATATTGCTTGATCATAAGTATACGGTAAACCGACGTTGTGTCTATGACATGCAGTGAACCTTGATCATAAGTATGCGGTGGACAGACGCGTGTGTCTATGGTTTGCGGTGATATAGTATCTACGACTTGCGGTGAACCTTGATCATAAGTACGTGGTGGACAGACGAATGTGCCCATGACTTGCGGTGAACCTTGATCATAAGTACGCGGTAGATCTGACGAATGGTCGTGGCAATAGAATTGATGTGTCGATGCTTGAAGCATTAAATCCCTGATATGCGGTGGACTGTGCATATGTCTTAAAAGCGGGGGATGGACTGACGTATTATCTACGACTTGCAGTGTACGCGATAGATGACCTCTATGACTTGCGGTGTTACACGGTAGAAGGTATCTATAACTTGCGGTGATGCGGTAGACAGAGCATTGGTTTATCTAGGAGTTTTACAATCAAGTCTGGTCCAAGAGTCAGTAGTGTGATGAGTTTGTTATTAACAAGATGATAAGGGTTGAGCAAATGATGTTGAAATATACAGAAAGATACTAGATCTTAGACACTTCATAACTTGTTATACGTTATATCATTGATACCCTATGAGTTTCTATTCACTCAGCTCTCAGTAAGCTGATGGCCGTTATTGCCTGGACATTACCCGTCCAGATTACCCTGTCCCTTTTAATGCAGATAATGATGCGTACAACGATCAATTCCGGAAGGGGATTATGCAGAGGGTGGCCCCACTGATGTAGGTTATGTCAGAGAAGGCTGTTACGTATGCTGTTACGCTGACGACTACCCATACGCCAGCTGAAGATCTAAAGATAGTTATATTTAGTTTTATTTCTATTGAACTTATAGTTAACGAATACTTGGGCATATGTTGTCTCCAGACCTGTTTTGATCTTGAGGACCACTCTGATGTTTGTAATAGATACAACGGTTGTATTATTTTCAGCTTGTTTATGTTGTTGCTCTTATTCTTTAGTTGACTAGTACTGTGTGGTGTGGACAATTTAGTGACATTCACCCGTCATTCCCTATAGACCCAAAAAGAAAATTTATTTTTCTCTATTTTTGTTGTTCTGGGGCATGATAGAAATGACCTTAGGACTACCATAAAGACCTATCTTTTCCTGTCTGTTTAATAAAACTGAAAATTAAGTACTGAAAATAAGTGTTAAATTTTAAGTGCTGAAAATTTTAAGCGATTGAATTTACAATACTGAAAATAATGTTTCAAGTACTGAAATATACTTCGTACTGTATTTCAGTGATTATTTTCAGTAGATTTTTTTTTACTTATGGTGTGTTTGATAACCCAATTAAGTGGTGAAAATGAAAACTTTCAGCACTTATTTTATTTTCAGTGCATTTGATAATGTACCACTTAATTGAAAAAGCAGCCAAAAACCCACTGATTAATTGATTATGGTCAATTAATTATGTTCATTCATCATAAATGTTTGTTCCATGACGTGATAACTCCTTCATGGACCGATAACTCTCCATCTTCTTTATGCCTTATATATAATGGATTTTTTTTAACTTGATATGATTACCGTACCGATGTGGTATTGGTAAAACCCATCAAGATATTCAAGGTTACAATAACCTATAATTATCATGATTGATATATCTGAAGGGCCTTACAAGAGCCCACCGAAGACGATACATTCCGAAAAAACCCTTGGTTGAAAGTCATCAACTGTGGGTACCTAGACACGGAAGAATGGAGTCCCATCCGAGTAAAGATTGGGACATACCCAAAGACACAACTTTTGGGACACAACCCAAGAGATGTGTCTATATCTCTCTTGTGATGTCATTGGACCCCACAGTGACACAGGAGAGAGATAGACACATCTCTTGGGTTGTGTCCCAAAAGTTGTCTTTGGGTGTGTCCCAAGTATTCCCATCCCATCCAGACATTAAAACCCCAGAATGGCCCTTGACTGGTAGATCTTGTCATGAGGAGGGAATGACACCCCGAGACCACCCGCGGCCACTCGGAGCTCGCCGGCATCACCGACGTTAACGGTGAGTGCCTATACTCACCTAGTAGCGTAGATATGTTCGTATATATACGTTTTGACAAGAAAGAGCGGACCCCGAACGTACGAGGGAGGTTCATTTTAGTTTGGAAAGAAAACCACTTCTTAATCGATCGAACTACTTTCGATCGATTGAACACAAACAGACTTCAATCGATCGAACATTGCTCAATCGATCGAACTTCAATTTCTTCAATCGATTGAAATGAGTTTAATCGATCGAACTTGACAGAATGTTAAATGTTTAGTTTGTTTATATCCGATGACCTATTAAGCTGTATGTTATCATGCGATGATGGTAGAAGCTGTATTGGAATAATGCACATGTTGAATAATGGGCTTAATGCATTAAACAGTGAAACCAATTGTATAAATGATGATATAATATTGTTAAGCGAATTGAGAAGCCGACGTGCATAGTAGTGGGTCTATTGACCCCAGAGGTCGATACTATTTATGATTGGTGCATGGGAAATGCGATCGCGAAGATCGTACAATGTGGGTTGCGGTATACTTATATTGCCTTAGTCTACGGGAGAGACTAAGGGATATATTAGTTGTATTGCCTTAGTCCATGTGAGAGACTAAGGGATATACTGGTGGGATTGCCTTAGTCCATGATAAAGACTAAGGGATATATTTGTGATGTCGCCTTAGTCTATGAGAGAGACTAAGGGATATGAATCGAGGTAATTGTAATGTGGCTGGCACCCGGGTCCAATAGAGGCTAACAGAATGTCATCTTAGTCCATGACCGAGACAAGAGAGATCCGACAGAGACTAAGGGCATGGTCACGTTAGTCCAAGACCGAGACTGAGGGTTATGTCGATGTTATCATCTTAAACTGACAGAGGCTAAAGGAATATTACCTTAGTCCATGAGCGGAACGGGAAGTCCGAATAGAGGCTATAGGATATGTCACTTTAGTCCACGACCGAGATTCTCTATTTTTGCTACTGCGGGGCGTGACAGGATTTTTGGTATCAAAGCCTAGGTTTGGTAGTCGCGTTCACCAATTGTCCAACATTTCTTGAGTTTTGAACCTTAAGATTCCTTGAGATAGGGGTTGACTCTCCGAGTAATGTTTTGAATTTATCGTATAGTGGATTTTTTCCATTGCTATTAATGTGATAATAGCTAGAACTATTACATTTAATTTCTGAACTACTTTCTGTCACTATTTTTTTTGGGTGAAACCAACATTCTCATACCTGCCCGACTGGCATACCATTAAGTCCATAATCTTGCTTGGTTTGATTCCAACGGCACACATCGAACTCACTTGCGCTTTATCTAAAAAAATTACTTTGCGATGTCACCACATGAAGGGTACGCAAGGCGGTGCTGCTAGAGAATGATTATGTGTCACAGCCCGGTCCCACAATAGCGGAACCGAAGCCCGTGGCATGCCACCGAGGCTTAAACCACGTTCCCAAAAATTAGTTTGAAGAACACACGCAGCGGAAAAAAACAATTCAATTTTAAAACCAGCAATCCAGTCGACTGGGTTGGGACTCCAGTCGACTGACTTGGAGTTGCAGAGACAAGAAATCCCCAACAGCCACTGTAACAACCTACATTTCATGTAAATTTAAATTTGCATTTCCATTTAATTTTAAATTACATTTTCAAATTTAATTTGTAATTGCATTGTCATAATTAAATTCATGTGGTATTGTCTGCTCTTAATTTAATTCTCACATGTTAAATCTTGATTTAGTTACTATTGAAATTCTTATTGGGGTCAAACTGTGATTTCATAAAATTTAGCAATACCTGTGTTGAATTTCAAAACTGTATTTCAAAACGGTGGAAATGTTTGCTTTTGACTTAATCAGTATTTTTATAAAATCGAAAAATTATTTCCTACGTTAAAATTTATTTTCTGTATTTTTGTGGTGACCACCGCGTTACAAAAATATCAGTTTATGTTCAAAATTGTCCACGTTGTGCTAAACTTCCACAGATTTTGGAAGTGACTGATTGGACAATTGCTTTATTTCCAATTATGGAAAGTAATCATTTGATAGAGTCTTGTTTGGGAATGCATTTGGTGTGTATGTTAATTTAATGCCATAAACTTTCATTCCCAAACACTTTCAATTGACCCCTACTAGTCTATAGCACCTTTTCAATCCTCCTACAGTTGTGATATACACACTTACGTATGTATTAATCTTGTTAACTTGCTGATTGTGTAAAGATTAGTGTATTTAATTTGTGGGTTGAGCCTTGGTGAAGGAACTTGGGCACCAAGTTCTTGTGATTCTATTTAAACACACACATAGCTCATAATTTATACACTACTCTTTCTGCACTTCAATCACAGAGAGAAAAAGAGTGAGTTTGAGAGTTATTTCAGAAAGTTTAGAAAGAGGAAGCCCCTAATTCTCCATAGCCAAAGCTTCAATTGAATTCTCATATTGCTATTCTTTCTCAAACAACTTCTTCTATCTACATCTCTGTGAGTATTTTAAACTCACCTAGAATGTAATTCATGTTATATTTACTGTCTGGTGTAGCTTAAGTTGTGATCACCAATGATGAATTTTCGTTTGAAACTCCATAGCTCAAAACTTGGATTTTCCAAACCTAATCAAAACTTGTTTTCTGAATGAAATATGAAAGATTTGGGTATGTAAAGTCTATGGTTAATGTATTAGACCTTGATTTGTTCACATGAAAAAGTACATAAGAAAATTAGTTTTGTGATCTTTTAGTTTTTCATAAAATTCTTGAGTTATAGATTGATTCATGTAAAATTGGTTATAGATTCTTAATCCTCATTGAAAAACAAAGATTTTCATATATTACATGCCTCATTTACTTCCAGATTTAGAAATGGGTCAAAAGACCCCTGAAAATCTGAAACAGGGCATTCTCCACGAAGAAGATGAAGCCTCTGCTTCATCTCGCGCCACGATCGCGCGAGTGGCCCGCGCGAGCGACCCTTCGCGCGAGCGAGCCGCGTGGGTTCAGGCAGACGGAGAAAGTTTTATATAGAAAATGAAATTTAGGCAGGTCGTGCGAGCGAGGGTCGCGCGAGAGATCTTTCGCGCGAGCGACCCGCGTGCACGAGGTATCTGATTTCAGGCAGAAAGAAAAGGTTTTTATAATAAAATGAAAAATGGGCAGGTCACGCGAGCGGCCCGCGCAAGGGACATATCGCGCGAGCGATCCGCGCGCGCGACTTCTGGCAGTTTCTAGTTTTTGTGTATTTTCGTATAAGGGACTGTTTGGATAAATTTTAAAGCACTGTTAAGGTCCTGTCTGGGAATTTTATTAAAACAGAATACCATTGGTTATGTTGGAAAGATTAAAACAATGTATTATGACTTATCAATTCTCCTGCGTACGTTGTTCTTTAATTCGGCGAATTCCTTTATGTTTAAATTCATGACATATATGTGGAGTCAGTGGTACATGCATGTGGGTGTCAGTCAGTGTGGAAAAGAGTACTGGTCAGTGTGGGAAGAGTATGAGTATGAGTATGAGATTGAGATTGAGATTGTGTGGTGGACACTCCCTGGTTATGGTGTACCAAAGTGTGACGTGTTGAGATTGCGGTGAGAGTATCTTTGTAATACAAAGGTGGCAAAACTTGGACACTCCCTGGTGCCCATGGTAGCGTTAAAGTGTGTGACGCCAAACTTGGATATTTCCTGGCACCCATGGTAGTGCTAAAGTGTGGCCTACGGACACTCCCTGATACCCGAGTCTGGATATTGCGTGAGGGTTCCTTCGGTATTTGCATGGTGGTTTAGGTATTCAAAGTGTGAGGCATTGGACACTCCCTGGTACCCCGGACCAAAGTGTGAGGCAAACTTGGACATTCCCTGGCACCCCGTTGCTAAAGTGTGGCTACCTTAGTGTTTCAAAGATACTGGAGTGAGATAGTGAGTTGTGTTTTGTCGAGAGAAAATAGTCGGTAAGATGAGCGTGGTGCATTGTCTCATACACGATCATTTGTTTTAAATGAATGAACGACTTTTAAATATATTCCCTGTTACTTTTATAATTGAAATCTTTCTATGGTTAAACTGTTGTTTTAACAAAACTGGAAAAAATGGAAAAAGGTAAGTGGGCATGTGTTACATTTAAAGTTATGTTTTTAATACTCACCAGCTTCTTGAAGCTGACGACGTTGATGTGTCCTGGACATTCATGTTCAGGCTTTTCAGGTTATTATCAGGAGGAATCTTATGACTATGCTAATTGAGAACGGCTGCTTTTGGCAGAGAAACTGTTATCATCATTGCATATTTTAAGTTATATGTTTAAGTTTTTAACTGTATGTTTATATGACTGTAATAGATGATAAGTTATTGTTTTGTGTTAAGGCGGTCTGTGCCTTAGTTGACCCCGTATCGTAAGATGTAATAAGTTAGTAAAACTTTTGTAAGCCTTGACTTCTCTGCTCTGATTATTATTGTTTTTTTTTTGTTGTTCGACGTTTGGGACGGAATCGATCCTTCAAACTGTCACGACCTACGGGTCCATAAAGGAAATTAAACGCTTTCCTTATTTATGCTACGTCGGGGCGTGACAGCCACCTTCAGTCGACTCACTCTCGGTCCGGTCGACTGATGCTTCAAATGTTCAGTCGACTGGACAAGCTCCGGTCGACTGAACCCATCCTAGCAGAATGTCCAATTTTCTTGCAGAAACCAGTCGACTGGATCCTGGGGATCAGTCGACTGGATCCTGGGGATCAGTCGACTGAAATCCTGAAAACAAAATAAAGTTGCATTTTAAAACAGGGGTCCAGTCGACTGTGACCTCGGTCCAGTCGACTGTTTTACAGCAGCAGCCCCTTCTGCAGAATTTTCCAAGTTTAAAAGCTTTTCTGAAACAACCAGGGATTAAACACACACACCAAAGCGATCCTATGTGGATCATACCATTACTAAAACATAATTACAACAGGTTATTGCCTATTACAACTAAGAATACATTCTAGCATACTAAGTTAAACATAAGTTAAAACGATCAAATCCTTATTACAACATTCCTATTGTCCCAAAACTACAATATCAACATTCAAGTTGCCTTCTAAGTGAACTCCAACCCCCGTGCTCACTTCTCTGATTCCTCGCCGGCATTAACACCTTAAATGGTTATTTGAATAACCACACATATTCGATTTGTTAAAGCTAACGCTTAGTGAATAAAACAACATATGCACATGAATGACAAACATGCTCGCATTCACATCTCTACAATTCATACTAGTCTCCGGAGTCTCACGTGTACGTGCGACTCCTCGCCAATAAGTCCACGTGAAATGGTAAGACCCACGATTCTTTTCTTCAATCGTGCTACCTTAATGCCTATATCGGCTCCACAAGATGGCTTGGTATTCACGTGCTCCTTTGACCCAAATAAGCAACTCAACATGCTCAAATACATATCACTATGCTCTCGGTAAATTAAACATTTCACCATGCTATTGGGCCTACTTATCAATATGATTGCCCAATATGAACTACACAATATATCTCTATGAATTAATATATGCTATTCACACAAAACATGAATACATATCAAGAAATCATTCCAAGAACATAGTTGAATCACTCACCTCCGAATAACACTCTTAAAATACGATCCAAGGAAAACCCGTGCACAAAGAACGTGCAGAAAACCTTCTAGTACAATTCCTATGGATCAAAAGTCCAATTATCAACTTTTATGAAAAATTCTAGAAAATGATTTTTCGGAAACTTGGCCAAACAAGGCCTAATAGGTATCAAAATGACAGCCTTACCTTGAGAAGTTCAAATATGAAATCTAGGAGAAAATAGACGGACAGAAGGTCGTCGTTTGGCGTCGGAAAGCTCTAAGCAACTAAATCTCCCTTTTGGCCTCCTTTAGCTTTTAGGTTAAGACTTGTAAAAATTATGAAAGTCATCTCTTTCTATATATAGACAATATTTTCAAAAATTGCGTTTACCTCCCCACGACTTTTCAAAACTCCTAATTAGTCTGTGAAACTTCCTACACAGCTAAATCATAGCTTCACAAGTGAAACCTCAAAATTATAAAAGTTTTCGTCTAAGTTCCATTTGGTTGCTAAAACGCAAATTTCTACATGACTTATCTAAAGTTGCTAATTAGCCTACCAAATTAATAGCATGTTAATTCGTCCTCACTAGGATACTAAAATTAACAACAGAAATGTATTCTAAATCAGAAAATAATACAGATAGTGAAATACACAAGTAAACATTTATTTTCAGATAAACATTTAAGTATTCCACAATGAACGTCTCATACTCGGAGAGACTTCACCACAATAAAACACTCATCAACGCAGTCTCATAGGGTTCTCTAACATAGACAACCAAATCGACTCGTGAGTCAAAACTCACTCACATATGTGCCAAAATGCAAAACACATCACATTATCATGCATGACAATGTAATGAAATGCAATAACACAACTACGGGTGTTATAATATGATTTTTAACAAAATCTACCACCTCATATTTTGACCCATTCTTCATCAATTGGATACGGAGCGTGGCAGTACATCCGACTCTAGTAAGTGCCAGTGGCTCTCTCAGTCTGTCTTGCCTCTGTAAATGATGTTGTTGTCTGAAACCCGCTTTAGAACAGTACCATCAACCTGCTTTAGAACAATACCATCTTCTAGAGAGAACCATACCTTCATTGTTAACACTTCTGTTATCTTTTCTGATACTGAAACCCTTGACTTTTCCATATAAATTGAACCAAATGTCTGCTTCAATCTTGGAATTGAATTTCAACGCGAACACATCTGCTTCGGTCAACTTTGACATGGCTTTATCCGTCCCATCTGTTGCACAAAAGTCACTTTCAACTCCACCTAAGGACCACTGAAACCCACCAAACGAGTCTTCTGTGTTATTAGTGTTACTCGTTGCACCAATGTTGTTTTCAACTCTACCTACAGAGTAATGAAACCCACCAAATGAGTCTTCTGTGTTATTAGTATTACTCGTTGCACCAATGTTATTTTCAACTCCACCTATAAGTAATGAAACCCACCAAATGAGTCTTCTGAGTTATTATTGTTACTCGTTGCACCAATGTTGTTTTCAACTCCGTCTATCATTGAAACTCACCAAATGAGTATTCGATTTCTTCATATGTAGTTGTATAGATTCCACCATTAATATCGAAGTCCTCATCATTCGTTAAATCAACATACACACCCTTGCCTTTGGAATATGAACCCCCCGTCATTGTCCCCTGGAAATAAGAAATTTCATGACGTTAAAAATGTTTATGGAACCAACTTGTATGGTAAGAAACAAAGTTTCAGTGGTCTTAAATGATTGTTTCAAAAGTAAGTTCTGAATTTATGGTCAGGGAACAACTAATGATGATGTTCCATATCCATAAAAGATTGTTTCGTAATCATAAAATATTTGTTTCAAAATCTAATAGAACATACAATTTTTGGAACAAACTTGTATATTGTATGGTCAGGGAACAACTTATGATGATGAAGGAACAAAGTTTCAGAAGTAAGTTCTGAATTTACAAATTTGTTTCATAACCATAGGGGATTATTTCGTAATCATAAAATATTTGTTTCAGAATCTAAGAGAAACTACAATTTTTGGAACAAACTTGTATGGTCATGGAACAACTTATGATGATGAAGGAACAAACTTTCAGAAGTAAGTTCTTAAATTAAAATTTTGTTCCATAACCATAAATGATTGTTTTATAATCACAAATATTTGTTTCAGAATCTAAGAGAACTAACAATTTTTGGAACAAACGTTTATGGTCAGGGAATAACTTATGATGATGAAGGAACAAAGTTTCAGAAGTAAGTTATGAATTTACAAATTTGTTTCATAACCATAGGGGATTGTTTCGTAATCATAAAATATTTGTTTCAGAATCTAAGAGAAACTACAATTTTTGGAACAAACTTGTATGGTCATGAACAACTTATGATGATGAAAAAACAAAGTTTCAGAAGTAAGTTCTTAATTTAAAATTTTGTTCCATAACCATAAATGATTGTTTTATAATCATAAATATTTGTTTCAGAATCTAAGAGAACCTACCATTTTTGGAACAAATGTTTAAGGTCAAGGAATATGATGATGAAGGAACAAAGTTTCAGAAGTAAGTTCTGAATTTACAAATTTGTTTCATAACCATAGGGGATTATTTTTGTAATCATAAAAAAATTGTTTCAGAATCTAAGAGAAACTACAATTTTTGGAACAAATTGTATGGTCAGGGAACAACTTATAATAATGAAGGAACAAAATTTCAGAAGCAAGTTCTTAATTAAAAATTTTGTTCCATAACCATAAATAATTGTTTCATAATCATAAATATTTGTTTCAGAATCTAAGAGGACCTATTATTTTTGAAACAAACGTTTATGGTCGGAGAACAACTTATGAAGATGAAGAAACAAAGTTTCAAAAGTAAGTTCTTAATTTAAAATTTTATTTCATAACCATACAGGATTGTTTCGTAATCATAAAATATTTGTTTTAGAATCTAAGAGAAACTAGGGAGCAACTTATGATGATGAAGGAACAAAGTTTCAGAAGTAAGTTTTGAATTTACAAATTTATTTCATAACCATAAAGGATTGTTTTGTAATCATAAAATATTTGTTACAAAATCTAACAGAACTTACAATTTTTGAAACAAACTTGTACGGTCAGGGAACAACATATGACGATAAAGGAAAAAAGTTTCAGATGTAAGTTCTAAATTTACAAATTTATTTCATAACCATAGGGGATTGTTTCGTAATCATAAAATATTTGTTTCAGAATCTAAGAGAAACTACAATTTTTGGAACAAAATTGTATGGTCAGGTTATAACTTATGATGATTAGGGAATAAAGTTTCAGAAGTAAGTTCTGAATTTACAAATTTGTTTCATAACCATAAAAGATTGTTTCGTAATCATAAAATATTTGTTTCAAAATCTAACAGAACCTGTAATGTTTGAAATAAACTTGTATGGCCAGGGAACAACTTATGATGATGAAAGAACAAAGTTTCAGAAGTAAGTTCTGAATTTACAAATTTGTTTCATAAACATAAAGGATTGTTTCGTGATCATAAACTATTTATTTCACAATCTAACAGAACCTACAATTTTTGGAACAAACTTGTATGGTCATGGAACAAATTTGTAAGGTAATGGAACAACTTATGATTATGAAGGAACAAAGTTTCAGAAGTAAGTTTTTAATTTAAAATTTAGTTCCATAACCATAAGTGATTGTTTTATAATCATGAATATTTGTTTCAGAATCTAAGAGAAACTACAATTTTTGAAATAAGCGTTTATGGTCAGGGAACAACTTATGATGATGAAAAAACAAAGTTTCAAAAATAAGTTCTTAATTTAAAATTTTGTTCTATAACCATAAATGATTGTTTCATAATCATATATTTGTTTCAGAATCTAAGAGAATCTACAATTTTTGGAACAAACGTTTATGGTCAGGGAACAACTTATGATGATGAAGAAATATTAAATCGTGACTTTGAAGGCATGGAACAAATATTGAGACCAAGGAACAATAATCTGTGGTAAAGGAACAAACACGTTGTGCAATACATGACCAACCTGTGATAACTGGTTGCCCTCCATTTAATGCATGTCATAAAGCATTAAATGCACATCATCTTTTGACTTCTACTACACTTATCATCCAATCAATGATTGACAAGTATCTTGGTGGTATGTTGTATATACAACAAAACCACCATTAGGTTCCCAAGTGATCTCCTTTCTTATGCTAATCTTTTGCCACCTCGACATTAGCACCCATCTCTCTCTTCATAATTCCAATCATTCCATCATGACATAAGTGGATTGTCAGTCTCATAACATCGGTGTGGTAACATAATACACTTAGACCATCTCCAAAGGAGATGTCAAAACTCCCACATCAAATGACTCATTTGATGCACAAAAACATATTTGCTGCATGAATAAAATTTCTGCACTCCAAAGGATGCACCAAATGGCGATTATTTTAATGTATATATACTTTTTGCTTGTTTTTATATTCAAACTTCTTTTTATCACTTTTATGCCCTGTATTTATAGTTATTTGCGGTTTTTAAAAAAATGAATTTTATGTTATCAAAAAAATTAAAATTAAAATTATTTAAAATTTAAAATTATAATTCAAATGAAGGGTCAAGATTTGGCTTGAAAATATCCAACGGTTTATTACACTATTTCTCTCTCTCTCTATGTATTAAATTAATGTTTAAAACTAAAAAGACCCACTTCCCAAACGAGCCAAACCCCCAATTTAATTTACATTTCTAAACCCCCCCCCCCCCCCTCTCTCTCTCTCTAAAATCACACCCAATTAATGTATCTCAACCATGTTCTCTCTCTTTAAGACCCACCTCCCAAACCCCTAATTGATTTAGAGAAATTATCAAGCAAAACCCACCACCTCTCTCTCTCTCTCTCTCAAGCAAAAGACTGATTTTATTGGACGGTGGTGGAATCGGTGGTGGAAGGGTGGAAAGATGGTTCAGTGGTGGGGCTAGAAGGGTGGTTCGGTGGTGGAATCACTGGGTGGTTCAGTGGTGGAATCGGTGGTGGAAGGGTGGAAAGATGGTTCAGTGGAATTGGGGCTGGAAATGGTGGATTCTTTGATTAATTGGGGGTTTTTGTGAAATTAATTTGTAAAGAGTGGAATTGGGTTTGAGAATTGGTTGCCTGAGATTCATTTTTTAATCTGAAAGTATTGTTTTGCTGCAATCATCAACCGCATCAACTTTGCCTTGGATGAGTGGATCAGTAACTTTGCTGCAGGTGTTTACCTCCTCTGTTGGAGCTGAAAATGTTGACATGGCACTTCAAATTGGGTTGCTGCAAAGGGATGCTGCGGTTGTTGGAGATGGTCTTAGAAAGTGGCCATGCAAGTGCAGCTTGTGTCCCCTGCAAAGATTTGACCAATCTTACTTTGGCCTTTGTGGTCATCTTCATCATGACTATTGGGCCCCACTTAAGCTACTTCTTAGGACTTGGAATTCCATGGTTGTAAAAGCCATGACGACCACAATTCACAAACACTTCTGGAGCAAACAGCATGCTACTCAGTCCGCATGATGCACTATACATCGGTTATTGCAACCACTGATTACCACCAGAAAAATGGGCTGCTGGTTTGCATGATTGGGTCCTCACTTCTGTACTTTGTCTCAACACCAAAACAAGCAAAACCACCCATTACCATATCGGTCTAATGTCCGATAAACGCAATGGGAATTTTGGACTGACAGAATTCTGTACATCAAGCCCATTTTCGAATCGGTCTAGTTGTCCGATAGTGTGTTAACCGAATCAGAATTTTCAGTTAATCAATTAATTAATTTTTTTCTTCATAATAATACTGCCACAAAAACAACCATAGAGCCATAACCATGTTTTGATGGGCTCCACAAAGTCAATAAACAATAGAATTTACAAAACGAAATAAATAATTGGCTTTGTATTAGACTTATTTTCGGCAATTAAAATAATATCGAATAGTTTGAACAATTCCTCAAATTTTGGTTTTTTCAATTAGATTTGTTCAAAATACCTTTCCAATTCATTGGCCAAAACAAAATTAGTTGGCCTATGTATATTTTTCCCCCCAAGTGTTTTTCGGTCCTCAACATAAGTGAGGGGCTCCTTAGCCGAAGTAAAATTTTCCAGCTTATCTTCAATCACAGTCTCTTCGTTATTTTGCTCCTCAAGAGAGTAAAATATTTCAATACCGTCGTGAGTGTCGATAGCCGAATCAAAATTTTTCGGCTCATCATTTATACTTGTGATTTCGACGTCTTGCCTTCCGAGTGGAAAATTTGAGGCATTCATCACCCAAATGCCGTTTAGATAATCATCTAGAGACATGTAAAAGTGTCCCTCGGGTGGTGGTTCGTCAACTCCACTTAAGGCTTCAAGGAGACCGATTTCATGGCTAAAAGACTGCATGTCACTCTTAAAACGGTCAATCTCAGTGTTTAGATGACCGATCTCATCATCAAATCGGTGTGCTTCATAGTCATGCTGATAAATCCAGTGTGAATCGAATGGCGTAATGGCGCCATAAATTGCCGTAAACTATGAATTCATCATTGTTGAGGCAATAAACTTCATTTTAAAGTTGGCATATTCCTTCATCTCGCTAACGAACTTGATCGTTGAAGAATTGTAGCCATCCTTCACGAAACCTTTTTCATCACTCGGTCGTCCCACCGGGCATGTCAAAATTGTTGGCAAAAATATTATAGTTTGCATGGGCGTGCCAGAACCTTGTACGGTAGGCCCAAACATGTAGCCAAACTAATCCCTATGATTATGTGAGTGTATGATCAGGTAATTGTTGGAAAGTAGGGATGCCCATTCCCTTAAGGTTGCACTTGCCTTTTAGAAGAAAGGACTTCAATATTTAACCAAGTGATGAGAGTAAAAAATGTAGGAAAAGTAGTGAGCACGGATGAAGAACTTTGGAATGCAAATACATTGAAGAAAATTAGATTACACATAAAGTGATTTGCTAAAAGTACAAATCATGAAAGTACAAATCAAAAGCCTAAACTAAAACAAAGCTAAGGATATTAAAAATAAAATTAGAGAATGCTTGACATGCTTTTTTTCGAAAAAGTTGAATGTGAGTGTTGGAGAGTTTTTCTTGTGTGGCCGATTGCCTTGCTTTATACTTGCTTGTGGTAACTTCCCACTTCCACATGACCATTCGCGTATGTAAGTAGGGGTGGCAGTCGGGTCGTGTCGGGTCATAATTGTGTCGGGTCATAGTCGTGTCATTCTTAACGTGTCATAATCGTTTCGGGTCATACACAGGTCACCCGTTTAACCTGTCTAACCCGTGTATGGTGTCATCGGTTCGGTTCGGATCAATTTTTTTTTTTTTTTTCCAATTTTTTTTCCATGTTTTGAAAACCAATCGAAGTGGTCGGTTCGGTCGATTTTTTTCGACTTTTGGTCGATTTGCCAATTTGGGCGGTCGGATCGGTTTTTTTGATGTAGGTAATTTTAAGAAAACTGACCGATTATCCCGGTTCGGTTATTCAAAAAAAGCTTACAGCCTTACTAAGAACAAACAAGTCTTCTCATCAAATGTATCAATTATTAACAAGTATTATATATCATCTTAAATACCAAAATACTACAAATATAACAATATCCAACTATTATAAACTTATTAGTTATTAATTATTTTTTCTTTTTGATTACATTAGTTATTAATTATTATATATAGATTTACTTGTTTGGTAAGTTGGTATTTACTCTTTTTTTTTAGAGCCAAAAAAAAAAAATTAGTTTATATATATATTTTTAAAATAAGATTTTTTTAATTCTTATTTATATTATTTGCGTTATAGATTTCCATATTATAAAAAATTATTTTTAGAACTAAAAAAAAATGTTCAACTACACTTAAATACTTAATCGGCTCAAACGGGTTAGACAGGTTAACCCGCTTAAACCCGTTTATTAATCGTGTCAAACGGGTCGACTCGTTAATGACTCGCGCCCTTACACGGGTCATCCAAATCCATTTATTTTCGTGTCGTGTCGTGTCGGGTCGCCGTGTCGGGTCAAAAATTGCCACCCCAATGTAAGGTAACCCACCCACTACTCCATTTTCTTGCCACCTGTCCTTGTCAACATCCTAGAGAAATCATCTTCAGTATTTGTTAAAGCTTCTCGGTCCCACCTTTCACAACTTCAAATCATATGCTTTGATCTCACAAAATGGTCTCATGACTCTCATCCCAAGAATTCAGTCATTTGAGTCTGACCGAGTTCGGTCGCAACACTTTGGCCAAAATTTGTGAATTTGGGTGCAAACACTAATTTGGTCAAACCAAATTTCTTTTGGTCAAAATATGATAAAAACACTTTCATCATCTATTACTTTTTATCAACTTGATCAACTATCCAAAATAATCTATTAGCCAAATAATTGGTCATAATATGTAAAAATACATATTTTGGGTGTAAACAGTTTGCTTACTCTCTCTCTCTCTCTCTCTCTCTCTCTCTCTCTCTCTCTCTCTCTCTCTCTCTCGGTGGTTCTCTCTCAAAGACCACACATACATTATATCCACACATGGTATAACCACGCACAGGTATGCAGATCTGCATGAATAGATGGGAGGGATGTGAGAAGGATTTGATTTGAGGGGGGATGAGTCGGCGGTTGGGGCAGAGGGTGAGTGACCGAGAGGTATTGGAGGGTTAGAGGGGGTGTCCGGTGATTTAAGGAGGAGTGTACTTGGTGTATTTGTACTTGCATCATTAATTTGTGGGATCTTGTGCTCGTCTAGGTCCACGTGCCATACATTTCAGGTTTTATACAGATTTTACGAGTTTGTGTCACAACGTCAGTCCGGGTCTTTAAACTACTGTTTAAGCTTACAAGTTTATAAACACGCATAATTCATATAAGGTTCTGGAAATGCGAAGCAAAATACGGGAGCCCATTTTATTAATGTTAGAAATTTTATGGGTATTACACAATTGCTAGCACTTAACCCCTTGTGGGACTAATTTTAGGGTTAACTGTATGTGGAGTTAATTTTGATTCTTAAGCTCTCTTGTGGGGCTAATTTTAACAATTTAGTCCCCATGTAGACTATTTTGAGAGAAATCTTAGTAATTTCACGTTAGTCCAAGAGGGAGGTTAAGTGTTCACTTTTAAACCACATGAGAGTATAACGATAGAGGATAGAATGTAATCAACCCTTGTAATGATTACAGACAAGTGGAAAGGTACATAAGACCATCTCCAAAGGAGATGTCAAAACTCCCACATCAAATAACTCATTTGATGCACAAAAACACATTTGCTGCATGAATAAAGTTTATGCACTCCAAAGAATGCATCAAATGTTGATTATTTTAATGTATTTTTGCTTTTGCTTGTTTTTATATTCAAATTTATTTTTATCACTTTTATGCCCTGTATTTATGGTTATTTGTTGGTAAAAAAAAAATACATTTTTGCTTATCTAAAAATTGCTCACCCAATGCTCTCTGTATTGGTCAATGAGAGAGTTGGATCAGCAATGTTTGGGTGAGCAAAAATGCTCTAAAAAAACCGTTGCAGCAGCGTTGTTTGTCAAATTTTATGACCATTGCATTAAACACTAACAAAATGAAGGGTCAAGATTTGGAAGGAGCAACGACTATGGTGGTGGGTAGGTGTCACAGTCCGGTCCCACAATAGCGGAACCGAAGCCCGTGACACTCCACCGAGGCTAAACCAATTCATTAACGTTCCCAAAAAATTAGTTTGAAGAACACACGCAGCGGAAAAAAAACAAAACACATTTTAAAACCAGAGGTCCAGTCGACTGGGTCGGGACCTCAGTCGACTGAAGAGAACAGAGAATTTTCAAGAAATTTTTACAGCCCTTCCACTCGACTGGGACTGGGGTCCAGTCGACAGGGACCTCCAATTTTCAGCCGACTGAATCCCCTTCGGTCGACTGAAGTAAGCAGAAACAAAAATCAAGTTTTTCTTACAGAGGTTCAGTCGACTGAAGCAGGGCTCAGTCGACTGCTTTTACCATATCAAAAAGCAGTAGCTAGCAAGCACCAGGGTCCAGTCGACTGAATCAGGGCACAGTCGACTGCTCCTCTGGCAGCAGCCCATTCTGCAGCAATTCAAAGTTTAAAGACTTTTCTAAAACAACCAAGTGTTAACCACACACTCCAAACTCACATCAAAGTAATCATAGCTGTATTAAAACATTACCAAACACAATTACAACATGTTATAGTCGATTATAACGTTCTAGATTCATTCTAACATACTAAGTTAAACACAAGTTAAAATAACCAAATTCTTATTACAACATTTCCGTTATCCCCAAAACTACAAGATCAACATTCAAGTTGCCTTATAAGTGAACTCCAACCCCACGTGCTCACTTCTCCGATTCCTCGCCAGCATTAACACCTGAAATGGTTATTTAAATAACCACATATATTTCGATTTGTTTAAGCTAACGCTTAGTGAATAAAACAACATATGTACATGAATGACAAACATGATTGCATTCAAATCTCTACATTTTATACTAGTCGCCGGAGACTCACGTGCTCGTCCATACTCCCAATCCGCGACTCTTCGCCAATAAGTCCACGCGAAAGGGTAAGACTCACGATTCTTCTCTTCAATCGTGCGACCTTAATGCCTATATCGGCTCCACAAAATGGCACGGTGACCACGGGCTCCTTCTGACCCAATTAAGCAACTTAACATGCCCAATTACATATCACCATGCTCGCGGTAATCAAAACATGTCACCATACTATTGGGCCTAATTATAATATAATTGCCCAATATGAACTACACAGTATATCTCTATGAATTAATACATGGTATTCAAACATAACCTGAATACACGTCAAGAAATCATTCCAAAACATAGTTGAATCACTCACCTCCGAATAACGCTCTTATAATTTGATTCAAAGAAAACCCGTGCACAAAAAACGTGCATAAGTCCGCCTAGTACAATTCCTATCGATCAGAATTTCAAATATCAGCTTTTATGAAAAATTTTAGAAAATAACTTTTTGGAAAATTTAGCCAAACAGGCCCTAATAGGTATCAAAACGAAGCTCTTACCTCGAGGAGCTCGAATATGAAATTTAGAAGAAAATAAACGGGCAAAAGTCCGTCATTTGGCGTCGAGAAGCTCTAAGCTCTTGAATCTCCCTATGGCCCCCCTCCTTTTTGGAATTTAGGTTTAGACTTGTAAAAAATATGAAAGTCATCACTTTCTATATATAGGCAACATTTTCCAAAATTTCGTTTACCTCCCCACGAGTTTCCAAAACCCCTAATTAGTTTCTGAAACTTTCTACACAGCTAATTCATAGCTTTACAAGTGAAACCTCAAAATTATAAAAGTTTTCGACTAAGTTTCGTTTGTTTGCTAAAACGCGAATTTCTACATGACGTTTCCAAAGTTGCTAATTAGCCTACCAAATTAATGACGTGTTAATTCGTTTTCACCAGGATACTAAAACTAACAACAGGTATAAATTCTAAACCAGAAATAATACAGATATAGAAATACACAGGTAAACATTTAATTCTAGATAAACATTTAAAGTGTTCCACAGTGACCGTCTCACACTCGGAGAGACGTCACAACAACAAATCCTCAATCAATACTGTCTCAATGAGTTCTCTAACACAGACACCCAAATCGACTCGTGAGTCAAAACTCACTCAAACATGTGCCAAAATGCACAACACATCACATTATCATGCATGACAATGCAATGAAATGCAATAACACAAATGCGAGTGTTATAGTAGGAGTGGCGACTTGGTTGATGGTGGTGGTGGATTTTCTTTGTGCAATCTTTACTTTTCCTTGATTAATTAGGGGTTTTTGTAAAAAAAAATTTTGTGAATTGTGGAATTGAAATTGGGATTTGATTGAGTGAGATTCATTTTTTATTATAAAAATATTGATTTGATGCAACTATCAAATACATCAACATTGCCATAGATGAGAGGTGCATCAACTTTACTACGACTGTTTAAAGTCTCCATTGGAGCTTGTTTTGCTTGTTTTGCTCACAAGACATAGTAAAATAAGTTTGCTGCCATGGCTTGACAGAAGATGGTCTAAAAAAACATTGGAACTCAATTATAGTTATAAGTTATAGACAAAAGCTAGTAAAAATACCTAACCACTCCAACAACTCAAAAATAAATACAGAAGAAACCCCCAAAAAAATGGATGCTCAAGAAACAACAACTACCATAAATAAAGAGCTTCTATGACTCAACCACTCCCATTATCAAACCACTGCTTCTCTCTCTGTCTTCAGTATCCAGTGGAGGAGAGCTCACATTTTCCAAACTCTGCAAAGACAAGAAGTTTCTTTTAGGTATAGCCTAACATATTAAAGAGAAATGGCACACAAAAAAGAAAGACTTGGGCATGGTTTCTCTGTCCCATGCCCAAATAATTGAAACTAGGGGGAAAAAATGTATCTATATATATATATATATAGGGAGAAGCTCTTAAGTGAACTGGGTAGAGTTAACTGAATTTTAAGTCTAACAGAACCCGTTGACTGCTCCGCTGACCCGACCCGCGCCCCATCCTGCATTCTGTTAGCCCGCGGATTCTTTTGGGCTTAAAATCCAGTTCATTGGGTCATTCTACCCAGTTCACTTAAAGAGCCTCTTCCTATATATATATATATATATATATGATATATCCTTGGAAATATCAAGGGTGAAGGACAATGATTCGTCCCACTGGTCCTGTAAAATCAAGGGTTAATTATTCATGAAGTCCACCTAGAGCAGGAAAAAATTCCATGGAAATATCAACTTTTTGGGATTGGTCAACCAGTGGTGTCTTTCTCAATGACTCATAGGATTACGGTGCATTTTAGCTTTACAGTAGAGCAAATTCTAAAATGCGCTGCAAAACTCAAATCCATGGTCAGACCTACTTAGGTTAAACTTGAAATAGAACTTTGCTAAAAAGTCACTTATTTTGGATTTTATTGAATTTAAAGGACAATTCCTAATTAATTTTGATAAAAATATCTGATATTAGAACTTAATCAAATCAAATTCTTATGTCATCAAATTTCAATAGTCAACTACATGAAATTCCAAGAAAAAAAAAAAAAAAAAAACTACATGAAATTTCACATAACTTATAAAATGTTGAAATTAAAATTTTCACATAAGTTATAAGAAACTTTACATAATTTTTTTTTTCTGTCTAGAAACGTTTTATTAAAATAAAATATGGGGTTAAACCTAAAACTTTTTCTTGAAATTAAAATTTTCACACGGTAACGTTGTTTTTTATTTTCAATTTTTGTTTTCATTTTTTGAATTGATCACAGTTAACTCCCAAAATAAAAATTGAAAATAAAAAATCACAACGTTAACATGCGAGACCTGAGTTTTAACTAAAATTGGCATTATTATAAAAATAAGAGAGAAAAGAGCGAGTAATGCTATACTCACATCTAAATTCATACAAACAATTTTGACCCATGATTCTAGTGTACCCTATGTGAGTCCCACTTGGATCTCACACAGAACTCACTAGAATCAAGAGTCGGGATATATTGGGTGTGAAATTGATTGTGAATTTAAACGTGAGTGTAGTATTTATGGAGAAAAGATATAATACGCACTAGGTGGCTGTGTGACAACTTGCGCCGCTCCTCCGAAATAGCACGCGCCAAACGCACGTCCCTTCTTCTGATAAAAACTGTTGAAAGCAAACGAAGCGTGGGCCACAAGCGTGTTAGGATTGTAACACGTGGAACCAGGTTGAATCTGACGGCAATCAACCCCTCCCTCACCACAAGCATAATCTAGACCCTCCTGCAGCTTATCCTTCCCCACTTCCCCACTCGCCACACACCAACTCTGCCCCAAGACACCCTTGACCAGCGTTGACCCATGTTGACCGGTAACCGGAGACCCTCTGTCCCGGTAACCCTTCAAACCCTCTAAATTAAACGGTATGTTATAAACTTTTTCCTCGTTGGGGTAAAAAAGTCCATAATTTCTCTCAGACGTGGGCCCGGTTTTCTTATTTTCGTTGAAGAGAGCGAAGAGATAAACGGTCAGATCTGCTTTGGGTCTCAAGGGGGTCCCACCTCCGGTCAGTATCCTACGCACCAGGTTCCCGTTATAAGCGGCGGCATTCGCTAAGCTCGCTCCGATCTCGTTTGGGTCGCCATTCGAAGGCCAACCCGTTTCGGAAACAACCATTTTGATATCGTCGTACTTTAAAGCCGACATTGCCGCAAAAACGGCGTCGATTTGGGCATCGAAGAGGTTGAAATAGCGTAAGCCATTGTTAGAGTCGACCACACCTGGGTTTTCGCGAAACAGAGCGTAGTCTAGAGAGATGACGTCAGCGTTCGACTCGTATGCGAAAAACGGGTACGCGTTTACCATGAGGTACGACCCGGTTTGACGGAGGAAATCGAGCATGGGTTTGAATACGGGTTCGATTAATTCGGGTTTAAAGGATCCGGATGATGATGGGTATGAGTTTTGGAGGGCGCTGAGAGCAATTGGAGAAGAGACTTTAATGTCGCTGTGGAGGTTGTACTTTACGAGTGCGTTGTGGATGTTTTTCATGGCGGGTATGAGGAACCGGGTCGTATTGTGCGGGTCAACAAATACTTCGTTTCCGACGGCAATGGATTCGATTTGGGTTGATGGGTGGTAAGCGGCGACGTTTTTAAGGACCCATTGGTAGGCGAAGGACTGGCGTCTGGCGGCGGAGTAGAGGAGTTCGTTGGGTAGGTCGACGGTGACTTTGATTCCGGATCCAGATAGAGATTTGAGGACGGACGGGTCGGAGTCGTACACTTTGACCCGGTCTATGCCCTGAGATTTTAGGAGCTGGACCACCTTAATGGCTGATGGTAGATTGTTTGCTATTCGTCCATAATTCACTCCGATCGAACCCCCATCTGAAATTGTAGTACCAAAATGTCAAAACTATGTACAACATATATATAAATACATACATATATTATATATATAAACGCAATTATGTATAATGTAAGAGAAAAGTGGAAGGAAAATACAATTGTTACCTGCTAGTCGGAGAATGGAAAGAACAAGGAGGAAGCAAGAAATGGCTATGCGCGCCATGCTCTGAGTCTGGAAGAAGCAGAGCATGAGAGAGAGAGAGAGAGAGAGAGAGAGAGAGAGAGAGAGAGAGATGCTTAGCTCTGGTTTTTGGCTGGGATGAGAGAGTGGGTTGAGTGGGGGGAGAGTGAAGAGTGATTTATTGGAGAGAGAGAGAGGGGAGTTGGAGTTGAGGGGATCGAGACGAGGGGGAGTGGGGCCTATATGTCAGCAATTTGACAAGAACATAGGCTGGATCCGATAAACGGAAAGAAAGAGATACTATTCAGTATAAACGTTACACCTTGTCATCATACTGGTATGTTATGATGTTATAATTATATTCATCCAAGTATATTGATGTTAAATAATTGAGTAATGTTATGTCTCCTAAATTTGCATCTTAATTGTAGTTCTCAACATTAATAGATTAGTTGATTTTCATTAAAGTGGTCAAATCATGTTTGAAAGTCGTTCTCCGACCTCATGTGTTGGGACTACAATTGACATACAAAATTTGATTAATATACCGTTACTCTAAATTAATTCATTTAGCATTCTTTAAAAGAAATTTTTTTAAAAAAAACTACAACTAGTTTGATTAGTCTTTTCACTCCATATAAATCGACCAAAAAAAAAAATTAATTCACGATGATTGTATGCCGTCACGCAGGGCCGGTCCTGAGATTGTAAAATTCTCATGAGGCCCTAAGCGAAAAAAAATTTTAGGCCCTTTTTTGGTCCTATTTTTATATATAATACATATATATATAAGGCCTTATTTTTTTTAGGCCCTATTTTACTCTATATTTATATATAATATATGTATTTTGGCCAAACAATGTCTTATTTTTTGTCCTCTTTTTATATATAATGCATGTATATCTAAGGTTCTATTTTTTTTAGGCCTTATTTTGGCCCTGTTTTTATATATAATACATAAATTTTGGTCAAATAAGGCCTTATTCTAAAACCAAACAAATCCTAATTTTTTGAGGCCCCAAGCGGCCGCCCGGGCCGCTGGCCCAAGGGCCGGCCCTGCCGTCACGGGAACACTGAATAACCTCTCCAAAAGAAGGTGATATGTTGAGTTACCACGTGGACCCACTACGCCCCGGACCCACAAACTCGACCGTTTCTTCGTAAAAAAAATATACTCCGTATATATATAGATCCACTACTTTCCCTTAAAAAATATTGGAGAGATTGATATAGTACTCCTCGAGTCTATCAAACTTAATCTATACATACTTGAAAGCATTTCCCACGTGTCAAATACCTCATCTTCGATTTGATTTTTGGGCTTTGATAAACATATGATCAGGTTGGTTTCAGTGAATCTGGACCGTACGATACAAAAAGGATTGAGGCCCACCGTTAGTGATGGTGTTGCTGTGCAGTTTATCAGAACTCAGAAAACTTCATGGATGCACAGGTGAAATTATGTGGGCAAATAAAATGTGATTTATTTCACATCAATTTTGGAACGTTAGAACTTAGAAGTGTGACAATGGATGTGCTTAGGTCTGACTAACAATCGCAGCTTTCAAATGTAGAAAAGTAACCAGTCCCAGTAGCTGGGCTGGCCAGACCCCGCAACCCCCAAATGGGAGGTTGTGGGTTCGACTCTTGCAAGGAGCATTTGGCTTTAAAGTGGGGTTTGGCCCCCCTTGCGTGTGCGTGTGTTTCCAAGGGAGCTTCGTCTTTAAAGTGGGGTATGGCCCCCCCTTGTGTGTGTGTGTGAGTTCTTCGACCAAAAAAAAAAAAAAAAAAAAAAAAAAAAATGTAGAAAAGTCAAAAAGTTACTAAATGCTTGTAGGAGCAATTCTAGCAATAAAGGTTAACAGAAATGTTAGATGCACAAAAATAAAATACACAATTAAATATATAATTTGTTTAAAATTGTTGGACTTTGTGCTGAAAAATCTGTACACACAAAAAAAAACAAAAAAAAACAAAAAAAAAATGTGTATAACTTTTTCAGCACGAAGTCCAATAATTTTAAGTAGGTTGTGCATTTAGTTGTGTATTTTTTTTTTGTGCATGTAGCATATCTCAAAAGTTAAACTAGCTAGTCATTTTGGCATCTTTTTATTTTAGGGTAAATTACACAAACCTCCCCTGAGGTTTGCCTTAATTACACGGACCTCCCCTCTTGTTTCAAAAATTACATAGAGCTCCCTCGAGGTTTGAATTAGGTAACAAAACGCCCCCTCCCCTAATGGTCCTTTAGTTTTTTTTACATTAGCCTCCCCTGAAAATTATAATTAGCCCCCCTAATATTATAAAATTGTCATACTAAAGCCCCATTTCTCTTATATTTTTGTGCTAATTATAAAATCTCTCATCCCTCCTATGTTTTTGGGTTAATTTTTTTAACATTAGTTTATATCTACACAAAATATACACAAAACATATATAAATAGGTCCAAATTTTTTTTCCCCCGAACAAACCTCTATCAAGCCCCCCCCCCTGTATTAATTTTCTAGATCCTCCCCTGTCCCTATGCTTCAAAAGTGGACACTTAACCCCCTGTGATTGTGGACTAAAATGGAATTGTTATGATTTCACTCAAAACTGACAAAAATTCTAAAATTGGTTAAAAATATAAACACTTAATCCATTTGTGATGTTAATTTTGGGGTTAACGCTCTTTGAGTGAAATCATAACAGTTCTATTTTAGTCCACAATCACAGGGGGTTAAGTGTCCACTTTTGAAGCATAGGGACAGGGGCGGATCTAGAAAATTAATACAGGGGAGGCTTGATAGAGGTTTGTTTGGGGGAAAAAAAATTTGGTCCTATTTATATATGTTTTGTGTATATTTTGTGTAGATATAAATTAATGCTAAAAAAATTAACCCAAAAACATAGGTGGGATGAGGGATTTTATAATTAGCACAAAAATATAAGAGAAATGGGGCTTTAGTATGACAATTTTATAATATTAGGGTGGCTAATTATAATTTTCAGGGGAGGCTAATGTAAAAAAACTAACGGACCATTAGGAGAGGGGGCATTTTGTTATCTAATTCAAACCTCGAGGGAGGTCTGTGTAATTTTTGAAACAAGAGGGGAGGTCCGTGTAATTAAGGCAAACCTCAGGGGAGGTTTGTGTAATTTACCCTTTATTTTAACTAGTTACTTTTTTACACTTACTTCAGCAACGCTCTCTATCTTAACAGAATAACGTATATTTTAAAAAATTTTGAATTTCAAGATTTATAATTTAAACACACTTCAACTATTTTTTACTCCTAGGGATCACATTCCAATGGTAATTTTCAACAATAATTTTTTATTTCAAATTTTTAATTTTTTTTTTATTTCAATGGTAATATTTAAATGGTCACATTCCACAAGTCATTTTCAAGTGCTATTTTTAACGGGAATTATAATTTATTTATTGCAACAACAATATTACAATGATCATATTTTTTCAATCACATGGTTCCCTCGTATAAATAACATCATTCCTGTTTCACACATCTCAAACCAAATCGCTCCTCAAAAGGAATCTAAATTGCTAGTTCTTATTCTGCTCCGTGTAATTGCCACAAGTGGTCAACAAGATCTTTCTGTAGTTGAGAATGAGTTTCTCTATTTCTAATGACCAGATGAGTTCGTATTGTAACACCCTGTATTTTATTTTTCATTAATAAATAAACATTGCATTTCATTTCCATGAATAATTGATTTAATTTCTATTTTGAAATATTTATTTGGGGGTTAAACCATAATTTCCGAAAATATAGAAAAAATATTTTCTATGATTTCAAAGCGATATCTATATTTTTGTACCAACCGGAAATTTATCCCTACGCTAATATTATTTTCTGCATGTTTATTTCAACCAGTAAATACCAGTTTTGATTTAAATCTGCGCCTTCATCGCGTTTTGGGTGTGGGAGTGATGTTGTCAGAATCAAGATGTAAAAAGTATTCTTTACTTTTCTAAAGATTTGTAATGTGGAAGTAAAGGTCGAACCCACAGAGATTGATTACTACAGCTCTTAATTTTAAAACCTAAGTCTAATTAACTAAGAAAAACGGATTTGATTTGGATTTTAATTAAACTAATAACAATAAAACTAGATCTAAACTATGAAAGCAATTAAAGTGTTTTAAATAATGTTTAAGGGAACCTAGGATTGCAAATCCACCACTAGCTTCATAATAGGAATATTTATGAATTACTTTAGCTTATTACGTTGGATGAATATGGGGAATTGTAGCTACAAGCCCAATTCCTCCGACAAGAAGATAATCATGGTTCAAGCACCAACATAATCCATCTTCGGGTAGCACGAATTATCTCACACTAAACTAGGGTTGTGATCTAATCCGTCTAACCTAGGCATGGACTATTCGGATACTTGATAGCACGAATCAATAAAGCACCATCACATGTAAACAACCTAAACAAGCACAGCAAGAATAGATCGTTGAGCACATCACAGTCAAAATAGATCTAAGACAAGAATAAATTCTGAAAGTAATGATTTAATCAATAGAAGTACGATTTATTTATAAAAATCCTCTAAACATGTGACTGTCATCCATACATAATAGAACTAAAATAAAAACATAAATAAAACCCTATTACTCGTCTAGGGCTTCATTGAAACCCTAGATCTATGATCTAGCCGTCCATGGAAGTGATGGATGGCAAGTAGTTGATGGAGGAGGCCATGGAAACCCTTGGTCTTCTTCTTCTTCTCCTTGCTTCCCTCCCTTCAATGGCTGGAAGTATGGTTGTATATTGTGTGTATATGGGTGTGTAACAATTGCCAACCCCCTTAATTGTAATAAAATAGAGTATATATAGATTTACAACAAGTTTTGGAAGCCTTTACAACTCGAAACGGATTGAAACTGATGTAATTTACAATCTGGACGTCATTATGCAGTTTCGTTTGCACAGGAGTCTTCAGTACACTGAAATACGCAACTTTGCTTTTTACACATATCGCGCGAGCGGGTCGCGCGAGCGCGACAATTGGACCTTCGCGCGCGCGGATCGCGCGAGCGGTTTCGGGATTTCGCGGGCGCGGGCCGCGCGCGCAACTTGGCTTTTTCAGCTTCTTTTCTTCTGCTTTTTCACCCTGTTTAGCCTGGTTTAGTTGATTTCTTCCAAAACCTGTCAGAAACTAGAAAACAAAGTAAAAATATACAAAAACAGGATAAAATGTACTAACAAATGTTCATTAAGGTGTATATTTAGGATTAGTTCTCTCCCGATCAGGGAGCACGTGAGCTCAACCACACCGTGCGATCCCCATGAGTTGCTTGGAGCCCAAATAATTTTTCTCTATATGTATATCACTCTCTCACAGTCACTCATTCTCTCCACTCTCTGCATCCCTCAAACTCTCTCAAATTCTCTCTTAATTCTCTCTTCCTCTCAAGAACAACATACACACACACATACAACATATACATATATACATACATAATCAAGTACGGGGAAAATTCTCAACAACGGAATTGTCGACGGAACTTCGGCGGAAAACTCTCGGTCTCAATTTTCAGTCTAATTAGACTCAGTGAGTATTATAAACTCACTCGCCACATATATATATGTATAATTCAGTGTATATATGTGTATATATGTGTGATACACCATGGAAGCTTAAAATTGGAGTTTTGCAAAACTCAACCAAATTCAATTCCGTGAATTGATTATGGAAGATCTTTGTCCCAATAGGCTACGGTTCGAATCCTACGCAGTAATTCATCCGTATCGCGACGTACCATTGATTTAAAGTTTTGACACCCTCACTTTAATCGCGAATATCTAGAGATATAATCCGTATTAGTTAAAATTGATTGCGTATTCTTAATCTACGCGGAAAACTGAAGAGAACCATATATTACATGTCCTGGTTCGACCAGAACCTGAAAATGGGTCTGTAATAGCTTTGAAATTGAAAACAGGGGAAAAACAAAGAAGATGACATTCTGCAACAACTCGCGCGCGCAACCCGCTCGCGTGAGGCTCGCTCGCGCGAACCAATTCCCCCCTTCGCGCGCGCGAACCAATCCCCCCCTTCGCGCGCGCGACCCGCTCGCGCGATTTGTTCTCCCCTTCGCTCGCACGACCAGGCAGTTTGAGCAGTTTCTGTATTTTTATATAAGGGACTGTTTGGAAAAGGTTTTAAAAGTTTTTAAGGAACTGTTTGGCAATTATACTGTTTTAAAGGCTCACTGTTAAAAATTGGACTTGTAAGAAAGTTTGAGACCGATATTTATGTTGAAAAGAATATTCAGCTTGAGATTAATAATTGTTGCTACGAACTGTGAACATTGATATACATATTAGGGTCGAGATTGTGTCAACATGCATGTGTGGAATAAAGCGTGAAAAGAGTAAAGGGTGGCGTTTTGGTGTGCGACCTCAATATCGATCGGATAGTATTCCTGGTATTGGAGGCGACAATGTTGTGTACGACATAGATATCGATCGAATAGTATTCCTGGTATCTAAGGCGCGCGTTTCGGATATTGATCGGATAGTATTCCTGATATCCGAAGCGATGGTGATAGTGTTGTGTACGACTTAGATATCGATCGGATAGTATTCCTGGTATCTAAGGCGCGCGTTTCGGATATTGATCGGATAGTATTCCTGATATCCGGAGCGATGGTTGGTTGTGATCGTCCTAGATATCGATCGGATAGTATTCCTGGTATCTGAGGCAGTAGTGTGGTGTGTGACTTCAATACCGATCAGATAGTATTCCTGGTATTGGAGGCGATAGTGTAGCGTGTAAATTGGATGACTGAGTAGTTATTTCTCCTGGTATCTGAGATGATGTGTTGGTTGAATTGGGTTGTTTTAAAGAAAAGAATTGGCAAGATAAGATATTACCCTATTCATGTACAATTTCGTATTTATTTCTTGCTATATTCCCCCGTGATTTATGTTGGAATTGGAACCTTGAATATATTACTGTTAATGTTAATTTGTACCTTTGTTTTATATGCTTATATATATATATATATATTGCGAGCACATGTTTATTTTACTTACCAGCTTTCATAAGCTGACGGCGTCGATGCGTCCTGGACTTTATGTCCAGATTTTCCAGGTCAGGAGCAGCCAGAGTTCGTTGACTATGCTAGTTAGATGACCGGAGGTGTTCCAGAAGAGCTGTTTTATTTTCCTTATGTCTTTCCTTTCAGAGTTGTAATAAACCTTGTTAGAATTTGAATAAGGGCGTTTGTGCCTAAGACCTCGACCTATGTAATAGTTAGTAAGTTTTTAATTCTGGAGCTTATGTTTATTAGTATCCTTTCTTTTAGAAATGTTGTTAAGTTATTTGTTACAGGGACAATTGGTCATACTCACTTGTCACGACTTACGAGTCTATAAAGGAAATTAAATGCTTTCCTGTATTATGCTACGTCGGGGCGTGACAGGCTTTTTGGTATCAAAGCCAGGTTGTGGCTCGACCAATTGTCCAAAACACATAGGATCTCCCGTTAAGATAGAATTAAGATAAGATAGTTCGACTTCATTCCGTGTTTAGTCGCTTTCCATCGTTTAGAATTTTCTTTCTTCTCGAGAGGTTGACCGTATTCTTGTTGATCAATGGATAGGTACCATTCTCTCAATTTTATGGCTGGAAGAAATCTCAGGAATCGTCCCGCTATTGAAGATGCACCCCCGGTAATAGATCCAACCGGAATGTTCGAGGCTTTTGTAAGAAGATTGGAGAGGGTTAGTGATCAGAATGCGAGGAACAATAATCAAAATGGGAATCACAACAGGAATGGGAGGCAAGCCCACCAGACGGGAGACAAGCTTCTCAAGGAGTTTCGCGCCCTGCGACCTGAGTATTTTGCGGGGACTGATGAACCTTGGCAAGCGGAACAGTGGCTACGCCAGATGGAGCGTATCTTTGAGACCATAGAGTGCACTGATCTGGAGAAGAAGCGTCTGGCTATCTTTCAGCTGTCTTATGCAGTGGCTGATTGGTGGGATGCAGAAAAGGCGACCATAGGGGAAGACGCTGCAAGGAGAATGCCGTGGGTGGTGTTTAAAGAAAGATTTCTCGAAAAGTATTTTCTTGAAGAAGAGAAGGACAATAGAGAGAAAGAGTTTATGGAGTTGACTCAAGGGAATCTGACTGTCCGAGAGTACACTACTCGATTTGAGCGTCTGTCTCGCTTTGGTCCACATATGGTGGACACACCCCAGAAGAAAATCAAGAAGTATCACCGGGGTCTCAACTTGTCTCTCCGACATCTGACTATGGGGCATTTGGGCCAGTCATTTGAAGCTCTGGTGAGATTGGCTACGGAGTTAGAGAATGATGGTTGTCAGAATTCGAAGCCGTTTGGAAATCGACCTCCGCAGAAGGGTTATTCAGGACAGAAACCAGGGTACCCTCAAGGACAGAAAAGGACCTGGGATGGAGGGAAGAAATCTCAGCAGACACAAGCAGTTCAGCAGTATCAGCCTCTAGCAATAGAAGGGGCCAAAAATAATAACTGCTTCAATTGTGGAGTTCCCGGTCACCGAGCTAAAGATTGCAGAGCACCTAGGCGTGCTGATCGTCCGAACATTGTGTGCTATAATTGTGGCATGCCAGGTCACATAAGTCCGGAATGCAAGGCTCCTAGGAAAGGTAACTATGGTCAGCAAGGACAGGCCCGCCTGAATGCTGTTATTCCCGAGGCTGCTGGCTATGAAGAAACAGGGTATGAAGGAGGTGCTTATGAGGAGGAACTACCCGAGCGACGAGCAGTGGAAGGTACTCTAACCTTGTTTAACTCTCATGTTAAAGTTTTATTCGACACGGGTGCTACACATTCCTTTATATCTGTTAAGATTGTTCAGAAGTTGGGAATAGTACCGCAACGTTTAGATGAAGCTCTGAGTGTTGTCTCACCCTTAGGGACCACCGTCAAGTTATTACATGTGTGTAAGGATTGTCCTCTACGGTTAGGAGACCGTGAGCTTTTGGCAAGATTGGTGGTTCTGTCGATGAAGGAGTTCGATATAATCCTGGGAATGGATTGGCTCGAGAAGAATGATGCGAAGTTGGATTGTGCAAGGAAGAGGATCACATTTGCGGACAAGGGGAATCGACTCTTCGATTTCCAATGTAACCCTTCGGGTGATATGTTCCTCACTAGATGCCTAGCAAACATTGAGGTTGTCAGTGCAGAGGTGACAGTATCATCAATACCGGTAATCAAAGAGTTCGAGGAAGTATTCCGAGATATTTCAGGATTACCGCCGGAAAGGGACATAGAATTCTGTGTGGAATTGGTGCCAGGTACTCGACCTATAACCAAGGTTCCCTACAGGATGGCCCCTACAGAGTTGCTGGAGCTGAAGGAACAAGTTCAAGAACTTGAGAAGTTGGGTTTTGTTCGTCCAAGTACTTCATCCTGGGGAGCACCAGTATTGTTTGTGAAGAAGAATGACGGGACAATGCGGTTGTGTATTGACTACCGAGAACTGAATAAGGTTACTATAAAAAATAAGTATCCTTTAACTCGGATAGACGATCTGTTTGATCAGTTGCAAGGAGCCACGACCTTTTCTAAGATTGATCTACGGTCAGGGTATCACCAGTTGAGGGTGCGGAAGGAAGACATACCTAAGACTGCTTTCAGGACGAGATACGGACATTATGAGTTCTTAGTGATGCCGTTTGGGATGACGAATGCTCCGGCTGTGTTTATGGACTTGATGAACAGAGTATTCAAGCCCTATTTGGATCAATTTGTTATTGTCTTTATTGATGATATTTTGATCTATTCCAAGTCAGAGGAAGAGTATGAACAACACCTGAGGATCGCATTGCAGACTCTCAAGGATCACCGCCTGTATGCTAAATTCAGCAAGTGTGAATTCTGGCTTCAGGAAGTTAAGTTTCTCGGGCATATGATCTCTCAACAAGGAATCGCGGTTGACTCATCAAAGACCGATGCAGTGGCGAATTGGACTCGGCCGACCAATGCTACAGAAGTCAGAAGTTTTTTGGGACTCGCTGGTTACTATCGGAGATTTGTAGAGGGTTTCTCCAAGATAGCAGCCCCGTTAACTGGTTTGACTAAGAAAGATTTGAAGTTTGAATGGACTGATAAGCATGAACGCGCTTTTCTGGAATTGAAAGAGAGATTAACAACAGCGCCAGTGCTTGCGATACCAAGGGATGGTGAGAAGTTCACTATTTTCAGTGACGCCTCGTATCAAGGATTGGGTTGTGTCCTTATGCAAGACGGAAAGGTCATAGCCTATGGTTCACGACAGTTGAAGCCGAATGAATTAAATTACCCAACTCATGATTTGGAGCTGGCAGCAGTAGTGTTCGCGCTTAAGATCTGGAGACATTACCTCTATGGGGAGAAGTTTGATTTGTTCTCGGACCACAAAAGCCTTAAGTATTTGTTTACTCAGAAGGAGTTGAACATAAGGCAACATCGGTGGATGGAACTGATCAAGGACTATGGCTTCACATTAGAGTACCACCCTGGTAAGGCTAACGTAGTCGCTGACGCCCTAAGTCGGAAATCTCAAGGAATGATTGCTTCATTGATGTTGAGGGAATGGAAAGCCTTGGAGACAATCACAGAATTTGATGTGCAGATTTCTGAGGGAAGTGTCGGGCAACACTTTGGATGCTTGGTAGTACAACCAACACTTGTGAGTCGAATTATCGAGGCCCAAAAGAAGGACGAGAAGTTTCAAGTTTGGTTCACCAAGATGTCGGAAAAGGATCCTACAGAATGGAAGATTGGGACCAATGGAGGATACCGATGTCGAGACAGATTGTGTGTGCCAGATTTTGGAGATTTGAGAAAAGATATTCTCGAAGAAGCACATAAATCGAGACTGACAGTACACCCAGGAGGAACAAAGATGTATAAAGACTTGAAGAGAAACTTCTGGTGGGAAGGGATGAAGCGAGAAGTAGCCGAGTTTGTGTCTAAATGTTTGACTTGTCAACAAGTGAAGGCCGAACATCAGAGACCCTCGGGATTGTTGCAACCCTTACCTGTTCCAGGATGGAAGTGGGAGCACATAACTATGGATTTTGTGGTTGGATTACCCCGGTCACAACAGAATCATGACGCGATTTGGGTAATTATGGATCGTCTGACAAAGTCTGCACACTTTATCGCGTACAATATGACTTACCCAGTAGAAAGGATGAGTCGAATGTATCTACAGCAAGTGGTACGACTGCACTGTGCGCCTGTGTCGATTGTATCTGATCGCGATACACGTTTTACCTCGGGATTTTGGGAAAGTTTGCAGAAGGCTATGGGAACTTCGCTCAAGATGAGTACTGCATTCCATCCTCAGACCGATGGACAGACCGAGCGTATTAATCAGATTATGGAAGATATGCTCAGAGCTTGTGCAATTGACTTTGAAGAGTCTTGGGAGACGCACTTGCCGTTGGTCGAAGTTGCGTATAACAACAGTTATCACTCGAGTATTGGGATGGCACCGTTTGAGGCATTGTACGGACGGCCATGTCGATCTCCGTTGTGTTGGGCAGAAGTGGGAGACACAGAACTTTTGGGACCAGATTTGGTAAGAGAAACCAATGAGAAGATTTCACTGGTCAAGGAAAGAATGAAAACTGCACAGAGTAGACACAAGAGTTATGCGGATCGGCGTCGAAAGGATTTGGAGTTCTGTATCGGAGATCACGTACTCCTAAAAGTTTCACCTGTTCGGGGAGTAGTACGTTTTGGTCAGAAAAGAGGGAAGTTGGCACCCCGTTTCATCGGACCATTTGAGGTATTGGAGCGAGTTGGAACAGTGGCTTATCGGCTCGCGTTGCCACCAAAGATGTCAGGTGTTCATAATGTATTCCATGTCAGTATGTTAAGGAAATACATACGTGATCCTTTACATGTGGTTAATTTTGATGATATTGAGACGAGTCAGAGTGTTGTCTACAAGGATAGACCTGTGAGGATTCTTGACCAGAGTATCAAGAGACTGAGAAGAAGAGACGTTCCGTTGGTTAAGGTTCTGTGGAGGCATCATGACGAGGGAGAAGCGTCGTGGGAGTTAGAGTCGGACATGAGGACTAGATATCCCGAGTTATTTCAGGAATAGTTAGCTCAGATTTCGGGGCGAAATCTCTGTTAAGGTGGGTAGAGTGTAACACCCTGTATTTTATTTTTCATTAATAAATAAACATTGCATTTCATTTCCATGAATAATTGATTTAATTTCTATTTTGAAATATTTATTTGGGGGTTAAACCATAATTTCCGAAAATATAGAAAAAATATTTTCTATGATTTCAAAGCGATATCTATATTTTTGTACCAACCGGAAATTTATCCCTACGCTAATATTATTTTCTGCATGTTTATTTCAACCAGTAAATACCAGTTTTGATTTAAATCTGCGCCTTCATCGCGTTTTGGGTGTGGGAGCACGTGAGCTCAACCACACCGTGCGATCCCCATGAGTTGCTTGGAGCCCAAATAATTTTTCTCTATATGTATATCACTCTCTCACAGTCACTCATTCTCTCCACTCTCTGCATCCCTCAAACTCTCTCAAATTCTCTCTTAATTCTCTCTTCCTCTCAAGAACAACATACACACACACATACAACATATACATATATACATACATAATCAAGTACGGGGGAAATTCTCAACAACGGAATTGTCGACGGAACTTCGGCGGAAAACTCTCGGTCTCAATTTTCAGTCTAATTAGACTCAGTGAGTATTATAAACTCACTCGCCACATATATATATATATGTATAATTCAGTGTATATATGTGTATATATGTGTGATACACCATGGAAGCTTAAAATTGGAGTTTTGCAAAACTCAACCAAATTCAATTCCGTGAATTGATTATGGAAGATCTTTGTCCCAATAGGCTACGGTTCGAATCCTACGCAGTAATTAATCCGTATCGCGACGTACCATTGATTTAAAGTTTTGACACCCTCACTTTAATCGCGAATATCTAGAGATATAATCCGTATTAGTTAAAATTGATTGCGTATTCTTAATCTACGCGGAAAACTGAAGAGAACCATATATTACATGTCCTGGTTCGACCAGAACCTGAAAATGGGTCTGTAATAGCTTTGAAATTGAAAACAGGGGAAAAACAAAGAAGATGACATTCTGCAACAACTCGCGCGCGCAACCCGCTCGCGTGAGGCTCGCTCGCGCGAACCAATTCCCCCCTTCGCGCGCGCGAACCAATCCCCCCCTTCGCGCGCGCGACCCGCTCGCGCGATTTGTTCTCCCCTTCGCTCGCACGACCAGGCAGTTTGAGCAGTTTCTGTATTTTTATATAAGGGACTATTTGGAAAAGGTTTTAAAAGTTTTTAAGGAACTGTTTGGCAATTATACTGTTTTAAAGGCTCACTGTTAAAAATTGGACTTGTAAGAAAGTTTGAGACCGATATTTATGTTGAAAAGAATATTCAGCTTGAGATTAATAATTGTTGCTACGAACTGTGAACATTGATATACATATTAGGGTCGAGGTTGTGTCAACATGCATGTGTGGAATAAAGCGTGAAAAGAGTAAAGGGTGGCGTTTTGGTGTGCGACCTCAATATCGATCGGATAGTATTCCTGGTATTGGAGGCGACAATGTTGTGTACGACATAGATACCGATCGGATAGTATTCCTGGTATCTAAGGCGCGCGTTTTGGATATTGATCGGATAGTATTCCTGATATCCGAAGCGATGGTGATAGTGTTGTGTACGACTTAGATATCGATCGGATAGTATTCCTGGTATCTAAGGCGCGCGTTTCGGATATTGATCGGATAGTATTCCTGATATCCGGAGCGATGGTTGGTTGTGATCGGCCTAGATATCGATCGGATAGTATTCCTGGTATCTGAGGCAGTAGTGTGGTGTGTGACTTCAATACCGATCGGATAGTATTCCTGGTATTGGAGGCGATAGTGTAGCGTGTGAATTGGATGACTGAGTAGTTATTTCTCCTGGTATCTGAGATGATGTGTTGGTTGAATTGGGTTGTTTTAAAGAAAAGAATTGGCAAGATAAGATATTACCCTATTCATGTACAATTTCGTATTTATTTCTTGCTATATTCCCCCGTGATTTATGTTGGAATTGGAACCTTGAATATATTACTGTTAATGTTAATTTGTACCTTTGTTTTATATGCTTATATATATATATATTGCGAGCACATGTTTATTTTACTCACCAGCTTTCATAAGCTGACGGCGTCGATGCGTCCTGGACTTTATGTCCAGATTTTCCAGGTCAGGAGCAGCCAGAGTTCGTTGACTATGCTAGTTAGATGACCGGAGGTGTTCCAGAAGAGCTGTTTTATTTTCCTTATGTCTTTCCTTTCAGAGTTGTAATAAACCTTGTTAGAATTTGAATAAGGGCGTTTGTGCCTAAGACCTCGACCTATGTAATAGTTAGTAAGTTTTTAATTCTGGAGCTTATGTTTATTAGTATCCTTTCTTTTAGAAATGTTGTTAAGTTATTTGTTACAGAGACAATTGGTCATACTCACTTGTCACGACTTACGAGTTCATAAAGGAAATTAAATGCTTTCCTGTATTATGCTACGTCGGGGTGTGACACGTATAAATTCCTTAAATTCAGGTGTTTTGTCGTGTGACGCTGATGCAGAAGGACTATCATCGACAGTATCATAGTTGAAGTCTATAATGTTATCTCGTTCATCTTCAACAATCATGTTGTGTAGTATAGTGCACGCTTTCATAAATATCTTTCAATGTTTCAAGTCTTCAAAAACGTGCTGGTCCACGGATAATTGCAAACCGATTTTGAAGCACGCCAAATGCTCGCTCCAAATCCTTCCTCACCGACTCTTGACATGCAGCAAAATGTTGATTTCTATGTCTTTGTGGGGTAGGAATTGTTTTAACAAGTGTTGACCATGACGGATATATACCATCAGCGAGATAGTATCCCATTGTATACTCGTTACCATTGATTGTGCAGTTGACTGGAGGAGCACGTTCTTCAGTGAGGTCTCTAAATAAAGGAGACCGTTCTAGCACATTAATATCATTATGAGAACCTGGTAGCCCAAAAAAGGCGTGCCATATCCAGAGATCATATGAAGCCACGGCTTCAAGAATAATCGTTGGTTCATGAACGTTACCAGGATAAATCCTTTTTCCACGCAGTTGGACGGTTCTTCCATTTCCAATGCATACAATCAATGCTCCCCAACATCCCAGGAAAGCCACGTTGTTTGCCAATTTCTAGCAATCTAGCAATGTCATTACTATTTGGCTTCCTCAAGTACTCCTCAGAGAAAATTTCAACCACTGCCCTGACAAAATTTTTAGGCTCTCTATAGTAGTGCTTTCGCCAATTCTCATATACTTATCCATAAAATCTGCTGATATTCCATAAGCGAGCATCCTTAATGCAGCTATTATTTTCTAAAGAGAAGACAAAACCATGGTTCCAGCAGCATTCATTTTTTGGACAAAATATGGATCGTGGGCTTCAACTGCGGATTGAATGCGGAGGAAAAGATGACGTCTCATTTGAAACCTCCTGCGAAAGAGAGTGGGAGGATACGTAGGAGTTTCAGCGAAATAGTCACTATAAAGTCTTTTATGGCCTTGAACTCTATCTCACCAAATGGTAGTGCGACCTAGAACACACCTTGTTGATCTTCTTCTATGGCCACTATTACTAACAACTCCAACTCGTCATCAGAGTCATATTCAAGTAGAAGCATACTCAATTGACGGTTACGACACGCCATGTGAAATGAGTAAAGAATTAAGTTAAACGTACAAAAGACCAGTATAATATGTGATGTTATCCAAACTCATCTGCAAAAAATAATAAATTGAACTGCATAAGTTAACTGAACACGAACACATGCAGATTAAAAATATATTCACTATTAGAAAATAGGTAATTAGAAAATTATTCACAATGATGAGTAATGCTAACCAAATCAAAATTTATACTTAACCGAATCAGAATTCATTAGAGTAATGCAATTTCCCAAATTCAAATCCAAATCCAAATCTCAATGGGTTTTGATTGGAGGATATTGAAGTGACATCACAGTAGTTTACAATCAAAATCCAGTGGTCCTATTGTCACATCATTTGAGATGGGCTTTTGGGATTTGAATTTAGGAAGCATAGTAGTATTCATTCACTAAATCATAATTTACTAAACTAAAAAATAAAACAAGACTAGTCACAAATGAGTTTAAGTAATACTTCAAGTCCTCAATAAAAGCAATTTCCTCAATAAAAAAATAAAAATACTTCAATAAAGCAAACCCCATCTTAAACGTTGAAGTTGTTTGGTACTTTTTCTCTTTATAGAGATCTAATGGCTATAATGACATTATCGGTACACGTGTAGATGATACCAACTTGGTAAGATATAGAGTATAGAATAATTCCTTGATTATTTTGCTTTACTTTGCGAAAATAGGAAATGGGCTACAGAGAGAGAGGAGGCAGAGAGCACATCAGCGGTTGCACGAGCTGCCATCGGCCACCACTAACCACCACCAGTCACCACCAACGCTCACTCTCACCCAAATAGAGGGGCAATTTTAAGATTGAGAGATCTACAAAACTCCGGCCACTACACTACTCCGGCGGCTCTCCGGCAACTGATTCATTTGATTTACTTTGTGTATCTGTGGCTTGTGCATCTGTGATATGTTTATATAGATTTGGAAGGGTTATTGTTGAGATATTGTTGGATTTCATATCCGTTGGATTTCAAATTTTTGGCCCTTGCGCTTTTGGCCAGAGGAGTAGCGAGCAATAAAGACCTGCCAGATCTGGCGAGTCAAATTGGGGATGCTAGAAAAGCGAGCTGAGTAGCGAGGATGCTGGAGGAGAGAAATTGGAAAATCAGCTTGCTACTTTGGCATCCTTGCTAGAGTACCGAGCTGTTGGAGTTGCTCTAATTAGCTAAATCTGAAACTGTTAAATTAAATCTACCATCAGCATTAACTTGCACATTTTGCAATCTGGACCTTGCATTTTGGTTGTGTTAATAATTTTTTTTAATCAAAGGAGAACCAATTCCATACAATAAACAAATTCCACAATTCTCAAAGAAAAAAAAAACAAAAAACAAATTCTACAAGGAAACAAGTACAAGCTGATTTCAAAGTGGAAAAACAACAACAACAACAACAACAACAACAACAACAACAACAACAACAACAACAGCAGGAAACAAAACAAAAAAACACAGCAATAAAACAAACAAAAGACAGAACACAACATCACCACTTGTAAAGCCGTATTACAACCTCCAAAACCTTATAAGACCGACTGTAGTGCAGCTCAAAACTTAGCTGACTGAAGAGGAAACTATCAAAGACCTGCACCAAAGATTGTCCTAAATCGCATCTGAACTGTGAAGAGACCTGCCAAAAATTTCAGATCTGCAAAGAGGAGGCCGGATCTAGCCACTGAGAGAGCAGATCTAGTAGATCTAAGTGAAAACACACACAAAACGAACAAAAGAGGAAGAAAAAAAAATACAAACCCCACAAAAATTGTGAATGAGATTGGGGTTAATTGAGAGAATCAAGTGAACGTTGTATGTAACTTATGTTGTTCATAAAATTGTGAATGATTCAAGTGAGCGTGCTAACGTAATGACACTCTAATCATATCCTGCCATGCGTCTTTAAAATCAACGTACAATTTTATAACTACCCAAACATTAAAGTATAAAATTATAAGTGATTTCTAATTTCGTGGAAAATGAAAAATATATAGAAAAGCAGTATACTAAGATTAGTGATCTAATTTGGTCATGCGTGTCATTCACTAATGTCTTAGAGTAAGTTTATGGACACAAACAAATCTCATCAACACAATTTACAAACACCATAATGAGTCTATCTCTTTGCTCTATGAACCCCACAGTGTCAATAGATCCCATCAAAACAGAGATAGATACATTGTGGTATTTACAGAGTGTGCTTATGAGATTTATTTGTGTCCAAAAACTTACTCAATGACATATATATATACTTTTGCAGTTTGATTGGTCATGTGTCAAAGTGAGTTTAGCATGGCCATGTGCCCACACTAGAAACTTGTCAAATAACCATAGTCAATTTAACATTTTTAAGCAAGAAGTGTCTTTTAAGTTTACCCGCCATAATAATTTATGATGAGTTTTAAACTAGGGAAAATTGGTGAAAAGGGCATTAAGACAAGTGAAATTGGAATGAAGGACACTTAATAAAACAACTTGATTTTTACTCTTAATTTTTCTTTGGACCAAAATATCCTCATCTTTATCATCTAACCTTACTATCAAACCCTAGCCACCATTGCCACTACCCATGCCTAGCCTCCGGCCACCACCACTTCCACCTCCGGCGACCACCACTACCATCTCCGGCGACCTCCAATGACATCCACTAGCACCTCCGGCGACCATCCACCATTGCCACCACCCACCATTGCCTAGGAAGTCAACTCTGGATAACAATATCATAACCTTTTCTTGCAAAAACAAATTCCTAGCCACCTTAATGTACTGAATGGCCACTATGCCCTTTCTGTTGATTCTTCTAATTTGTGGGTGGTGGGGCCCAGAGTGGTTATGATGATCATGTGACTGAGTATGGAATTAGAGTTGATTTTGATATTCCGGTGATTACCAAGTGTCTTCAATGTCAGGATACTACAAAGGGAGGGGGGACGTGTGGGTTTGATATAGATACACAGAGTTTCTTGTGTATGTGTATGATTTGTGATTATGTGTGTATATATAACTAAATATATGTATATTCAAGTGTGATTTGGAAGATGGTCGGCCATAATGTACAGATGGTTCAGCACTGCAGCTGAAAACTTTTCCAGAGACAGGGCTATTTTTGACAATCTTAAGAGAAATTTCTCTTAAGACTAGTCATCTTAAGAGAAATTTCTTGTGTATGTGTATGATGGGTCGGGACCTCAGTCGACTAAAGCAAGCAGAATCAAAATGAACACATTAACCTTCAGAGGTCCAATCGACTGAGGCATGGCCCAGTCGACTGCTTTTGCCATAATAAGAAGCAGTAGCTAAACTGCACTGTCCCGTCGACTGCTCCGTCGACTGCTTTTACCATATTAAGAAGCAGTAGGTACACTGCACTGCCCCGTCGACTGCTTCTCTGGCAGCAGCCCAATCTGCAGAATTTCAAGTTTTAAAAGCTTCCTAACTTTCACCAAGGATCAACCACTCAAACCAAACTCAATCCAAAGTAATCCTAGCTGTATTAAAACATTTCTAAAGCAGGATTACAACATGTCACTAACTATTACAACGGTTTAAAATCCATTCTATCATACAAAGTTAAACATAAGTTAAAACGATAAAAATTCTTATTACAACATCCTATTGTCCCAAAACTACAAAGTTAACATTCAAGTTGTCTTCTCAAAGAACTCCCAACCCACGTACTCACTTCTCCGATTCCTCGCCAGCATTAACACCTGAAATGGTTATTTGAATAACCACAGATATTCGATTTGTTTAAGCTAAAGCTTAGTGAATAAATCAACATATGCACATGAATGATAAACATGCCCGCATTCACATCTCTACAATTCATACTAGTCGCTGGAGACTCACGTGCCCGTCCATACTCCCAATCCGCGACTCCTCGCCAATAAGTCCACGCGAAAGGGTAAGACCCACGATTCTTCTCTTCAATCGTGTGACCTTAATGCCTATATCGGCTCCACAAAATGGCACGGTGACCACGTGCTCCTTCTGACCCAAATAAGCAACTTAACATGCTCAAATACATATCACCATACTCGCGGTAATCAAAATATATCACCGTGCTATTGAGCCTACTTATCAATATAAATGCCTAATATGAACTACACAATATATCTCTAAGAATTAATACATACTATTCACACAAAACATGAATACATGTCAAGAAATCATTCCAAAAACATAGTTGAATCACTCACCTCCGATTTACGCGCTTAAAAATACGATCCAAAGAAAATCCGTGCACAAAGAACGTGCAGAAGTCCGTCTAGTACAATTCCTATGGATCAAAGTTCCATTTATCAACTTTTATGAAAAATTCTAGAAAATCACTTTTCGGAAAACTTGGCCAAACAAGCCCTAACGTATATCAAAACGAAGCTCTTACCTCGAGGAGCTCGAATATGAAATCTGGGAGAAAACAGACTGATGGAAGGTCGTCGTTTGGCGTCGCAAAGCTCTAAGCTCCAAAATCTCCCTCTAGCCCCCTTTTTGGAATTTTAGGTTAAGAACTTATGAAAATATCTCAACCATCTCTATCTATATATAGGCAAAACTCTCGGGAATTACGTTTACCTCCCCACGAGTTTTCAAAACTCCTAATTAGTCTCTGAAACTTTCTATACAGCTTATTCATAGCTTTACGAGTGAAAACTCAAAATTATAAAAGTTTTCGACTAAGTTTCGTTTGGTCGCTAAAACGCGAATTTCTACATGACGTTTCCGAAGTTGCTAATTAGCCTACCAAATTAATAGCGTGTTAATTCGTTCTCACCAGGATACTAAAACTAACAACAGAAATATATTCTAAGCTAGAAAATAATACAGATATTGAAATACACAGGTAAACATTTATTTTCAGATAAACATTTAAAGTGCTCCACAATAACCATCTCATACTCGGAGAGACGTCAAAACATCACAACACTCAATCACTACAGTCTCAGAGGATTCTCAAATACAGACACCCAAATCAACTCGTGAGTCAAAACTCACCCAAACACGTGTCATAAGACACGCCACATCACATTATCATGCATGACAATGAAATGCAAAAGTAATAACACAAATGTGGGTGTTATAATACTCTCCCCCTTAAAAGAAGTTTGTCCCCAAACTTATACCTCATGTCTCGAAAATGTGCGGATACTGAGTACGCATCTCATCTTCTATCTCCCACGTCATCTCTTCCGTAGTTTGGCTACGCCATAACACTTTCACTTTCGATATTACTTTATTTCGTAAGACTTGATCCTTCCGGTCTAAGATCTCTACCGGATATGTGACATACGTTAAATCACTCTGAATCTCATTCGATGTCGGAGTCATCACTTGATCTCTATCTTCCACTAATTGTTTGCGTAACAACGATACATGAAACACGTTATGAACTTGAGCATACTCGCTCGGCAAGTTCAAATGATAAGCTACAGGTCCAACCTTTCCAATGATTTCAAAAGGTCCTACATAACTCGGGTTGAGTTTCCCGTATCTACCAAATCTGGTTATTCCCTTTGAAGGTGACACCTTCAAATACACCAAGTCTCCTACATCGAATTCCAACGGCCGTCTGCGCTTGTCGGCATAACTCTTATACCTACTCTGGGCTGTTAGTAACCGTTGTCTAATTACCTTTATCTTATCCGTCGTTTCTTGTACAATTTTTGGCCCTTCAATCTTTCTTTCTCCGACCTCCGTCCAACTAATCGGTGAACGACATACATGACCATATAAAGCTTCATAAGGAGCCATCCCAATACTCGACTGAAAACTGTTGTTATACGCGAACTCAATTAACGGTAGGTGGTCTTCCCAATCACCTTGAAAATCAAGTACACATAAACGAAGCATGTCCTCCAAAATCTGGATTACTCTTTCTGATTGACCATCGGTCTGAGGATGAAAAGCGGTACTAAAGTGAAATTTGGTACCCATTGCTCCTTGCAAGGCTCTCCAAAACTTCGATGTAAAGCTACTATCCCTATCCGAAATGATAGAAACTGGGATACCATGTAGTCTCACAATCTCGCGAATATACAACTTAGCTAACGACATCGGCTTAGTTGTTCGAAGCGGTAGGAAGTGCGACGACTTCGTCAAACGGTCAACAATCACCCAGATAATAGTATTCGATCTCTTCGACCTCGGAAACCCACTAACAAAATCCATTGTTATGTGTTCCCATTTCCACTCGGCTATCGGTAACGGTTGTAACAATCCCGAGGGTACTTGGCGTTCGGCCTTTACTTGTTGATAACTCGTACATCGTAAAACATAGTGTGCTATTTCTCTCTTCATTCCCGGCCACCAATAAACATGTCTCAAGTCTCTATACATCTTGGTGCTTCCCGGATGAACGGTATACTTCGTATTGTGTGCTTCCTCTAGGATATTTTGTTTCAACTCCTTCTCGTTAGGCACACAAATTCTACCCCTCAATCTCAAAACATCATTCTCAAAAGTAAATCCCGGTTGTTTGCCCATCAGAATCTCATCACAAATCTTCTTCAAAGCCACATCTTGAAGTTGTTTCTCTGTAATCTCGTGAATCAAGAGTGGTTGTGCCACCATCTTCGACATCAAGCCACTTTCAATCCTCGGTATCACTTCAAGCTCCAAATTCTCCATATCTCGTATCAGTTCTTTCTGAGAAGTCAAATCTGATGCGGTGTTGGTTGGTACTTTGCGACTAAGAGCATCGGCGACGACATTTGCCTTGCCCGAATGATACTGAATTGACAAGTCATAGTCCTTCATCAACTCTAACCATCTCCTTTGCCTCATGTTCAAATCTCGTTGTGTAAACAAGTACTTCAAACTCTTATGATCCGTGTATATCTCACATTTCTCCCCGTATAGATAATGACGCCAAATCTTTAATGCAAAAATCACGGCGGCCAATTCTAGATCATGTGTCGGATAGTTCTTTTCGTGCGGTCTAAGTTGTCTCGATGCATAGGCAATGACTTTGTCTTCTTGCATAAGGACGCAACCTAAACCTCTATACGAAGCATCACTGTAAATGATAAACCCTTCCGTTCCTGACGGAACGGCTAAAATTGGTGCTTTCACTAGTCGACCCTTCAACTCTTGAAAACTTTCTTCACATTCTGGACTCCAAACAAAAGCAATATCTTTCCTCATTAACTGTGTCATCGGCATTGCTATACGCGAAAAGTCTTTTACAAATCTCCGATAATACTCAGCTAATCCTAGGAAACTTCTGATGTCTGTTACATTCGTTGGTCTCACCCAGTTAGTAACTGCTTCTATCTTCTGAGGGTCTACCGAAATTCCCTTTGCCGACACTATATGTCCAAGGAAAGCTATCTCGGTCAACCAAAACTCACACTTCTTCAATTTGCCGAATAATCTCTTTTCACGCAATCGTTGTAAAGTTAATCGCAAATGATGCTCGTGATCTTCAACGCTTTTGGAGTAGATTAAGATGTCATCTATGAACACGATAACGAACTCATCTAAATAATCCTTGAAAACACGGTTCATCAAGTCCATGAAAGCAGCTGGTGCATTAGTCACTCCAAATGGCATAACCAAAAATTCAAAGTGACCATATCGAGTTCTGAAAGCTGTCTTCTCAACATCTTCCTCTTTGACTTTCAACTGATGATAACCAAATCTCAAGTCGATCTTTGAAAATACCTAAGCCCCTTGTAACTGATCAAACAAGTCATCTATTCGCGGCAACGGATACTTGTTCTTGACGGTCAACTTATTCAACTCTCGGTAGTCGATGCACATACGCATTGTTCCATCTTTCTTCTTCACAAACAAGACTGGAGCTCCCCATGGTGAAACACTCGGTCGGATAAAACCCTTCTCAAGTAGTTCTTGTAACTGAACCTTTAATTCTTTCAACTCTATCGGTGCCATTCGGTACGGCGCTTTAGATATCGGTTGTGACCCTGGTACTACTTTTATTGTGAACTCAAGCTCTCTTTCAATCAATACGTCGGGCAACTCATCGGGAAAAACATCTGGAAATTCTCGAACTACTGAAATTTCTTCTATTAGTGGTCCAAGAACTCGCGTGTCGATAATTGAACATAAGAAACCCGAACAACCTTTCTTCAACATCTTACTTGCTTGAATCACCGATATCAAGTACGGCGGTACGATCACTCCCTTACCTGAAAAGTAAACTCTTCTCGCCCTGACGGATAGAAACTAACCCGTTTCTATTCACAATCAATTTTGGCTTGATTAACCGACAACCAATCCATACCCAAGACAACATCAAAGTAATTCACCGTCAACGGAATCAAATCAACGCTCAAGACTTTATCACCTATCTTGATCTCACATGACTTAAATATCGAAGAAGTAACTAGCGGTTCACTACTAGGCAATGATACACACAAGTCATATCCTAGCGGTTCTGACTTAACAGTTAAATGCTTAACAAAATCACGTGATACGAATGAATGCGTTGAACCAGAATCCATAAGTATACGTGCAGAATACGAACAAATAGGAAGAATACCTGATACGACGGTATCATTTGTATTCCCCGGCCTGAGCTGGAAGTATCGTCCTTGTTGTTGCGCGACTCCTTTCCCTTTATCCACTCGAGGTTCTACCCTTGATCCGCTTGGCACACTCGATGCCCCAGTACTCATTCCCGGTTGTCTTTTACTTGGGCAATTCTTCGCTATATGCCCCGGTTGGCCACACTCAATACATTTCCTTCTTATCTCTGGGTTGTAGCTCTTGGTGTTCGAGGTTGTGTTTGGTGTAGTCAAATTTGTGTTCAAAGGACAATTCCTAGACACATGCCCCATTTGTTTACAAAAATAGCAAGTGGTCAATTGATAGCAGGTTCCTCTGTGTCGTAGGTTACATGTCGGGCACAACGGTCTCGAATCTCCAACAAACACATTTTCTCCTTGACTACCCATATTCGATCCAGAACCTTGCGTGAACGGTTTCTTCGCATTCCCTTGGCTCTTGCCCCTATTGTCATTGGGTCTCTTTCCTTGTTACCCTTGTCGATATCGGTCGACACTCTTCTCAGCTATACGGGCGGCTTCCTCGACTAGAGAAACGGTCGGGTGTTGCAACATGTCCACACGGCCATGGATATTCTCTCTAAGCCCTTCCTCAAACTTACGAGCTTTATCCCTGTCAGTCGGAACAGTAGTTTTTCCAAATCGTAACAAGGCATTGAAACGAGAAACATACTCACCCACGGTCATATCTCCCTGAACCAAACTCGCAAACTCTTGGCGTTTCTGAGTATAAGCAGATTGCAGAAAGAAACGTTTGTTGAATTCTTCTTTAAATGCTTCCCACATGGTCGGCTTCCCTTGTTCAAGTACATTGTTCCACCAATCCAATGCTTCACTCATCAACGTATCGGATGCGCATAAAATTTTCTCCTCATCGGTACATTTTACCTGACGGAAATGTCTTTCCATGTCCATCATCCAGTGATCGGCCAAGTCTATATCAACTTGTCCATAATACAGGGTCGATTTCCGATTATGAAACTGCTCCACGATTGTATGTTGAGGTCGCGGTGCCGGTGGTGCATTGACGTAACGAATTTCCACTTGTGGAGGCTGAACGTTCATCTGTTCTCTTTCACTTACCGCTTGTATGAAATTTCCCACCATGTTCACTATTTGGTCCATCCGCGAATGCGGTGACAATTCTCTCGGCATATCCGCCATAATGTTTCAAATATTCCCCTGTTGAGTTCAATGCATAATGACCATGCATGCTATGCCACAATATAGATATATGTGCACAGTTCATCACAATCAATAAATGCTAACACATGAAGCATTTTTGCAATGATAACAATTATCTTCACAATTATACACTCTACTCGACGTCACTCAGCATATATAACGTCACTCGTTCCCAAGGCTCTAAACTTATGCTCTGATACCACTAAATGTCACAGCCCGGTCCCACAATAGCGGAATCGAAGCCCGTGGCACGCCACCGAGACTAAACCAATTCATTAACGTTCCCAAAAGATTTGTTTGAAGAACACACGCAGCGGAAAACAAAACACATTTTAAAACCAGAGGTTCAGTCGACTGGGTCGGGACCTCAGTCGACTAAAGCAAGCAGAAACAAAATGAACACATTAACCTTCAGAGGTTCAGTCGACTGAGGCATGGCCCAGTCGACTGCTTTTGCCATAATAAGAAGCAGTAGCTAAACTGCACTGTCCCGTCGACTGCCCCGTCGAATGCTTTTACCATATTAAGAAGCAGTAGCTACACTGCACTGCCCCATCGACTGCTTCCCTGGCAGCAGCCCAATCTGCAGAATTTCAAGTTTTAAAAGCTTCCTAACTTTCACCAAGGATCAACCACTCAAACCAAACTCAATCCAAAGTAATCCTAGCTGTATTAAAACATTTCTAAAGCAGGATTACAACATGTCACTAACTATTACAACGGTTTAAAATCCATTCTATCATACGAAGTTAAACATAAGTTAAAACGATAAAAATTCTTATTACAACATCCTATTGTCCCAAAACTAAAAAGTTAACATTCAAGTTGCCTTCTCAAAGAACTCCCAACCCACGTACTCACTTCTCCGATTCCTCGCCAGCATTAACACCTGAAATGGTTATTTGAATAACCACAGATATTCGATTTGTTTAAGCTAAAGCTTAGTGAATAAATCAACATATGCACATGAATGATAAACATGCCCGCATTCACATCTCTACAATTCATACTAGTCGCCGGAGACTCACGTGCCCGTCCATACTCCCAATCCGCGACTCCTCGCCAATAAGTCTACGCGAAAGGGTAAGACCCACGATTCTTCTCTTCAATAGTGTGACCTTAATGCCTATATCGGCTCCACAAAATGGCACGGTGACCACGTGCTCCTTCTGACCCAAATAAGCAACTTAACATGCTCAAATACATATCACCATACTCGCGGTAATCAAAATATATCACCGTGCTATTGAGCCTACTTATCAATATAAATGCCTAATATGAACTACACAATATATCTCTAAGAATTAATACATACTATTCACACAAAACATGAATACATGTCAAGAAATCATTCCTAAAACATAGTTGAATCACTCACCTCCGATTTACGCGCTTAAAAATACGATCCAAAGAAAATCCGTGCACAAAGAACGTGCAGAAGTCCGTCTAGTACAATTCCTATGGATCAAAGTTCCATTTATCAACTTTTATGAAAAATTCTAGAAAATCACTTTTCGAAAAACTTGGCCAAACAAGCCCTAACGTATATCAAAACGAAGCTCTTACCTCGAGGAGCTCGAATATGAAATCTGGGAGAAAACAGACTGATGGAAGGTCGTCGTTTGGCGTCGCAAAGCTCTAAGCTCCAAAATCTCCCTCTAGCCCCCTTTTTGGAATTTTAGGTTAAGAACTTATGAAAATATCTCAACCATCTCTATCTATATATAGGCAAAACTCTCGGGAATTACGTTTACCTCCCCACGAGTTTTCAAAACTCCTAATTAGTCTCTGAAACTTTCTATACAGCTTATTCATAGCTTTACGAGTGAAAACTCAAAATTATAAAAGTTTTCGACTAAGTTTCGTTTGGTCGCTAAAACGCGAATTTCTACATGACGTTTCCGAAGTTGCTAATTAGCCTACCAAATTAATAGCGTGTTAATTCGTTCTCACCAGGATACTAAAACTAACAACAGAAATATATTCTAAGCTAGAAAATAATACAGATATTGAAATACACAGGTAAACATTTATTTTCAGATAAACATTTAAAGTGATCCACAATAACCATCTCATACTCGGAGAGACGTCAAAACATCACAACACTCAATCACTACAGTCTCAGAGGGTTATCAAATGCAGACACCCAAATCAACTCGTGAGTCAAAACTCACCCAAACATGTGTCATAAGACACGCCACATCACATTATCATGCATGACAATGAAATGCAAAAGTAATAACACAAATGTGGGTGTTATATAAGATTAGTTGGCCGACCGTGGAGATTTGTATTGGTGGTGGTGGCTGGCGGTTGTGGTGGCAATGGAGGGGGAGGAGAGAGAGATAGTGGTGGTGGTGGCTATGGATGGGGAGGAAAGAGAAAGTTAGAGAGAGAAGAGAGTTGGTGGTAGTGGCGACAACGACGACGACGACGATGATGGCTCCGGTGGTAGTGGTTGTGATGGTGGTGACTATGGAGGGAGGAGGAGAGAAAGTTAGAGAGAGAAGAGAGATGGTAGTGGTGGTGGTGGCTATGGAGGGGGAGGAGAGAGAAAGTTAGAGAGTTGGTGGTAGTGACAACGGCTCTGGCGACTACTCCGGCGACGGCGACACCGGCTCCAGTGGTGGTGGTTGTGATGGTGGTGGCTATGGAGGGAGAGGAGAGAAGATGTTGTTGGTGGTGGCTATGGAAGGGGAGGAGAGAAGATGGTGGAGGAAGGAGGAGAGAAGATGGTGGCTATGGTGGTGGTGGTTGTGATGGTTGAGATGGTAGTGGTGGTGGCTATGGAGGGGGAGGAGAGATAAAGTTAGAGAGAGAAGAGAGATGGTAGTAGTGGTCTCTTAGGGTTCCATGGGTAATTTTGTCATTTAGAGTGAAATTTTAAAATTTTATAGGAAAGTTCAAATTTTAGAAGACTTTAGAAGGGAAAGTTTTTTTAGAGTGTGTCATTGTGTGGGTTTTTGATTAGGACTTGTCATCTAGTCCAACTTAGCCCAAACTTAGGGGCCTTACACCAAGTCTTCCTTTGAACTATTTCTTTATGAGTAATTCATTTTTCCTAAATATAGAGGGACCAGTTGAATTTTGATTGGAAGTTGTTTACTTGACCCACTGTCAAATCATTTAAAAAATATTTTTGTGATAAAGATTTTAGAAGAATAGTATTACTCTTTCTTTATTTATCTACTATTCATGCCTTTTGCTATACGGTCAACTCGTCTATTTTGGGTATAGAGTTTGCTTCTATTGGAGAATAAGTTCACGAGTTGTATTAGAACCAAATAAGAGACTTTTGTATCAAAGTATTAGTTCTCCAAAAAAAAATATGTTGGTCTAACAAAAATAATTAGAGGGTTTCAATTGATCCACGAATGTCGCGAATGCCTTAAGTAGGAAGGTAGAGTTGGTAGCACACTCCAAGCTTCATGTATCATGTCCCTTTGTCTATTGATCTCCATCATTTGGAACCCTAGATAGCTAAACCAGTGCTTATTCAACTCTATCACTCATCAGCTATCTCCGAAAGTACCAAAACCTAACTCCGGATACTCCAGTGATGAAATTGTAATGAAGGCATCCAAGAGACGTAAATTCTATGTACAACATGTGCAAAAAAAATTCAAATATATACTTTTGTACATATTACAAGTAGAGTTGTATGTCCCTTGTCCTTTTAAATAAAGGGTAAGTCTGTAGGCACAAATACTCGCAAACACTATAATGTATCTATTTATTTTCTTTGTGGCTTACAGTGTCAGTAGATCCCACTATGAGTAGAGGTGTCAAACGGGGCAGCCCGCCCCGTCCCGCTCTGCCACCTTAATGAGTTGGGCGAATTTTGGCAGTTACGGGGTGGGTCGGCGAAATAGACGGAGCGGGGCGAATTGACTCGGTAAGGGATATAGGGTGATTCGCCCCAATCTACTAATTCGTGGGTCAACGAGGCGAGGCGAGGCGGGGCGCTAACTCGCGGGTCAGTTGGCGAATTAGCCCGCGAGTTAGTCCACGAGTTGCTTGCAAAAACTTATTTTTAATTTTAATAAAAAATTTTCTAAAAAATAGTTTAATAAAATACTTTATTTAAAAATGCTTTGTTGAAAAAAGCATTTGGAAACTATTTTTTTTTAAAAAAATTTATTTTCTACTTAAAAGTTTAATAAAATTGTTTATTAATAAATAGTTTATTTGAAAACAATTAAATAAAAATATTTTATTCATGGGTTGGTGAGGCGAGGCGGGTTACGAGGCGAGTTGGTGGCGAGTCGGATTTAGAATACCTCCTCCAAACTAAGATTTAGAATAGACCTTTGGGTGGATTCTAAATTTAGTGAGACCTATAATTCAATTAATAATCCACGAACCAAACAAGGATAAATTTTAAGATTATTAATAATCTTAGGGTGAAATCAAAATCCACCCTAAAAATCCATGAACCAAACAAGTCATAACTACGTTCTCATAATAACCAGATAGAACGTGAAAATGAAACTTAAACAAATCCTATTTTAAGGATTCCAAAGATTGACCCTACCAAAGATTTTTTAAACCAAAAATTTAATTGTTTTCTATATCAGATAAGTATGGTCCAGGAGGTTCAAAAAGAAAGAAGTTTGAACGGTGTAGGGAAGAAAAATGGTACTTTTTGAAGGAAGCAAAAAGGATGACACCAAACATATCTCTCTCTTGAGTTTACTTGTAGTAATCAAAGTAAATTTTGTTGAGAAATGTGATGATTTGAAACGAAAAACACAGAGAACAATTATTTACATCATGGTTATCAGAACCATGCGGTAACGTTCGGTTTGACCGTGTTGAACAGTCTAGATTAATTATTTGGTTTAATTTGTAATTAGAGTGTTTGTGCAATTCAACTGTTGAAATCAGTGTGAAGCTATTAAACCACATAAATTTCAATTAAACAGAGCGGTTACTACGAAACCTCTCTATATATAATATGTATTCTTACACAAAAATGTCATATATTCATAGCTTTTAATCCAGTTATTAGTAATTATACTATGAAAATCATTAAGTAGTTCAGCCGGTTCACCGAACAAGAATCGATATGACTCGTAAACCGGTCCCTATCTATTACTGTTCTTAACTATAATTTACAGGATTATGAAAGCCAGTTAAAACGTAGCAATTTGCACTGTTAGTAAAATAAAAAATAAAAAAATGCAAATACCATAACATCATTATCCATAAGCATATGTATGAATAACATTTTCTTTTCAAACAAAGAATAAATGGTTATTGTTCACCAACGAGGAGCTGTTTCCACAATAAATGTAAAAAAAAAAAAAAAGACTTATTTATTAAACCAATGTGTGTTTTAACTTAATGAAAAAATCAGGATATATGGTTCTTTCTAAAAACGACATTAGGTAGTCATATTTTTTGTTTCTTAAAACGACATTTAATTGAATGTCCTTGTTATTAAGAACGACATTAGAATTAGTCAAATTTTCGAAAAGTCAACTTCACTCATTTTATTAAAAATTTGACTAATTCTAATGTCTTTCTTATTAACAATGACATTAAATATAATTAAAAAAAAATTTGAATCTAGTGTCTTTTTACTAAGAACAACTTACCCTGATTTTGTCGTTAAGTTAAACCCACCCTCATTTTTTTTTTTTTTCTGCAATTAAAATGACACCAACGAGCCTATGACCCGACTAGAAACAATTTAATAAGCAAACACTTTTTAACTTTGAGTTGGGGATTGGGCTTTAGACTTTGGGCCTTTGGTCTAGCCTTAAGAAGATAACAACAAAAACCAAAAAAGAGTGGTGGGCCCCTGGTGGCGGTGGTGGGTGAGAGAGAAACAAAAAGTAAGTAAGATGAAAACGACGACGAAAGCAGACAAAACGACATGAAGATCGCGTGGTTTTGAAGCGATTTCTTCTCTATTTTAGTACTTCCATAAATATCAGAAGTCCCTTCATCCGCTTCACTAGTTTTAGAGAGAGAAAGAGAAAGTCTAGTGAGAGAAAGAGCGGAAAATGTCGGGCGCTACGAACCAGCAACCAACGGAGGAAGATAAGAAGCCCGGCGATCAAGCTGCTCACATCAATCTCAAAGTCAAGGGACAGGTCTTTACCTTTACCCCACCTCTCTCTCTCTCTATATATATATATATAGACATCTATATATATATATGTAGTTGTATTGTTGCATGTAGAACTGTTCTGACATACTTTCTAGGGTTTTTGATGACAATGGTTTGATCATGACTGTGTTTTTGGTGTTCTTTGCTTTTTGCGATAGCAATTAGTTTGGGGATGTTAAGTCAATGATTAAATATGTGGAGTTGAAGATTGTTTCTGTTTGAGTAATAACGCTTTTATCACATGTTATTGCAGATCCTTTTATTATGATTATTTTATTTTATTTTGAATTTGTTTTTATGTTTTCTGAGATGAGGAGAAGTTTCTGTTCCTTGCTAATAGCTGTCATTTGCAAATATTTTTTTGTTTTCAAATAATTTTTTTTTTGTTTTTTTTTGGGGTTAAAAATTAGGGTTTTGGTGGTATAATGGAACTATTGTGAAAGACTTCGATTAGTTCAAAATACTAGTCTGGAACCTGAGCCAGAGCCAGAGCCAGATTGCTAATGTTTGAAAAATCAATTTTTGAATTTGAAAAATCAAATTTTGAATGTGCAAAATCAACTGAACTGATGTGGTAAAAGTAGCTAATATTAAATATCCACCAAATGATTAATATGGTGATGCCTTGGTAATGACTTTTGATACTGAGGTATGTTGGTGATCGGATCCAGTGTTTGAACAATTAGTGGTCTTGTAAAAGCGACTAAATCAAACATCTAGTATACACATGCATACGGATTCGGTGTTTGAATAATGTAGTCTATGTTACCTGGACTTGGCATAAAAGGTGCCGTGTCAGTGTCGACATGACAAGGATACAAACATGGGATATGACGAATTTCTTTCGTATCATGTCGACATGGCTTGCTACCAAAAATATAATCTAAGGAGACAAACTGTTTTCTAGACTCAAAGTCTTATTATCATATTTCGGTTGTCAGTACACTTAATAGCCTCATAGCCTAGTGTTGACATTTATAGACCTCTAAGTAGGCAACTTTTCCAAAAATTATTTGAACTCTGTCGAAATCATGTGTGAAATAATAACTAGAAAAGAACAATGCTATGCTTTTTAGGTTTAATAAATGTAAGAATATAGTATATGTTTAGAGTAGTGACTACAGAATGCACCTAATTTTAAGAATGTGTCTTGTTCTATTTCTTGTTTACATGTCCTCGTACCCGTACTTGAATTTTGGATACTTTATGGTCGAGTCACCTTATCCTAAAATATTGTGGTCTATCGAGCCCGACTCCTGGATTCATATCCACACCCACATACCCGAGTCTGGGTAACATACGATGTAGTTTTTAAGATTTTAGGATTTGGATGTATTTATTTTAGAATTTGAATTCTATTAGGTTGTTTTATTTGGCTAGGATTAGTTTGGATAACACTTAGATTTTTAATGTTTTAAACCTTATAAAGAGGTGATGTTATTTTTGTTAATATGCAAGGTCTTAAAGATGAATATCTGATAAAATTTTTGGAAGAGCTTGGAGCTCTCCTCTCTCTCTCTCTCTCTAGTTCCTGATTGGAATGTGTTCACCCTCTTTTCTATCTTCTCTCTGGTTCGTGCCTACATGGATTGGAATACTCTCCCCCTCTTACCTCATTTTCTCTCCTTTATACTCTGTATGATCTTCTCTTTTCAAAAATAAAATCAGCATGTTATTTTTGCCACCATGTATCCAATGCATTGAAATTTCAGAAGAGGCAGGTTACATCACCATACATCATGATACATTCTTTCGGTTTACAAAGGCAACGATAATATGCACTTGTGTTTCGCCCATAAAACTTCGACTTTCTGCCTTCTCATCAGAAGGGGGACGAAAATCAACAATTGCACACGTAAACTAGATGCTGCAGTGATATTTTAATCACATATAAGGATTTAGACACAAGCAGTGAATCATAGATGGATTTGAGATGAGTATAATGTTATAATAATACTTCAGGCACAAAAGCTTACAAACACACATTCCACAAACTAAGTGAAATGTCTAGGTGGAATAGTCACCTGATTTAACCAAGCATAAATCAAACCTTTTAACCTAGTTGAGCTAAATCCTTAACCTAGCCATTCCACTCTCTCTCTCTCTCTCTTATAGCAGTTATACGCTCTCTCATCTACCTATGTCTCTCTCTTCTACCTCCTCGTCACACAGATGATAGATATGTAACTCTAGCCTCTCCACGAACATCGCCGGACCCCCCCCCCCCCCCCCCCCCCCCCCCCCCCCCCCCCCCCCTCTCCTCCTCTCTCTCTCTCGACGCCGGCTACTTAACCTCTTGCCGACCTCCCTCGGCTTCTCGCTCTCTCTCTCTCTCTCTCTCTCTCTCTCTCTCTGTCTCTCTGTCTACACAGTCCACTTCCCCTACCCCTCCCACCATCCCTATTATCCCTTCCCCTTGCCGGCAATATACAGTCCTCTCCCCTCGCCGGCGCCGATTATAGAGTCCCCTCCCCTGGTCATGTTCAAAATGAGAATGTCCCAAAAACCATAAATTCAGCAAATATCTAACTCTATATTGGGTGCTTTCCAAGGTCACAAAATTTCAGGTATAATATTGAAGCTCCAAAAGGAACCCAAATCAATCATCCCAAATTCCAGTTCAAACTTTTACAGATCAAAAATCAAATTAAACATGGAAATGGAAATAGTACAAAATTCCACCCATTTGTAGACATTCTAGAAAATCTCCATGGAAATCATAAATTAAATAAACTCTCTCAATTAGAGATCAGTAACGACTCACGTTCGCGATCACTTCCAAGTCCAACCCACCATAGACCGAACCCATCATCCTCATCATCACTAACCTCTCTATCGAAATTAATTGGGTGGTGATTGAGCTCCAATGCATTGTGAATATCAGGATACTTGCTCTAGTAAAATGGAATCTTTAGCTTTGTTTTCAGATAATCCGCCATAGTGAGCCCTCTTGTGTACAACACGTGTCAAGGAGTGTCCAACAAATGTTGTGTCCCTTATGGTGTCGGACACGAATGTGTAACCCTTCTAAAAGTGTCCGTGCTTGAAAGCTGATGTGTTTGTGTGCTTTTTTCTTGAAATGTTTTGGCACCTATATCATTTTGGGTTGGAATTACAGAGTTCTGTTGTATCCTTTTGACTTATTAGTGTATTCGTCATGAATCCTTCCTCCCATTCAGCATTGGTTATTTTTAATATTAAGAAGCTGAATAAAATGTGTATTGGGGCCATTGCTGGTTACAATAGAAGTTTTTCCTGATTGTGATGTGCTAGTACTGGACTAGATCCATGAGCTCCTATCTTTGGTCATAAGCCAATATACAGCACCAATGGAACAAATTTATTATGAGTGGTCATTCTTATTAGTAAGACGAGGGTAGGCTAGTGAAGCTCAAGAACTTCGGGCATTTCCATGGGAGACCATTGAATGTGCTTTGATGAAGTTATAGGGTAGCATACCAATGTTATCCTATATGAGTAAAACTATCAATCTGATATTGTCCCACTCAAATGGTCTATGAAAATACTACTTGTAATAGGCAGGAGCTTTTAGGTCTGATAACTGTCTTTATAACTTCCAACTTAAGGTCTAAATCTGATTTCTTTAATTTACTTGGTGTACTTTATCTTGTGTATTTGTATGATTTTACAGTATCATGGCGTTTCCTAAATTTACTCAGTCCTTCGGTGAAGCAACTTGTGTTTTCTGGGAACTATAAATTGCTCCAATAACTGGCCACCCTTTAACTTTATTGGCCTTCTGTTACCCTTCTTGGATCTAACAATAAATTGCTGAGTTATAATAAGTACCGATTTCTGGTACTTGAAGTAATGAGTAGAATGAGTTGTGCTTGTAGGATGGGAACGAAGTCTTTTTTAGGATCAAAAGAAGCACTCAGTTGAAGAAACTTATGAATGCATACTGCGATAGACAGTCGGTGGAGTTCAACTCAATCGCGTTTTTGTTTGATGGACGCCGTCTTCGGGCGGAGCAGACTCCTGATGAGGTCTCTCTCTCTCTCTCTCTCTCTCTCTCTCTCTCTCTCTCTCTCTCTCTCACACACACACACACACACACACACACACTCAAAAACCCACCCCATCAACCTTTTTTTTTTGCATGCATCTTATTCTTATTGTCGCATCTTCTTGTTTCAGCTGGAAATGGAGGATGGTGATGAGATAGATGCAATGTTGCACCAAACTGGAGGCTCAACTCTTTGATGACGCTCTGCTCATTTCTGTACACCCGAGTCCTCGAACTAAATTTATAACTTGTTTGGACATAAATGAATGGTAGTTTTATCCAAGGTTAGGTGTTTGGAGGTTTAATAGGGGTACTGCTTGTCCTGTTTTGTGAAACTTGATTATGTCATAAACTTATGTGCAATTTCTTCTTGTGGGGTATGGTGAGTATATCTAATTTTGTGTCTTTCTTTCACCATTTGATGAATTGAGAAGATGGATCTTAGCAGCAAGACTAGGGTTTTTCGGAAAGGAATGACCAATTCTATGGTTCACAAGTGAGTTGGTTGTCAAATTTAACTGTGGTAGAAATCCTTGTGTTTGTGAACGAGCCCAGGCTCAACCTAAAACTGGTTCTTTATCAAACTCGTATGATGTTTGTTTTTATAAGAACCGGACAGAAAAAGTTCATTTTTTGTGCATTCTCAAACAGGCACCCACCCTATTGGGTGGAATTGGCCTTCCAACAACAGGAGACTTGGGGCACACTACTCATCTTCCTCGTTCTCTCCTGTTTTGTCTTAATTTATCATATTTTGCCCACTTAGTAATAATGGCTCTGCCACCAGATTTATTTTCATCTTTTGGGTTCAGATTGGAACATATAAATATTGGGTTTAGTAGGGAGAAGCCATCAAGACGGCTCAAACTGGTTATTTGCCCTCTGGGTAACTCCCTTGCGAGCATAAAGATGAACTTTTATGCTCATTTGGCATGTGCAAAGATGAATTGGGACCATTTGTTACATAAAAGACGTTGGCCCAAATGGATTTTACTTGTGAAAATTTGACAAATTAAATTAACACCATGGCTGAATGCCTTGGAATTTGGAAGCGATCCAAGTCAGCCCTTGCAATCATACAGACGTCGTGTGACAAAGCAACATTTGGAGCCATGTGCCACTATATCATTTACCACTAGATGACGTGATGTGATGACTGCACTGAATAAAACCTTGCAAAAATTAAATTGCAGATCACTGGAGTGGAGAAACTTGAGAAATACGTGCAGGAAAAGACTGCATAAAAGTTGGAACATTTCGTCATACCCTATCTTGTGAACCGTGATCGGCTCACATGTGGTTTCCTAAAACAACAATAGTCAGAAAATGTTTGCAAAGAACATTATGAAGTAGAATGCAAAATTTCAAACTACCTATTGCTGCATACAGCTGATACAAAATTTTATAAAATTGAATAATCAGAGCGTGTATATGTACATACACCCACAAAAATCAGAATATATATACATGGTATGAGATCAAGTGGAATAAAATAAAATAAATGGAGTCAAAATTATGAAAACGATGATGCTTTGTAACGTAAACTTTTGAGGCCGATAAAAAGAAAAGAGAAAAAAAAAAAAAAAAAAAAACCCTCTTCTGATGGGGTTCGGTCAGTCATCCTATTTGTTTGGTTAAGATATTTGCTTCTGTTGTACGTGCTGTTTAACTTACTGTTTTGCTTCCCAAATATATTTACTGTTGAGATAGACTCTCTTGCGCCAACCTTGTCATCTCTGCTTTTTCGTGGCCTTCATTTTGTGCAGATTTTCTTTCTCCCCCTGAAATTTAGACTGCAAAACGAAAAATTCACAAAATCAGCCTCCTTTCTTTTCTTTTTTTTTTTTGGGGTCAAACTCACAAATCAGCTTGAAACAGTGCAATAATACATTAGGCATGTTTTTAAAAGCTCAAGTACTTTTGAGTACCCTGCACCTGCACTTTACCTTCTATTATCAATTGCATGACTTAAAGCCCTTGATTTTCAAAACAACTTCAGTTAAGGACAACCGATAAGAAAGATTATAATTGAAGGCCTTAAATAGTTGTACTCAACTAGAATAGATTGGCCTTAATTGTCCTCAACTGGAACAGATTAAAACTCAGGGGCCTTAAGGTATGCCATTTATAATCAATGACCTAGAATGAAATTCTGAGAAAAACAGAGGATCACCGAAATATATTAGAGCCATAAGAAAATGTGGCAGCTGTGAGTGCATTAAACAACCTGAGAAAACGATCTTTTCCGATAAAAAGAAGGCTGACCTCAAGCGAAACTTGAAGCCGTTTTGAGCTAAGATACCAGTTTTTAGGGTATGGAGCCAACGTCGAAGTAAGTATAGCTGTTAAATAGGGTCATCACTCCTACTTAACATCCCAAGCTAGCCAAACACGTAAACAGGTAGGTCGAACCTACCCCAAGCATAGCTGCTCTCATGAATACGGTCAGCCTGACATGGAACAACCAGTACTGTCTTGTCTTCATGCTTTCTGCACATATTCCAGAACAGATCCTCGAAATGGGATTTATTATCTGGACCATCCAGCTATGCCCAGGATTGGAAGCCATATTGTTTCAAACAAGCAACTCTTTTGCTTCTATAAATAGATATTGATACTTCACTATTGAGAGCGTCAGTTACAATTGACAGTTGTTTCAACAAGCAAAGGGTAGATTCACTCATTGTGAAACATCTACTGTAGGAATAATATTTTTACAATGATTCATTGTGAATGACATATGTCACATATCTATAGGCATTAGTCTTCACATATTATTAACCCGTAAAAGGATAAATCAACTAGAGGAGTGGATTATTTTAAGACCAGCAATTTATCTATGTAAAACATGTGTCCAGAAACAAACGAACTACTTTAGAACGTTTCAACCAATTAGAGGCTAATTTTCAATTCAATGGAAATAAAAGTGGAACTTGGAAACAAAAACTGAAAATATGTTTCGTAATCGTTTCCTTTTTCAGTATTCTTTCCGAAAATGAAAAACGAAAACGAGTTTGGTAATCATTTCCGTTTTTCAAATTTTTTTTTTTTAAACGACGATGAAGTTTGGCTAGAAAAAGAAAACAAAAAAAACATAAATGAATAAAAAAAAGGCTTCTTTTCTTATTATAGTGAATTCTTGTCAGTTTGTGTTTCTTTTTATTAAAACAAAAACTAGTTTCTGTTTTTGGAATTTAGAAAAGTGAAAACCCATACGGTCCCTTAGGCGATTGTTTTGATGAAATCTCACCAAACAACAGGCTGGAATCTCCACTCACTCAAGTCTGAATAAAAGAACAAAGTAGAAACAATAAAGCAACACTGGTCCAATGTTATGTCAATTTTCAGTTGGTATTGTGAGTGTACTTAACCGAAACTATCAGGTTTGGGGACAATAGCATGTCACAAATCCAAACAAATATATACGACAGATTAACGGTTATAAAGTGGTATTTTTTCCCCGTATAACCAGGAAATGAAAACTTTGCAGAGTATGGCATTTGTTGCTCTCAAGTCTCAACTAACATTTATTTCAGAGCACTCTGGAGGTTTGAAATCATAATTTTAATAGACCTTTTAAGATTAGAAAAGGGTCACATGTTTGCGCAAATATGAGTACTCACCAATTTTTTTTGAGGTTCACACGACCGTCCTCTATGACTAGAATCCTCAAGTTTCTGCACTCTCCGGGCTGGGCGAGAGAGTCTTTGGATAAACTCCTGTAAATGGTTATAAGTGCTGCAAACAATTGCAGTAAAGTTTCAGTTGGATTAAGTACGTAAAATTTTCAGAACAGGAAATGAGCGAAACAAAATGAAGAACAGCAATTTCCAGCAGCGGGATAGAAAGTACAGCCAGAATCCACGAGAAATTTTTTTCTCTCAAAGATAAATAAATAAATAAACTACAGGTTTCAAACATTTTAAAGAAAATCCAAGTCAAGTGCTAATAACTTCCTCAAATGGAATTCGAAGGAACCTCAAAGGTCGTTGACTTGTTATTGTGGAATTCGTCATCAAGATTCGCCTATTTAATCCACAGTATTGATTATACCACTATCCCCATCCTTCACGTTGGATGCCATACAAGCACTTAACCCAAGTCTTCGTTCTTGGACATTATGCCAGTACTCAACCATCGTGGTACAATTGGTTGAAATTTCAATTCAATCCAAAAGGTGTTTTTTCCCTGAGTTGAGTAAGAGTTGGCTCTAGGAATTAGATCCAAATCATTATGGATGTGTTTAATCAATCTGATTACATTGCCCTCTTCATCAATTTAGTTTCAAGCAGCATTCCAATACCATTTTTACTTCGTCAAAAGAGCAAGTGTGACTTGCTTCCACTTTTAAGTTGGAGATGGTGATTTGTATCCAAGGATATGAGCTTGGGGTTGACAACCACATGCTACGCAACCACATGCAACTTCTACTGCAAATTACTCTATTTCTTATCATATTTCCATCTACATTTCTGCTCTTTCAATTTTTTCCTCTCTATATTTATCAACATTTATACATGTACCACGGCAAAAGAGTTACTTCTATACCAAATGCAGCATAATTCATGAGAAAAGCTCTCTTTCCCTGATCAAAAGCACCATTCTTAGCCTACCACCCATTAATTTCAAATGTCAGGCTGCCACATCATCCACATGCTATAGCACCTTTGATGCTCCATGAACAATCTCTATGAATTCCGAAAGGTCTCTTTTATGTCCTAGAACAAACTAAAAGCTGCCATTAGAGGAAGTTCTGTTTTGGTCCGAGTGGGGATAGCATTTCTCTTCTGCATGTCCATGGAGTTTTGAAAAATCCAAACATCTCAGAGATAGAGTTACCTCCATGGAATTGATGACACTAAATAGGACCAGGGACGGATATATGTAGGGGCAAGGGGGGACTCAAGCCTAGGGGTGGCAATAATCACCCAAATCCACGAACCCGCCCACACTCGCCCACAAATAATGGGTGCGGGTTGATTTATTTTTACATGCGGGTCAAATATGGATTGCTAAGCTACGATTCATTAGTAGAGCGGGTTCTCATAGGTTGTTCGCAGGTGCCCAATGGACTGGTTGCAATTCATTTTACTCTTCAAAATTTTCACGATCGATCCCGTTCTCTCTCACTCGATCTGCAACCCCCCCTCTCTGTCTTGCGGTGTCTCTCTCTCTCTCTCTCGCCCAATCACCAGCGTCAAAGCTCAATCGCCAACGTCGAAGCGTGGACAGATCAACTTTGCTATGAGCTTTAACTTGCATGTGTGTATATATATATATATATATATATATGTAGTCCTGAAATGAGCTCTGTTTGACTTGAAATCGAGTTTGAACCTCGAGATCTGATGCTCTGTTTTACTGGCATGTGTGTATATATAAATATATAATTTGTTTGGGTGAACGTTTTCTATGAACATGCATTCGATTCTGATGCCATAATTTTTCATTGTCAATTGTTTTGGTGATTACGAATGCATCTGTTTACCATAAATTGTCATTGTCAATTTGATTCTGATGCTCTGTCTTTGTTTGGTGATTAGATTCTTGATGCCATAGTTTTCATTTTTAATCCGTGTCAATTTGTCTTTGGTGATTAAGTTAGGGATCAGGTTAGCTTAATTTAGCCATAATTTCTTATTTTTCCTAATTAGTTAGTTGATTTTATTATTAAAAAAAAAAAAGAAAGAAAGAAAGAAAGAAAAGGAACGGGTCGTTGGGTTTGATCTGACCCGGATTAGACCCACCCAAATTTGACCCGACAAAATGGGTCAAATATAGGCCAACGTCCCATTTCGTACCCGACCCGCAATCGACCTACCCAAAACCAACCAAACCCGCCCATTTGCCACCACTACTCAAGCCCCCCCTTAATTTTTTAAAAGTACCATATCTACTCTAAAAAAAGTACATTTTCACACTTAAGCCACCCTCCCAAACTAAAAAATTCTCTACTTTATAGTTTACACTTAAACCCCCCTCCCAAGTATGAAACATTCAACTTCTTGGTCTCAATTTGTAGCAACAATGTGACATTTTATTGTACATTTGGTGCAAATCAGTATTAACTTTTATAATTACTTCATCCGTCCAAAAAGTATGATGAATAGGCCCAAAAAAAACTTGCCTCAGGGGTGTTGCCTCCGAACCCTCGTAAACTCGCTACCCCTTTCACCCTACCAAGCCCCCCAACTCCAAATTCCTAGATTCACACCTGAATAGGACAATAAAATAGGTGGCTGTCATCATACCCGAGCCTGAATAGGCTGAATTCCTACGCTTGTCAAGAGTCAACCCGAGCTTTTACGTTAGCAAAAGAGACCAACCGTGGTAAATAAGTCTACAAATGGCTACCCGAGCTTTTCATGACACAACAGTTGGAAAAGAAAACAGCTACCCTGAGACTACAAATAGCTCCTTTTGCTTACAAAAATCGAATAAAAAAGATATAAAATAATCCCAGAATGCGATTGACAGACAAGTTACAATAATGCAATACCCAACTCGCAACACTAAATTCAGGAACGGTCATCTTGACGTTCTTCCCCAATTTCAATATGCCTTTGCAAGATCCTTACCTTCTTTCAGCCTTGAAGGTACAACTCCAAATTAGTGGAGCTTCTTCTGTCAGTGACACTTATGCTGCCACCCTGCATTATCAAATGGCATACAGGCTACAGAATCATGCTTTTGACATAAATCAACCATCCACTTGTGATGAGGCCCTATTTGTCAGCATTGACTCTGCCACACAAGCCTCATGTGTTCACATCCCCAGGCAAATCCCACATGATGAACTGATTAAGTTGTTACCTACTTCTTGGGTAACTTCTTATGAACAGCACCAACGACCGTCTCAACCGGTGCAACTCACAGATCCCACTTTCACTACACAACAAGATGGCACTGTTGAGATCTCGTTTGCCAAACCAAGAACAGATGATCCAGATATCTTCACTACTCCAGTCAACATGATTCAGCCAGTAGATCTATCTAATACAGGAACTGGAAAGATCCCTATTCATTCATTTGATGCCTCCGGACAACCAGTCTTCCATTTCCAAAATCCGGTCACAGGACACAAATTTTTTGACTATTGTGATTGTGATGATTGTTATTTTGATCAACTCTATGAGGATGATAACCACCAAAAATCAAGGAAGAAATCTTCCCAACAGAATCTCAAAATGAGATATGAATCTGGAGATTCCAGTGTCGGATTACTTGGAGAACCTTCTGGGAAGTTTGATTTTTATGTGCTTTACTCAGATAAGCCAAAAAAGCCTACCCAGCCTAAGATCAAAACTCTTTCCCCATGCAAACCATCTTCACCTTTCTCCAGTATACCTCCAATTCCTCCTTCTCCCATTCCTTGTTATATGTTCTCCTCCTCATCCACAACCTTTGAAGAAGATTTTCCTCCTCTTCAGTTCACAACCCCTGATGATCAAATCAGGCATGAACACAAAATAGCTCCTCCCACTATCATCAACCCAGATGGTACCAAAAAGACAATTTCAGCCGCTGAAGCAACCCTCAATTGGCAATCTGCCAATGCTCTTGTACAAAACCGCTGTCTTCAACAAATTGTCCAAACTCAAGCCACTCTGGACCAAAAGATGACTTCACTAGAAAGCCTGATCAGTGATCTCCAACAAAAAATACAAGGCCTCCATCAGGAACTCTTACACATGGCACAGTCAACCAATATTTACTCTTCGGCCTTTGCACTAAAAGAAGCTGAGATGCGACACCTGAAAACTCAGCTACTGTCCTTGCAATCCCAAAACCAGCCTTATTCTTCATACAAGGACCATTATCCCTACTCCTTTGATCCTCAACTCTCCATTCCTGGATATCCCTATTCTCCTCCCATGCCACATCAGCAGCAACCCTTACCCTTCTCTCCTTCCTCCTCCACAACCGGTGGAATGTTCAATACAGCAGCCTTCCTTCCAAGGGAACCCAAGACAGTGCGACCAAAAAGAAAACCGCCAACACCACCCTTATTTCACCAAGCCTCCTCCTCTCTACCCACTATTCCAGCTACTACCATGATCATTGAAAAACCCGTGAATCTCCCTAATCCGCTCACCACTATACTTCAAACCATGGCCACAAACATTCCTTCTAGCCCTGCCTCTTGTGATGACCCATTTTTTGACCAAGGTGCTTGCTCTTCTAATGAACCTCTTGATGATGAGGATACTTGGTCCTTATCCGCCGCAGAACAAGACATGCTTCAGCATTACATTTCCGACCTTCAGAAAGATGTTCAGACAGAAGTTCATATGGTAAATCCTGGATCCCCAAAAGTTGAAGAGGTCATTGATGAAGACTCTCCGCTTGGCCCTGAGCCAACAGTTCCAAATCAGCCAACTGATTCACCATTCTCCAATTCTCAAAACCTGGGCTTCTCATTTGATAATATTCCTCCTTCCAAATGGCTAGACAAAATTTACGAACTCCATGCCTGGTGCACTGCTGAACTTTTACAACCAGGGGCTACAACACGATCAGTAATCACCAAATGTCTGTCAAGAGTTCATGGTCGTCTACGCCAATGGTACATCAGTCTTGGAGAATACAGGCAACTTCAGCTTGTCCAAATGCCATCCATTGACAATTTTCTCAATATCATCCATACTGAGTTTCTTGGAATTCCTGATATCCACAAAGATCAAGCTCGTGAGGATTATCTTCGCATGAAGTGTTGTTCCTTCAAAAGAAGTGATTTGGAAAAACATTATGACAAGATGACAAAATTATTCTACTTTCTAGGAGGAATTGATGATGTCAATCTAAAGCAAGCTTTCCTCACTTCTCTACCAGAACCACTTGGCACAGAAACCTCTCGCCTTCTCCAAACCAAAGGCAAACAAATTGCACAAGCATCATTAGGAGAAATGTATCAGCATGTTCTTCTTGCCCTTGACAAACTCTGCAACCAACAAAAATTCTTTAAGACGTTTCATGATCAAGGGAAGATGCTTGGAAACTCTTGTGCACGGCCTGATCTTTTTATCAAGTGCAAAGAGAAAAACTGCAATTGCCACGTCTCCCCTAAAAAATCCAAACACTTTCAGAAACATGCTCCAGAACCATTTTCTTCCATTCCTAAGAAGAAGAAATGGAGATATTTCCGGAAAAAATCTTTTCGAGGTCAAAGAAAGTCTGATCGCTGTTTCATCTGCAGAAAAACGGGACATTATGCAAAACAGTGCCCTCAAAAGGGACCCCAAAAGTCCAATATGATCCAAGCACTCGCCCAGCTCGCCCCCGGGGAAATTGATGCAGATATTGAATCTATATTCTCCATGGACGATGAGCCACATGATGAAACCATACTGGCTCTTGCTCTCCCAGTTCATCTTTCTAACTATGATGAGGACAGTCCAGATGAAAGCATTGATCTCTTTGATACTGATGCTTACCATGATATCCACTATATCTCCCCAGACACTATCACTCTTGTTCAGCCTCTTGCCAGAGTCACTCTTGTTCCTACCAAATATGACAAACCCATCTCTGTCATAGCCTTCTTTGATACTGGAGCAGTAGCCTCTATCATCAATCCATCAATTCTTCCTAGATCTCATTGGCAGACATGTTTTAAACCGTTCAAGGCTGCAAATGGCGAAAATTTTGTGATCACCCTCATCAGTAAACCAATTATTATTCACTTATTTCCAGGATACTCTATTAAACATTGTGTTTATGGGTCAGATCTTCCTGGTAAAGACCTCCTAATTGGTTTTGACATACTCCAGTCTCTCACAAAAGTAACATGGGTACCAAAAGGGCTCCGATACAAGAACTTCTTCCTACCATGGACCTCTCAGCCTAACCTCTTTACCCTTGAAGCTTTTCTACCAATCCAGCAAGAAATTATTACTCACTCTTGTGCCGAAACCCATTCTGAATTTCTCACCAAATGCCCTCACCCTTTGTGGAATAACCCAGATTTCTTCATATCCCTTCCGTTCAAAAAGAATGAAGATATCAATCCTACCAAAGCCACTCACCAGGGAATGAATCCAGAACATTACCAACTTGCTCTCGCAGAAGTTGCTCAACTGCAAAAAGAAGGTCTCATCGAAAACACCACATCCCAATGGGCCTGTGAAGCTTTCTATGTCAACAAAAGGGCAGAACAAGTCCGAGGAAAACTTCGCCTTGTCATAAATTACCAACCACTCAATCACTTTCTCCATGATGACAAGTTCCCCCTCCCACGGAGACATAACCTCCTTGCCCAATTAACTCAAGCCCAAATATTTTCGAAATTTGACCTCAAAGCAGGATTTTGGCAACTTGGAATTCACCCAGAAGAACGACCCAAAACAGGGTTCTGCCTCCCAGACCACCACTTTCATTGGACAGTCATGCCTTTTGGTCTTAAAACAGCCCCTTCCCTATTCCAAAAAGCCATGATTCGAATTTTTGAGCCTATCCTTACCTCTTCCTTGATCTATATTGATGACATACTTCTTTTTTCCCCAAATCCAGATTCTCATGCTCAACTCCTGCATAAATTTCATTCTCTGGTTCGCAAATATGGTATCATGTTGTCTCAGAAGAAGATGGTGATTGGAACATCCTCAGTTGATTTTTTGGGTCTCAATATTTCAAACGGGAAGTACACTTTGCAACCTCACATTGCCACTCAGCTGGAACATTTTCCCGATTCCAATCTCTCATCACACCAAGTCCAACAATTCCTAGGCATTGTGAACTACATGGCAGATTTCATTCCACACCTTGCCAGACATAGACAAACCCTCTCCCTGCTCCTCAAAAAGAATCCTCCCCCTTGGTCATCCCAGTCCACGAAGGCAATTAAAGCACTTAAAGAAGCAGCTCATACCCTTCCCCCGTTGAAAATCCCTTCCAATGGAAAACGGATTCTCCAAACAGATGCTTCAGACATGTATTGGGGAGCAGTTTTATTACAGCTAGAACCGGATGGATCGCGAAGCATTTGTGGCTATAAAAGTGGAGCCTTTACCCCTGCAGAATTGCATTATCATTCCACGTACAAAGAAATTCGAGCCATCATGAAGGCAATTGACAAATTCAAATTCCACCTTTGGCCATCATTTTCTCATTGAGACTGACCTCATGAGTTTTCCCCAAATGCTCAAATTCAAGCAAAAGGCCCTACCTCCCACGCAGTTACTTCGATGGGCAAACTGGTTTTCCCAATGGAGTTTCGATGCTGTTCACATAAAAGGAAAAAATAATGTCCTTTCAGACTTCCTCTCCAGACTCAAAAAGGAGATAAACTCCATTGCCATTCCATTTGTTGGAGTATTTGAACATGGTGAATCATCCACTCCACCTGCCACTCTTTTAGAACAAGATAATTTGGAGACCTCTATCCTTGCCATGCCTATCCATATCCAACATTCTCTGTTAGAAGCCACTCTCATTTCCCGCAGCACTGAAAGCCTTCACTCTTTCCTCAAACTTTATGTCTCTAGATTCGGTCTTGATGCTGGACCTTTGCTTGCACTCCCGTTTCATCCTGTTTATCCTTTCTTAACCTTGCTACATTTCAACCATGTTTTCCAGCACAGTTTTCCACTTGAGGCTTATTTACTTCTATGGTATTCCGCAAATCTTTATACCATTGGTATTGCTTTCAACAAATGTCTTTTGCTGCGATATTTTGCCCAAACCCAAATGCTTTACCCAGAAGTCACACAACAGTCATTTCGCTTGGCAAAATGGTTCCTGTTGTTTGGAGATTTCCCATATTGGCAAAACCTCTTAAGGCAAAATTCGTGGAAACACTGCATTATCCTTTTCTCCTTCAGAGAACACTTGGAAACATCCCCACAAGGAGAGACCACCATTCACAGAATCCCCACCACTGGTATACTTACAGGAGTCCAAGATCCCCTTGCTTTTGACAATGACTCCACATTCCATTGGTTGCAAACCCAACTTTGCCTTGTAAACCAGGTTGAACCAACAAGTGTCCCACAAGAACTGTTACACAAAGAAACTTCTACATGGCATAACATTGGATTATATCCCTTGGATTACTGTCAATTATTTCGCAGCATTCTAGCAGATTTTCATGACCAGTATGGTTGGGATACGTCACATCCAGATCATCCAATGTACAGGGTACACTTGCTACTTTATCCCATCAGACGCAGACAAAACATTTGGGACTACCAAGAAGACCCAAACTCTTCTGAAAGTGACACGGATTAAGAATACAGTGTGCAATAGTATGGTTTGTCCGTTAGTTTACTTTCACGTGATCTGCTTTTCCCCTGATGGTTCTCCCTTATGTTCTATAAAAGGGAATGTATGCCATTCAATGGAAGCAGAGGTTGGAGAGGTCTGAAAGGTTTTATGAAATAAACGTGAATTAGTATTCCTTCTAGTATTCCTTCTGTGTGATTGTATATCCTTCTGTGTGATTGTATAACCTCCTTCTGTGTGATTGTATAACCTTGTTCTGTGTGATTGTATAACCTCCTTCTGTGTGATTGTATAACCTCTGTGTGATTGTATAACCTCCTTCTGTGTGATTGTATAACCTTGATTGTATAACCTCCTTCTGTGTGATTGTATAACCTAGGAAGCACAGACATTTCTAAGAAGGGTAGTGTGTCTTCTGCTGCGGTGTCGTGAATTTTGTTCTAGGGTTTGCCAAGTTGACGTGACCGTATCCATGCTTCATTAACCCAACCACATCTCAACTGTGTGGGTCATGTGGAGCCTGAAAAGAACCGTGCAACTGCATGGGGAAACAGAACACCCAATGAATTGTACTATATGAATCCACCATCACATTTTTGGAGGAGGTGCTCTTACTGGGTAACAGCCTCATTTCCGCACCCCCTAAAACTCCCACGCAGCCTCAATGTAAGAACTTTAATTTCTTTAAAAACCATTCCTTTTGGTAATCAATCAAGTGCGAAGAAAATGGCTCTAGATACATCCCACTCGAGTAATTCCTGTTCTGTTAGCCTGACTACTCGAAAATTCATATGGATTTTGTACTCTTCCTACCTTGAATATCACATTGTATCTCACCAATTTAACTTGTTCATGAGAGAGAGAGAGAGAGAGAGAGGCAAAGACTGGGTGGCTCTGTGACTGAGGTGTCAGTACTGATCACCATCTATATATAAGAATCTTTCTAAATCACTTCTACCACTTCACCCTAAGCTCTTACGCTATGTTTGGAATGAAGGAAAGGAGAGCGGGCGGATATTGTGGGGTAAGAGCAGAAAACTTTCAATATTTGGTAGAGTGGACGAGGGAGGGAAGGGAAGGGAGGTGGAAAGAGAGATCTCTCATTCCACCATTTTCATCCCTTCAAAAAGGGAAGGATTTGTAGAGGGAAGAGGATTCCCTCCTTTATGATTCTCTTATCCTCGAAAAAAAATCATCATTTCATTGCGGAAGGGTATAATAGTAAAGTGCACAATATTCTATACTTCATTCCATCCTTTCCTTCTTATTCAACTAAACAAAGGAGAGAAGACCTCATTCTTTCCCCTAGAGATACCTGTTTCGTCCCTCCTTTTTATTCCTTCCACTTCCCCATCCCTCTGACCAAACATAGAATTAGTTCAATCCATACAGAGGTATACCCTTCTCTCTAGCAATAGCTATATCCTTAACAGAAACGTCTCTCCAAGTTTTAGTTCTGCTTTTACAACAACTATGACCACATCAAGTAAAATTGTAATCAGCAAAATATATATATACCATATAACACTTCTGTCCATAGGTATTGATAAAATTTGTAACCAAACCAGGACAAGCTTAGTACCAACTCCCGACATGTGCCCATTTTCTTCCTGCTTTTACCTGTTTAATTGTTGGCATCTTTCATACGAAACCGAACAAGTTCAAAGGTCGCATCACGTCCCCAGAATTCTACTTGAAATCTCCTCCATTTCAAGCACCACATAAATGCATAAAGGTACTCCCTCCGTACCATTTTATGTGTCCATCTTGGGGAATCCAACAATTTAAGGGGACAAAAAGAATCTACACCTACTTTCCACAATTGCCCATAATCATTGCACTTTCTTTTTTTGTATTGTTTTGGTATTGATTGCAAGGAAGGGTAGCTTGGGAAACTATGTAAAATTTGCATACTAATTTTGGAAAGTGGACAACAATTTTGGGACATCCCAAAAAGGAAAGATGGACACATAGTACAAAAAATGCCTTTCCCCCCCTCCATTATTTATTTATCATTATTTCACTAATTTCTTAATGAGATATGTTTGCTTTGATATATCCTTAAAAAACAGTCATGGTTAAACCACACAGGTTTTGATTCTCTGTCCAACTTAAATCCATAAAATAGTCAAGAAACAACAAGAATAATATTAAGAAATAACAGTCAAAAAGCTGATTTATAAACGGAATGTCCCTCGTTAAAAATAGAAATATTGATAGAACTAAAAGTAAGTAAAAACTGAAATCAACAAAAAGACCACAACTCACTGATTATTCCTACGTGTCAATTCCCACACACCTTCGCAATGCAAATTCATCGTCTTAGTAATTAGGTGGGAGAAATGAGAAGGCCTTCAAGATAATTATAAATATTCCCATGCAGGAAGCAATATCATGAAAGCAGCAAAACAGGAGAATGGCCATTTGAGAAACCCAGCCACGGATATCTTGCAATTGCAAGCGTAAAATTTTGCAATTGCACCGGCGACAATCGCAATTGGTTCTCCAATGCGGTTTCCAAAAGGATCCACAGACAGTCAACCATATGAGAAACTAAAACAGTAAAATGCAAGTCAAAATGAAAAAAGAAAAGCCATACCTGAGGCGATGCCTATTGCAGGCTGTGAAGAACGCAACAAATCCATTCAAAATGCTCCGGACCGCACGAAAAACCTTTAGAAAGAAAATGTAGTGAGCATAAAAACATTTATTTCACCATCTAAAACTTGTTGCAATATTCAAAAAGTTATCCACCTGAGAGAATAGGTCATTCCATAGTGAACGCCACATGGAAACCTCATATGCGCTCACTGTTGCCTCGGCATTTGAAGTGAACTGGACTATGCTACTTACAGAGAGCCATAATTCTCCAACCAAATCATATACGAATGCACAGATGAAGGACATGAAATTGAATAATCCTAGGACCAGTCGAACCGGAGTATAGAATATTTCCCAGAGAATCCAGAAAATAGGGTAGATAACCAACATTGCTGCAGTACACAACATGTAACTACTGTTAATAACCAATTTCAAGAATTGTACAACTACCATCTACAAAAAACTCATAGGGCCCATGCAGATTGGTTGTGGCTTTTGCATTCAGGTATAAGCATAAGCCCTACTCACAATGGCACCAGGGAATTAAGAAAACTCACTAAAACCCAAATCTGCTTCCTGCATCACATTTGGGCTGAAGCACCCATAAACCTGCTTCAGCCAAAACATGCTTTTGGGAGTTCTAACGTGCTTAAAATATAGAGGAAATTATTTAGACGCCCCCTCATGTATTGTACTTTTTCACTAATACCCCCTAAACTAAAAAAAATCAACAAACCGACCCCCTCAACTATTTGTGGGAGTATTTGAGGGGATCAATTTGAGAAGAAAAACAATAGTTGAAAGGGTCAATTTGTTGAATTTTTAGTTTAGAGAGTGTTAGTGCAAAAGTGGAATACATGAGGGGGTGTCTATGCAATTTACCCTAAAATTTATCCAAACATGCTAACATATGCAATTTGGTGCCCAAAAGCACAATTGGGCCCACCGTGCATATGAGAAGTGGTTCCAAACAGGGCCATAGAAGTGCAAATCTCAAATAAGCTGTGACCTACCAATACTCGATATAACCGAGAGGATGAACAACATAGGCGCCACAACAATCTCTACTAGGTTCTCCACTATACTCCAAGAAGTCCCAAACACAACCGAAATAACTGAACAGAGGTTCTCCACTACTTGTACAAATAAGCTCCAAAAAGGAAGCAGTAAATTCAAGAACTCCACAAGCGGCCCCGCCATTGGCTGCGTAAGAATTGAAAGAAATGACCTAATAGTGCGTGTGATCATCAAGAACCACTCGACAGCCTTCTCGAAATTATGCAGAAATAACATCGTCCCTAAATACTTAATTCTTGAGATCATCTCCCATGTTTCTATCCAATCAAAAAGAGGCCCACAAAGACGCGAAGCTGTCGCCTTGAGAACTGGTACATTTTTGTATAAATCATAAAATCCAATAAGAACAGTGACCACGGATATCATCACATACAAAGCTCTTGCCAGAGGGCACATCCATGGACGATACAGATGGCAAAATACTGGATACGACTGAACAAAGATAACCCAAGATGGAAGTCCAGACTCCAATAAGGTAAGTAATCGCAAGTCTGACATTATTATTTCTTTTAACTTAAACGGGAGATCACGGTCATTAAACCGAAATAAAATCAGAACATCACTGTACTGGGTCGCTTCAATTGGATCTGCACAATCGCCTGTGTATGAGGTCTGAGAATGTAATGGCGAACCAACAATTTCACCATATGTTTCTTCAGGATAAATACCAACTCCACTATCAAAGGATTTTACTATTTTTCTTCTCTTGTAGGGCCCATCGGGAGGAGGCGGTGTGTGCGGAGTATGCGGTGTACTTTCTCTATCTTCCATAGCTGCTGTGTACAAATTAAAGGTGCTACCGGGGGAGGGGGAGCAAGGAGAGTCCTCCGCACAACAAACACTGTTACTGCAGATATTTCCAACATCATCACGATTACCCGTTCTCGGAAAATTCTCTTGAGCATCAAAGAATTCTTCTCCTGAAATTTCAAATACAAGTAATAATTTAAATAAGAACGCTCATTTACATTGGGTTTCAGGAAAAAAGAATAGTGCTTGAATGTTCTATCAATACGTCCACATGATACTAAAAGGTCAAGTTGGCAATGTGAAAAAAAGGGATCTTCACTCAAGCAGCAGCCCTATTTGGATTGGCTGTCATTTTTGCTTTAGACAGAGGCAGAAGCCCTAATCACAAGGGCAGCATAGGATTAAGAAAAATTCATTAAACCCAAATCTGCCTGCATCAAGTTTGGGCTGAAATACCTCTGGACATTATTCAACCATAATGTGCTTTTTGAGCTCTAAAGTGCTTGTTAAAATTTATCCAGACTTAGGCTCCATTTTGAACTGAAAATTAAGTGCTGAATTCTAAGTACTGAAAATTTTAAGCGATTGAAATTGTAATACTGAAAACAAAACAACGCACTGAAAATTTTAATTGGGTTATCAAACACAACTTATACATCGTCTGGGGTCCAAAACCACGTTTGGACCCAAACTGCGTTTGAGAAGTGATTCCAAACATGGCTAAATACTCTTCCCAGGCTACATGCTCTGAACTCCAATTAGCTATTCTATAAAGGAGCGACAATTTTTGAAAATGGGCAAATATTTGAAATATGACAGGCCACAAATTGTAATTGACCAGCTAACTTGCCATTGTTAGAGTGACAGATATATCTTGAGGCCTTGGGTGGATACATAAAAATTGGAGCCACTACACCTACAGATTGTTCCATGGAAAAGCCCAGCATGAAAAGGAAGCTGATTCTCATTGCTCATTCCTGAGATGCACTGTAATGCATCAAACTATTGCTTTAACACATGTTTAAACTAGCTTAAATGCTCCCAATCTTTAGGCAACTCTGAAATGTGCCAAGGAATCCATCATATGATGTTTTAGAAGGAAACAACATGAGGTAAAAGATGCATGCCTAATGTGCGGAGCATATCATCAACAGATATGAAGGCATGAGAAAAGGAGAGCCTTAATCATAATGGACATGCACACAGGTCAATCAGGGAAAAGAGAGAAAAGGACACACAAGCTATTAGAAACATGCATATCATGTGACACACGACACGTCAAGAAAATTGATAAAAAGATAGAAAATTAAGAAGAATAGATAATGTCTTGTAGTCCACCAAGCCAAAGACTCTTGGAATCCACCAACACCTTAGGCTCTCAAAGAGAAAACTCAAATTTTTATTTCATCATCAACTATTGAATACAATAGTGTGCCACCTTATTTATAGAGAAAATAGAAGACTCCTATTCTAAGAAAAAATGCATAAAATCTAAAACTTCCTAATAGAGAAAATCTACTAGAGATATTTATTCGGGCAAATTACACTTTAGTCCATTAAATTATACACGTGTTTTCAATTGGGTCCATAAACTTATTTTTTTTTTCCAATTGGGTCCTTGAACTTCAAAAATTCACTCAATCAGACCCAAATTCTGACACTGTTAGCTTAAATTATTAAAAATTGTCACTTACGTTGCGCGTAATACTTACATGTCACATGTTAGGTTAAGAAAAACACGAGAGATTGTGAATAGTGCGAAAAATCGCATTCAATCAAATCCGAAATCGCGTTCAATCAAATTCGAAAACACATTCGATCAGATCCAAAATCGCATAATTTTTTAGCCATTCACAATCTCTCGTGCTCGTCTTAACCTAATATGTGAAAGAAGTATTATGCGCAACGTATGTGACAATTTCTAATAATTTAAGCTAACTGTCAGAATTTGGGTCTGATTGAATGAATTTTTGAAGTTCAAGGACCCAATTGAAAAAAAAAATAGTTTATGGACCCAATTGAAAACATGTGTATAGTTTGATGGACTAAAGTATAATTTGCCCATATTGATTGCCTAGTTTAAAACTACCTAAAAGATAATATCCTTAAAAGATAAACCTAAATAAATACATTAATTACAATATCTTACAGGATCAAAAACAAATATTATGAAATATTTGTTTCTATCCCAATCAACTCTCCTCCTTTGGGGGGAACTCGACTCCGGTGAGTTATAGCGGCATTTAATCAGGGAAGAATAAGGAACACAAGCATGCTGACAAACTTACAGAAAATGACCAAATGTTAGGTCCAGAGCTATAGAAAGCACCACTCCATTTGGAGGGTTACCACAAACATGGTTAGAGGGTGGAGTAGGTGGGGAAACAAGGATCACAGTCTCCATCATGCTTTGAGAAGTCAACGGAAGGGGAGCCTGTGGGGGGCGAAGGGACAGGCGGTGGAGGCATTGGGATGATAGCAAGATTATTTGGAACATCGTTAACAAGTGGCTTATCATCCTGTTTCTCGCCAGGTGTCTCGTAATGACATCGATGGACACGCTAGGGACCTCAAGTGATGGGTCCGGTGTATTCACAACGGGTTCAAGAGACACTTGTTGGGTTCACACTGAGTGTGTGTCTTCTCAATTTGAGCATTTGTTCGCTCACGGTTGACAGACAAATCTTGACAGAGTTTTGCTAGATCATTTATGGGATTGGAGGCGTTGGGTTTACCAAAAACCTTAGAAGTGACCTTACACTTGGCAGATTTTAGCCGAATGCTCTTACCATTATGACAAAGCGATAGGAATTATCAACTACTTTTGTCACATTATAATCAACAATTCAATGACGACCGAGAAGGATATGACTCACACCTACATAATAGGCAAGATGTCACACCATATTATTTCGTAGAATAGGTTAGCCATTCAGATTGGTACTAAGCAACTTTCAGTGACATAAAAGGTAGTGATCGTCCTAGAGTTGTGGTTTTGGAATAAAAACAGATGGGCCTGCTTGGGCAAGAAAGGGTGGGTTGGTCTTGTTTAAAAGGAATGGACTGATGAGATATCAAGTGGGGCTGTGACTTAGGCCTTTGTAAAAGTATGGGTTGGCTGCTATTTAAAAAAAGGATTGGGCTGGTGTTAATATACTAGAGAATAGACTCTTATCACACGAAATGGACACACTAGGTTTAGGCCTTCTGAGTTTGGTTATACAAAAAAAATATAAAAAATAAAAGAAGGGCTTGGGCCATCAATACACAAGATCAGAAGATGAAACCCTAGTTTTTCATAGTGTCTCATCACATACGATCTTAGGATCACCAGATGGAGGACTTCTTAGCTGCATATGGGAACTCCTGGTTTTACAAGGGGTGGTGCGGCTGGTTGCCAAGGGTGTAATGGTGGCTGCGTATCTATGGACTGGAGATCTGGTGGACTCACGATGGAGAGAATGGTGGTGGTGATGCAATGGCAACTCATCAGCGATGGTGGCAGTCGGCTCTGTACTTACGAAAGTAATGCTGGTTCGAACTAGGGTTGTGCTCATCAATTGGTTTTTTTTTTGGTTCAAATCTGGCAGTTGTTGGGGTTAGGGTTCTGCGAAGCTAAAGGCTGTGCGAGGTGCGATCGAGATGGTGGCTCAAGGTTTCGAGGGTCTGGCCTGTGTCACGATCTGATAGGTGACTCTCTCTCATTTTATTAAATCATAATCATGATTAATATAATTACAAGAGAACCCCTAAAGAAGGGAAAAACACAAAAAAGAAAAATAACAAACTGAGATTATTAAACATCTCTCAACACTCCCCCTCAAGCTGGTGCGAAGATATCTCTCATGCCTAGCTTGCTGAGAATGTAGTGAAATGACCGACCAACGAGACTTTTAGTCAGGACATCTGCTAATTGTTCTCCAGACCTCACGAATGGTGTACAAATGCATCCACTATTCAACTTCTCTTTAATAAAATGCCTATCAATTGCAATATGTTTCGTGCGGTCATGTTGAACTGGGTTGTGAGCAATTTCAATTACAGCCTTGTTGTCACAGTACAACTTCATTGAATCACTTTGTATAAAACCAAGATCTGAAAGTATAATTTGGACCCACAATAACTCACACACACCATGTGCCATAGCTCTGAATTCTGCTTCAGCACTAGACCTAGCCACCACCGACTGTTTCTTGCTTCTCCAAGTGACCAAATTACCACCCACAAATGTACAGTAACCCGTGGTTGATCTTCTGTCAGTTATGGACCCAGCCCAATCAGCATCAGAATAGGCCTCAACTAAAGTGTGACCATGTCTAGCGAAGCATAAACCTTTACCTGGTGCCGACTTCAGGTATCTAATAATCCTAAACACCGCATCAAGATGAATTTGCTTCGGATCATGCATAAATTGGCTAACCACACTAACAGGAAAAGCAATATCTGGTCTGGTGTGTGCCAAATAAATTAATTTACCTACTAACCTCTGGTATCTCCCCCTTTCAACCAGTTCTCCATTGTGATCATCTCCAAGTTTTAGATTTGGATCCATTGGCGTATCCACTGCTTTGCTTCCATGCATACCTGTCTCCTTAAGCAAGTCTAGAACATACTTTCTCTGTGAAATGAATATGCCTTCCTTGGATCTTGCTACCTCAATTCCCAAGAAATATTTCAAATCTCCCAAATCTTTAATTTCAAATTCCTTAGCTAGGTATGATTTCAAACACTTCATCTCTTCAAAATCATTACCTGTGAGAACAATATCATCTACATAGACAATTAAAGCAGTCACTTCTCCTTGTGAAGAGTGCTTTATAAAAAGGGTATGGTCACCTTGGCTCTGTTTGAAGCCATACCTGATCATGGCTTGAGAAAACCTATCAAACCAAGCTCTGGGAGACTGCTTCAGACCATATAAGGATTTCCTGAGGCGACACACCTTCCCTCTCGTTTGATCATTCTCGAACCCAGGAGGAATATCCATGTAGACTTCCTCGTCCAAGTCTCCATAGAGGAATGCATTCTTCGCATCAAACTGATGCAAAGGCCACTCTAAGTTGGCTGCTAGAGATAACAATATTCTGATAGAGCTCATCTTTGCTACAGGTGCAAACGTATCCTGATAATCAACCCCATAGGTCTTAGTGTAGCCTTTGGCTACCAGTCTTGCTTTATACCTTTCAACTGTTCCATCTGCTCTATGCTTTACTGTGAACACCCACTTGCACCCAACTGTCTTTTTTCCACGAGGTAATTCTGCCAATTCCCATGTGCCATTTTTTCTAAGTGCTTTCATCTCTTCAACCATAGCCAATTTCCACTTTGTATCAGCGAGAGCTTCCTGTACATGATTAGGGACAGAGACAGAATCGAGTTTGGACACAAAAGCCCTATAAGATGAAGACAAATGGGTGTAGGAAACAAATTTTGAGATAGGGTGTTTAGTACACTCTCCAGTGCCCTTTCGAAGAGCAATAGGAATGTTTAACTCATCTGGAGAGGGAAAAACAGAAACAGGAGTAGTAGTAGATGGAGTAGTAGAAGGAGAAATACCTGGATCTTCATCCATTGAAGAAGACAATTGTAGTGGTGTTGGGGAGATGGTCCTTTCTTCTGTTGCCCCAAACTTCTTTCTCTCCTTATTTTTTGAATAAGTCAATAGCTCCTTTGTCTTATCTCTCCCACTTCCTTCTACATTTCTGTCTCTTTCTTTTTCTCCTCCTTCCTCTCTTACACCTTCCTCTGCGCTTTCTTTCTCTCATTCTCCCTCTTTTTCTTTCTCTCTCTCTTCCTCACTCCCCACTATAAATGGAACTAGTGGTTCAGATGTCTCTTCCCATGACCAGCTCTCTCCCTGAAGAGATGGCTGGGAACCGGGGAAAAAGGACGAACGTTCATCAAAGGTGACATCCAGAGACACAAACCATTTACGGGAGGGAGGATGGTAACACTTGTAACCTTTTTGTGTTGGAGAATACCCAACAAAGACACATTTAAGGGCACAGGGATCTAATTTGGCACGAGATGGAGAGTGATTGTGGACAAAACACATGCAGCCAAAGACTTTCGGAGGAATAGGGAAGAGAGAAGACGGCTTAGTAAGAAGTTCAATGGGAGCTTTTTACCAAGTACACGGGTGGGAAGGCGATTGATTAGATACGCAGCAGTTAGAACTGCTTCACCCCAATAAGACTTGGGAACCTGCATCGAGAACATCATTGACCTAGCGGACTCTAACAAGTGACGATTCTTTCTCTCCGCTACTCCATTTTGTTGGGGAGTATTAGTACATGGTGTTTGATGAATTATACCATGTTCAGAGAAGTAATGCGTAAGACCCCCATAGATATATTCCCCCCCTTTATCGGATCTAACAACCTTCACAACAGTATTAAATTGAGTACAAACCATCTTGTGAAAAGACTTAGAGATAGAAAAGACTGCACTTTTTTCTTTCATCAAATAAACCTATGTGATGCGAGTGCAATCATCAATAAAAGTGACAAACCATCTATAACCATTCAAAGTAGAGATAGGAGAAGGACCCCAAACATCGGTATAAATAATAGAAAATGGAACCGTACTTTTATTAATAGTAGAGTTAAAGGTAGCACGATGGTTTTTGCCAAGTTGGCATGCTTCACAAGAAATCTCAGAAACATTTTTGTTCGAAACTAGAGAGGGAAATAAAAAACGAAGTATATAAAAAGAAGGATGTCCTAATCTCTGGTGCCACAACCATGTTTCCCGGGGAAGAGTCTCTCTCTGTGTGTGGTGAGCAACTTCTGTTAACTTCCCATTTGTATCTCCTTCAGGCAACAGAAAGTAAAGACCGTTCTCCTCTCTACCACTGCCAATCGTCTTCTTCGTGGAGAGATCCTGAAAGACACAATGAGATGGGAAGAAAGTTGCACAACAATTTAGATACCGGGTAATTCGACTAATAGAAATCAAGTTAGTCGAAAAAGTTGGAACATGAAGAACTGAAGATAAGGTAAGTACACTAGAAACATTAACACCTTTACCAGAAATAGAGGAAGGTGTACCATCTGCGGTTAGAACCTTCTCTTTCCCTAAACATGGGTTATAAGTAGAGAAAACATTGGAAAGACCAGTCATTTGATCGGAAGCTCCCGAGTCAACTATCCATGGTTGTTGAGAAGTAAAAAATGAAGCATTAGATAAATTAGCACAATTACCTTTATGAGCAAAAGAAGTTGAGGCACTAGTGGGGGGATCCAACTGAGCCATTATACGTCGTAGAGTCTCCATATCAGTATTGCTGATGGTGCTAGGTCCAGACGAAGCAGTTGGAGTAGATACCCCCTCCTGATCAGTAGAATCCAATCCAGTGGATAAGTTTGCACAAGGTCCATTACCCCGGCCACCATGTCCACCACGACGACCCCCACGACTACCTCGACCACCTGACATCAGAGGACGACCGTGGAGGCTCTAGCACTTATCCTGAGTATGTCTAGGACGATTACAATAGTCACACCATAGCTTATCCTTGTCATCACCTACTTCAGGATTGTAATCATTACGAGGTACAGAAGGAGGCTTACCACCACGATAATTAGCGGAAATCAAGGCAGACCTATCTGAGGACTGGGGAAGCATGGCTGATCGGCGACTCTCTTCATTCTGAACATGAGCGAAAGCTTCCCTTAGTGTTGGAAGTGGCTCCATGCCAAGGATCCTGCTCCAAACCGGGTCGAGTTCGGAATTAAGGCCTGCTAAAAATTTAAATATCCTCTCACTTTCAATGTAAGTCTTGAAGCTAGCAGCATCTATAGGGCAGACCGGTCGATGGGTAGTTAGATGATCAATGCGTTTCCAAAGAGTTCCCAATGCAGTAAAATATTGCAAGGTTGAGCGGTCCCCTTGTACTTCTGCTTCAATGGCTCTCCGTAACTCGTAGATTTGGGCCACATTCCCTTTACGAGAATATGTCTATGCAAGTGTATTCCAGATATCCTTGGCGGTCTCCATCTCAAAGTACCCATCAGCAATCTCGGGCTCCATGGAATGGGTAAGCCAACTCATAACCAAAAAATTGTCTACTTCCCACTTAGCATACGTAGGATCTTCAGCGCTAGGAGCCTTGAGTGTGCCATTAACATAACCAAATTTTGATCTGTTTTTGAGCCAAAACGTGGCTGACTGGGACCAAGATAAATAATTCTCACCATACAGAAGCACCGTGGTGATTTTTGACCCAGGGTTCTCGGTAATGATTCTTTCATTACCTACTGGAGAACTTGTAATTTCAGCAGTCTTGTGAGTCAAATCGTCCTTCGTCATCGCGAAGAGTAGGCACAATCAACAACAATGAAGTCAAGACACTCCTAGCATTCACATGCACCAAGTTGGTGCAATTGTCTAATCTATGGACGAATCATGTGGTCCAAAGATGGACCGAAAAAATAGGAAGAGCTGATCGTGGTCAAAACTGCACAATGATGGTTGAATCCACCCTAGGGATTAGAAACAGAAAGATGGAAGGAGTGTAGGGTTAGTTGTATCACTTCAGGGTATCGACTGGGGTAAAAATACAGAAAGGGTGATGTGATTATGGGTATTTAGGCCAGGTTGGGTTGCGGCAAGGTTGGAGAGGCTGCTGTGGTGTGCGCCGAAGGTGGGTGATGGGTCAGAAGGTACGCGAGGCTGGGGAAGCTGTCTGGTGGGGCGGCGAGACTATGGGAATGGCTGGTGGGTTGCAGCAGTGTGGTGGTTGCTGGTGGATGGATCGATTCCCCTCTTAGGGTTGCTCTGATACCATGTTGAGTTTTCAGAAAAGCTTAGAGAGCACCCATGTGACTCTCTCTCATTTTATTAAATCATAATCAGGATTAATATAATTACAAGAGAACCCCTAAAGAAGGGGAAAACACAAAAAAGAAAAATAATAAACTGAGATAATTAAACATCTCTCAACACTGATGTGGTTAGGGTTTTTGGCGATAGTGTTTGGTCGAAAGGTAATGGGGAGGATGGGCTTAGGGTTTCGAACAGTATGTAGGATGGGATATAAAACATGCGGGCGGTGGGTTGAGGCCTGCAGAGTCTGTTGATGAGATCTTTAGTTATGACGAAGTATGAGAGATGAAGCACAAGGGGTTTGTTTGGATGGTTGAGAGATCGCTCTTCGCTTTGATACCAAATTTGACGCAGGACACGTCAAAAAAATTGAAATATTGATAAAAGGATGGAGATTTAAGAAGAATAGATAATATCTTGGAGTCCACCAAGACAAACTCTTGGAATCCACCAAGATAGAAAACTCAAATTTTTATTTCATCAATTATAGAATAGGAAAAATACATAAAATCTAAAACTTCCTAATAGAGAAAATCTCATAGAATCCCTAGTTTAAAACTATCTAAAAGATAATATCCTTAAAAGATAAACCTAATAAAATACACTAATTACAATATCTTCCAGGATAAAAAACAAATATGATGAAATATCTTTTTATATCCCTATCATCATGTATACACATTAAACATATAAGAAAAATCTATCCGCATATATGTACTCAATGGCAGAAGGTTATGGTATACTGCAATCCTTAAAAGCACAGGCACTTCACTTGTGTTTGAAACTAACACTCCTTGTGATGTGTCTCAAACACACGGCCAGCCTTTCTAACATTCGCCAATACCAGTTAAGTTACCAATTGCTCCAAAAACTTGAGGTGATAGAGAATGAGCCAACAATTTATACCAATCTTCAACACACCCCTCATGTGCGATCCCGTCTCACACGTGGAGAGGCAACAAACACAACTCCATCACAATGAAGACAAACAACAAACTGCAATATGTAAACCACAGCAGGGATGGAGACTAGAACCTGAGACCTCCAACAAAAAAAAAAGGCTCTGATACCAAGTTAAGTTACCAATTGCTCCAAAAGCTTCAGATGTTAAGAGAATGAGCCCAACAATGTAAATAAACCTTTAACACTGATTTTTATAATCTCGACATTTTGTTAAGAAAGCAACAGACATAGAAAGATGTTGCCAAGTAAGTGGGGATGGAAGTAAAAGAGGAGTCATCATATAAAGTGTTTGCATATTATCTGTGTTGATTGACAATAATATCTTAGGCCTTTAGATGATTAAGTTGTTAACATGATACGTTTTAGTCTTATAGTGAATTTACTTTGTTTACAGAAAAAGAAATGATGTGCGGTGGTGACTAATTTGTACTGTTCATGTGAGGCCTTACCGTAGAATGATGCCTTAACACCTATGCACCACCACACATTGAAAAAAAAAAAAAAAAAATTAAAAAAATTTAAGAGCAGGACCAAAGTTCACTTATTTATGAGAGAGAGAAAAGAAATTTAAAAGACCAAAGAGACATTCTGGTTTTAAAATGTATTTGAGGTTTACCCTAAAGGATCAACTAAACCCAAGGAGATAAGTTCCTCCGAGGCATAACCACAAGGCTTAACTCAACTAAACAATCAATCACAATGTATAACAAAGGCACACCCTTCCGAAAACTATTTCCTAGCACTAAAATCAAACACATCATCGAAAGTAATTATCTGACGCCTCATATTACCTTCTTCTGCATGCCTAATTAGCTCCATGATCAACACTTACTACATAAACAATACATTAGAGGAGGAGTTAATTTAACATCGCATCACATTAACAGTTTTTCTCTTTCGAGTTAAAATATAGCACAAATACTCTTGATTCATTTGCAACTACTTGTTCCAAGTCAGACTTGTCACTAACACTGAATTTGAGTTCCAAATTTAAAGCAGTGAAATTTCCAAAATCTACATCACCAGATTTTGTATTGGACAGAACCCACGCTCTGACCAGGCCCCCACCAGCTTTTAAGCACACAAGCTTGTCTTCCGGTTGGGTAGACCTAATGGATATGCTTGCCACCAAGACTCAAATGGGAGCCCTCTCAAGACCTACATGGAACTCTCCCACTCAGGCTATCCCTTGGGGTTCAATCTTATGAAACTTACTTTCCTAGATATACAGCAGAAAGAATCTGTTTATTTCATGACATTATTTCGATTCATTGATCAGCCGCTCCTTTTGCTATACACGTCAATAACACATGCATGCACAGGTATACCAATTAAACTACGCATGCAGTTACACATATATAACACATCCATGTCCCCCCAAATTAAGATGATGGAATTTCCCTACTCAGGATCCATGACCATGGTTGTTAAAATCATACGATTCAATTCATACAATTCAATTCGATTCGATTCTCATACTGTACGATTCGAATCATGCCTATGAATCGGAAATCGCATTGAATTGGTGATTCACGATTCGATTCCAGACGATTCACGATTCAATTCATACAATTCATAAAAATTTTTAGTTTCGCTTTTTAAACAAAAAAAAAAAAAGGTATGGTCTTATTATTATTATTATTATTATTATTATTATTTTTTCCATGTTACATTCCCTTCTATTCTTCACTTGTATTAGTTTACTGATTGTTTAGTTGTGATACAACTTCCACATATAAAGCTTATGCTTGTTAATAAATAAATATGTGAATAGTAAAATAATGCCAATCTTTTCATTAGGAAAAGTAGCAGTAATGCCATTAATGCATTGTCCTTATGTTTGTTCTTTTTTCATATTCACATTCATGCATGTATGTGAAGTGTCACATCCTAAAAAAAGCACAAATTATTATATGTATATACATGTGTTTTATGTGCATATACAAATGTATTATTATTTCTTTTCTAAAAAATTGAATCTTCTGATTCACGATTCGATTCGATCCTCGATTCATAATTTTGGCAAACCGATTCACGATTTGACAACATTACCCATGACTACATTAAGGGCCTGTTTGGGGATGCTCAAAACAGGATCAGGCTCAGGCCGAGTCTCACTTTTGTCTGGTTAGTATTTGTGTTGTTTTGATAAAGAATCACTTATTAGGGCATTTTTAAGTCAGGCACGGAGACTTATGTAACCAAAAAGTAGTTACACAACACTAAACAATTTAGGACAGGTTCTTTTCTGAAAAAGAGAATCGGTTCTTGTATTTTCCAAAAACCTCTAAAGCACCACGTTCATGTCCATGACCAGAAATCATTAGAAATAAAAAAAATTAGAAATTTAGTAAGGACTACCTATGGCGGAGTCCAGATGCTCTTTCAAGAGAAGCCGCTCATTATCTGTTCCTAGAAACCATGACGATATGCAATTTGAAGCTTGTGATATGCTATCGAATTCCCATCTCTTCATAAATTTAGCCTCTAGGGCGAGAGATGTATCAGTCTGCAAGTGAAATGAAAGCACTGAACTCAACACTTGCATGTCAAAGGGCAACGAAATAAGAAAGAATGGGATGAAAAAAATACCTGAAGCTCATTTAAATAGTTGATACCGCGAACATCATTCCATGCAGCTTCAAAGACAATAAAACCATGTAAAGTCCTATGCAATTTGCTATTTAAAACCAAAGAGTTCCTCAGTTTCTTTACAGGTAGCAAGGCTCTTTTCTGAGATAATGCTGCAGCATCAATCAATGAGAACCATCTTTTATACTTCCTTGGTTTATTTGCATTTGTTTTGGAGCTAGCTTTCAACTCAGGCAACCCTTCCCTATCCTTTCTTTCCTTGCGTGCTTTAGTGTTGGCGAATGGGGATAACCTGGACTGTATGTATATAAATGTGAGTTTAAGACGTACACACATCACAAGAGAGTTGAAATGAATATTAAAGTGTCCTTAACAACCTTAGTAACCATAAACTGCCACAAGTGTGCAGGCCGTGAACCTAGGTCTTTCAACCATGGCCGGTTGTCCACCAAGATATAGAGCTTCTTAGTCTCAGGAGCAAGGAAAAGGCTAAGATGCGAAAGATAAGACTGCAAGTCCCTGCATAACATAGAACAAACACAACTTTAGTGAACAGACCAACAAAGACTATGAGTGTGCATCTGTTAACAGTCCATGATCTATCTCAGCCAACATCCAGCCCTTAGCCGACTAAAAAGAGGGGAACACTCAACATGGTCATTGACGGTTACTAAAGTAAGCTGTTATTTTATAACTCAATAAGTACTTGAAAATTAAAATTTTCAGAACTTCTCATTTATGTGCAGTGGATAACGGAAATCATGAACAACTTAAAGGAAAATATCACTCAATAACTTACCACTGAATCTGAATGTAAAGTGAATTGTGCTTGTCATATTTAATTTAACTTTACATATTTACTCATATTTTATATTTAACCAATTTAGCCATCAAAATCTTATTTTCACTATATACTTTTTAAGATTTATGAACTCACCCTTAGTTGTCTATCTAAAAATGAGTAACGTCATAAGGCTATAGGACTTTCTTTACTATTTCAGATGCCCTCTATTATTGCAAACCTTTAATTGCAAAATTTTGGAAAATAAAAAAATGAATATGTAGCTACAACTTGGCTCAACTCAACTAAAGATTAGATAGCAAGTTCCGAACTACTTTTGGTCGGTTTCAATACGAAAAATCCTTTCTCTGCTTTCAGCTCCATGGTCAAATCCTCCCTAACTTTAATGTCCACCATGTTGCTACCCACCTCCAATCCACATATGACATACAAAAATGCATAAATGCATATGGGGATTTACATATCAATATTCTAGTGCACAAAGAATAAGAATGGGCAAAAACAACGTCTAGCCCGTAGAGAAGTTTTGGAATCCACAAGCAATAGCAATAGCCTCATAGAAGCAAGGGTGGGCCACTGGCCCCCTTACTTTTGAAAACTTAATTATTACCCTGTTTGTTCTGTGGATTTAGAGAAGGATAAGGAAGAAAAATGACCCAAACTTTTTTTCTATTTATTCAGTGTTTACGTACATAATTTCAATAACATTAGAAATAGAGGTTATTTAAAATTAAATAAAAATCAGGAAAAGACTAAAAGGACGTGAAACAAAATTCAGAATTTATAATTACATCCCCATATTTTCTTTTTCTTCTTAATTTCCTCACTACTTTCCTTATCGACCAACCAAAGAATTTTCCTCATTATTTTCTTTTCCTTACGCTCGCTAAATCCATGAATCAAATGGAGCCTAAATAAACATATGATTTTTCTCTTTCTTTAGCATATTATGTGTAATTAATTTATCACATGTGCCTCCTTTCCACCCAAAGCGTAGTAGCAATTGTTAAGGTTAGCAATCTATGGTGTTTACCAAAGTCCTATCAAACTACAATTATGAGTGAGTATAGCAATTAAATATTTTGATTGGTCATTGTTCTAATTTTTGGTTATTTTCCTCGATTAATAATTATTGTTGTGAAACATTATTAGACATATATCTTTATATGTAATGTTACCATTTAATCTAATTTGGTCCCTCCTAGAAAAGTTGTCACCCTCCGCCACTGTCCACAAGTGAAAAGTGGACTCTCGTCAAGAAGTTTACTAAAACATCCTAGTAAGTTGATGAAACAATTTATAGGCCTCCACTCATAAAACCAGAGAGTAATGCTATGCTTCCCAAATCCCCATCCCAAATGATGTAGCACCAATCAAAATCCAGTGGACCCACTGACCATTGTGGGGTCACTTCAACATCCTCCAATCAAAATCCAGTGGACGTGCTACCATAAGAATGATAGTTCATATTAAGTCCTCAAACATTTTCAAAATAGTGGAATTTGGGCCAAAAGGAAGTTAGAACCAAAAAAACAAGAATGACTCCATAGACAACCAGTTCACATAGTAGTATTAGAACTACATAGATCAATAATAAGACAAACTACCCCACTAAGGCTTTGTTTGATTTGAGGATTCATTGAAGGAAAAGATAATGGAAGAAAAACAAGATGGAAAACTAGTTCTCTCGTGTTTTCTTCCATGCTTAAATAACATTAAAAGTGAAAAGTCTTCAACATATTATCCTAACTTGAGAAAAATGGGAGGAAAGTGACTCACACAATTCATACTTTTTAATTCGTCTCTCTATATTTCCTTTTTCTATCCTATTTTTGTCACTATTTTACTTTTCTGTCCAGACAAAGGAAAATGTTTCTTCTTCTCCCTCTGACAAAATACTTCGAAAACCTTAACTATTAGTGACATGTGCTACCATAACTACTAGTGACAATCTGCTAACTGATTCTAATGTTCATACCCAACATATCTGCTTTCACATATTCGACATGATCAATGACATTTGCCACCATTGTAGCAGAATGCAAAGAATGCATTAATACGGTTTTATTGCTTTACTTAAAAGATAGCGCAAAAACAAAATTCCAAAATTCAATTACTGCAAACACTTCCAAGTACAATAAAACTGGAACTAAATTCTACACTGACATGTTTTTTGCCATCAATAGTTCTTTCATTTAACAAACAAGGGCAATTTTCAAATTACTATACATAAAAATGAAGAACATTTAACCAAAAAATTGAATTAAAGTTCAGAAACAGACATGCATATAATCACTATTCTTACCCAATTTGTAAACTTGTTAAAGGGAATACACATTGGCCATTGTCTCCTCTCGCCATTGAAATTACCCTCTAACCCTTGCTTAAAGGTCGAATTTACACCGATTCCACCACAATCCACTGCTCAATTATCCATAAAAATAACAATCTAATGAGTCTCTAGAAGAAAAATAAAATTCAGAATTAAGCGCAAAAATACAGGTTTGCAAAATCAAATTATCGCCCGCATACATACATTTACTGATTTACCACTCAAAAATATAGGTATGGAGAGAGAGAGAGAGAGAGAGAGAGAGAGAGAGAGAGAGAGAGAGAGAGAGAGTGAGAGAATGTGAGAACCTGCAAGTCGATCAATGGAATTCCATGAAGATGAAGAAGAAGAAGAGCAGAGGAAGAAGAAATCACGAACAAACTTCATAACAAAGATGGACACGTGGACGGTCCAGATAGAAGGTGGGTAAGAGATCAACGGACAACAACGCGAGACGCTCGCATCTATGACACGATTATTATATATATATATATAATATATATACACACATACACAACAACAGATAAATACAGTAAGATATAAATCCAAATAGGACTCTCTCTCTCTCTCTCTCTATCTATATATATATATATATATATGCACACGCTGCCTGTGCTTTATATACTTTCTCTCTCTAGAATTGGGGAATTGCTTCGCTTTTAAGGCTAGAGGTTCCTCTCGTTTCAGGGACACGTGACGTCGAGTCTGAGAATTGGGACGTCACGTCATTTAATTTTGAGCTTTATCTTCGTGCTTGGGAGAAGGTCAGCGGAGGATAAATTGGTAAATTCACATTGGGATCTGACTCTGAGTCTTCCCGCCATCATCTTCGTTGTTTTTGCAGATATACAGACAGATATATAGAGAGAGAGAGAGAGAGAGACGGGGGAAAGGAATCTAGAGGTAATAAGAAAGCGAATAAACCTGGGAAATCCGAGATGAGCGCGTATGTGGATAAGAGATTAAAATATGTTTAGACGGATGATCCGTACTCTTTGTGGTTTACAGTATATCCAAACATGTTTTGCCACATCATCTTTTTAGGATTTACTAATGAGTAATATTTGGGGCACTAACAAAATTCACTAATATTTACTAACACACTCTATTTCTCTCCTAGTGGCACTGTGGGGTCCATTGCGGACCCTGCAGTACTACTAGGAGAGAGATAGAGTGTGTTAGTAAGTGTTAGTGAATTTTGTTAGTGCCCCTAGCATTGCCCTTTACTAATTCAAGCTGCAATACACCGAATTGGCTCTCCTTTTCTTCCCACATAATTAAGTTCAAGCTCAACCACCGGTCCACCACATGACACAAGAAATTATTTACTGTGTCCGTCACACTTAACCGCGCTAATGTACTACTCAATTTTTATTTTTTTATTTTTATTACTAGTACTACTCAATTTTAATCATACACACATCCTCTCTACCCGATTTATAGGTAAATCATGAAAGCTGGTTGGAAATAACCACCACATGACACGAGAAATTATTCAGTTAGCCCATCACACGTCATCATGCTGACTTGGAAAAAATATTCATTGCAACTATTGCATAATCCATCTAGCTCCCTTATTTTCAGGGAATACTTCTCCAACTCAACAACGATTTAAAATTTGTGAGGGGGGATAAAATCCTACCTGATATCCCGTGATACCCAACATTTACTCGCTGATGTGGTGTGATCACTCAAACGTAATCATACACATGCCCATATTCCATGGTGGATCATGACAAGTGCTTGGCAATTTACTAATGTAAAATGTTGCCAACCACATGTCTTGATCCCCTGAAAATAGGGGCATGTGTATAGTTAACATTAATTTGTCACACCACATCAGCACGATGACGTATGTGACGAGCTCATTGAATAATTTCTCATGTCACGTGATGGATTAAATATTGAATGAAACGGGTATATCATATCATCATTTATCCCCTCTCACATATTTTAAAATTGTGTTATGTGGAGTGATGATCCCCATGGAAATAGAGGGGCCAAATGAATAAATAAAGGGATTTTATTGGTTAATTGTACCACGTCACTAAATGCAACTGTTGCATTGAATATTTAGCCCATGTGATGATTAAAGGCAAAATAACACTGGGAAGAAGGGGAGAGCTAATTTGGTGTGTTGCTGCTTCAGCTAGTAAATCCTAAAAAGATGATGTGGCAAAATATGTTTGGATACCGTAAAGCCACAGAAGGAATTCAAAAATAGGGAGAATTCTATAGTCAATCACTTAAAAAGTGATTGACCTTGAGCATTTGGACATTTACAGGATTTGTTTGAACTTTCACATAAATCCATTTGCACCTTCACAGTATTTGTCCAAACAAATCCTGTGAAAGTCCAATAAATTATGTGAAAGTCCAAATGGTTTAGGTCAATCACTTTTTAAGTGATTGAATGTAGAATTTTCCCAGAAATAGGGTCCAGTTCTGTGACTTCAGTCACATTTCCCTTTTAAACCTAGTTATGAACAACCAGAATGATGTTGAAAGAGTTTGTTTAAGAGTTAATAAAGATAGGGATTGGGCACTAACTCTTAGGGGCTGTTTAAAGAGTTAAAAGAATTGATTACGTAGTTCACAAGTGAATGAATTTATAAATAAACTCATGTGCTTGGTGACTATCCATATTTATAGTCTGTCTTAAAAGAGTGCAGTTTTGCTCCCCCCAAAATTGCTCACCCTCCTCTCTCATTGGCTAATACAGTGGGGCTCAATACTTACTTTCTTAATTAATTATTATTTAATACTGGGTCACACTGCATTAGCGAATGGGAGAGGATGATGAGCAATTTGGGGGTGAGCAAAAATGTATTCATCTTAAAAGTAGTTGTTTATCAAACAAACAATTCACGTACCGGAACAGTAAAAATAGAGAAAATAAATTCCTTTTTGGATCCGTAGGCCATGATTGATGAAGTTACATGATTGTCCACACCACACAGTTCTAAACAACAGAATAATTGAAAAGGCAGTAATATATATATTCTAAGTTCAACATTGTATATAAAATAAAGTTACTAATCTATTAAAATCAAAGTCTGTAACAATTAAAAGAACTGAAGTCTTAAGGCAACATATCCTGAATGCAAAAATACTAAATATCAAACCTAAAATATAAAGACTACGATCTAATCTCAATCTTCAGCTTAACATAGATGTGGTTGTCAGCATGGTAGTCCTCGTCGGCATAACCGTCTTCAGCGGAGCCGTCATTTGCCTAGTCTTACTCCTGGGTAGAAGCCTTCTATCACGCCCCGGAGTAAGCCAAAAATAGGGAAAATTAAAATTTCCTTTATGGGTCTGTGGACACGTGACTAGTATGTTAACCGTCCTTTCCTTCTAACTCCACACCATGCAATCATAAGGGAAATGCTAAAGCATAAGAATGACTTAAACTTATCAGAGTATAATTATAGCGGCGGAAATTAAACAAGAGTTACAATAACATCAATCCTAATACAAGAGGCCATACTAAACAATTTACATAAGCTTAAAAACAACAAGAGAAACTATCTATCAGATCTTCAGCAAGGCTTTATCCTCCATAGCTTCACGGCACTGCATTCTGAACTCTTCTATCTATCTCTAAACCTGCAACACTCTGGGCATAGGAATGCCCAGGGCGTAACATGCCATCAGCCTTGGAACAAGGTTGAGTGAGAGTATCAATCGCACAATAATCAATAACTACAAATATCTCTCAACTCACGTTATTGTTCTGTATCTTAGGATACGGTTAATCTCTTATCAAAAGACGCATTCTTTCACGGGCATAGCAAAGGTGTCAACAAAAGCATATAAATAAGTAAGCATATAATCGCATTTCATCATAGAATACATTCTTTTTTCGTTAGCATGCGCGTGCGTGTCGATGCATAACTCTTGCAAATACCTTCGCGTCGGGATGCTAAATCCCTGACCTGAACAATGAACTCGTAATCTTTATCAGAACCAAACGTATCACTCATCAACACATTCTCATCACTATCTTTTTCTCACCTATCCATCACCCGACTGGCACTCTGACTGTCGCCCTGTTCCCATCGCCCTACTGGCACGCTGACTGTCGCCTAACTGGCACGTTAACTGTCACCCAACTGACACTCAAACTATCGCCCAACTGGCACATTAACTGTCGCCCAACTGGCATTCAAACTATTGCCTAACTGGCACATTAACTGTCGCCCAACTAGCATTCAAACTATCGCCCAACTGGCACATTAACTGTCACCCAATTGGCATTCAAACTATCGCCCAACTGGCACATTAACTGTCGCCCAACTGGCATTCAAACTATTGCCTAACTAGCACATTAACTGTCGTCCAACTGGCATTCAAACTATCGCCCAACTGGCACTCAAGCTGTCGCCTAACTGGCACATTAACTGTCGCCCAACTGGCACTAAACTCAAATCCACTTCTCTTTCTCGATCACATTTCTCATTCAATCACATCTCGCTCTTCATACAATGCATACTAACTCGTGTCATAAAATGCAAGTATCCATTATCAATCACTCGTATACATCTCTACTCCTTTCATTTACTCCATTACCATGCCATGCGTTAACTATTCTGATTAGCAATCATCACAAAGCGTGCATTTATCATCTTAACAGCGGAAACATAATCATAAAACCATGGATCTTATAACAAGGATTTGATACCAATAGACATATAGATAAAACCCTTGACATGCTCACGTAGGCACTAACACTACCATATCACGAGTAATCATAGCGATACAGATTCTGGAAAAGATATAGCATCATACACAACGCATTACTATACAACACATCATTTCAACAGCTTATAAGTATCTTTAATTAATCTTAATAGGATTAGAGTGAGGTTAGGAAACTCACCTCGAGTCACCGATCCTCGAAAAGCAGATAATCGTCAAGTTCTACAACATAAACGGAAGAAATAATAATAAAGAATGAGTGCAACTATAGGGGCAAAATGGTAATTTTACCAAATGAGGATATAAATCTCAAGGTAGTAATTTACGTGTCATTCTAAGTCCAACGCCATTGACTAGACTCAAATCGGAGTCCGTCGCATTTTACGGGGTAAAATGCAGGGCTTGCTATACTAATGCGGCCCCTAAAGACAAGTTGTATTTTTGACCGAGTTGAAAAGTCACGAGACTTAAGGAGAAAGATCTAGGCATTATTCTAAGACTCTGGGAAGTGACCGCGTATTTTTCGGAGTCCTGGATTAATTATTATGAATTATTAAAGATCATTCATTTACATAAAATAGCCATGAAAGAACTTTTAATTAAATAATTATGCTTAAATATAGAAGCCAACACTTGGGAATATTTTTATTAGGTACTAGATATAAAAGTATGCTTCCAGTATTTATTCCATAATTTTCAGAGCTTATTTGGTATTTTTAATAATTAACATACTCATAAAATAGCTCCTTATTAATTATTAAAAATACTAGACTATAATATTATAGCTTTATAGATCTTGAGATATCATAAAATAGCATTGGGGACATTCCCCTAATTTCCTATAATTTATAAACTTGTATAAGTATTTAATTACTATTTAAATACCACAGAAAAGTAATATTTATTATTTATATAATACATAAAGATAATAACCGTATGCTATTATATAACCATAATATACAGAGTATATGAAATATTAATTAATAATTTTGTATAAAACATTACTAGGGACAAGAGGCCTATTTTTCTGAAATTTACAATTGCATATAGGTATTTAATATTCATTTAAATACCCTTAAAATTATTTATTTTATACTTATAAATTACCAAATAATTAATAATTATATTATTACCATACTATAATTATACATAGTATATTAAGAATATTATAAATTGGCATTGGGAACCCTTCCCTAATTTTTCATAATTTATTAAAGCTCATAAGTATTTAAAAGATATTTAAATACTAAGAAAATATAATATTTATTATTTATTTAATACATACTAAATAAATACTAATTATATTTTCAGAATAATATAATTAGTCTCAGAATATATAAAATATTATATAATAATATTCTATAATTTAAATACACTAATAATACATTTGAATACTATTTATAAAAATTAGAATCATTTAAAATCTATTAATATTAATAATCATAATAATAATAATAATATCTAACTCGCCTGGTCAACCCGAACCGACCCTATGCTAAACGGGTTATCCATATACACTTTCAAAGGAATCCAACTGGGTGACCTGCTGGGTTAAACCCTGATTCGACCCGACTTAATATGGATGAACCATATATAAACACAAACTAACCCAACCTAAAACCCATTCGGGTTGGACCTAATCCCGAACCCAAACCCAATTATACTCACTAACTAACCCAAATCCGCTGACCCTAACCCAAACCAAACCCGGATCCACTGGCAGACTCAACACGACCCAACCTGAAAACTAAAACCCAATTAGACCCGAACCGAAACCCGATACCCACGTACACACACAATGATACCCGGACCAAAGACCCGGACCCGCCCCGAACAAAAATTGATCTTGTCAGAATCAAGATATAAAAAGTGTTCTTTACTTTTCAAAAGATTTGCAGTGTGGAAGTAAAGGTCGAACCCACAGAGATTGATTACTACAGCTCTTAATTTTAAAACCTAAGTCTAATTAACTAAGAAAAACGGATTTGATTTGGATTTAATTAAACTAATAACAATAAAAATAAATCTAAACTATGAAAGCAATTAAAGTTGTTTTAAATAATATTTAAGGGAACCTAGGATTGCAAATCCACCACTAGCTTCATAATAGGAATATTTATGAATTACTTTAGCTTATTACGTTGGATGAATATGGGGAATTGTAGCTACAAGCCCAATTCCTCCGACAAGAAGATAATCATGGTTCAAGCACCAACATAATCCATCTTCGGGTAGCACGAATTATCTCACACTAAACTAGGGTTGTGATCTAATCCGTCTATCCTAGGCATGGACTATTCGGATACTTGATAGCACAAATCAATAAAGCAGCATCACATGTAAACAATCTAAACAAGCACAGCAAGAATAGATCGTTGAGCACATCACAGTCAAAATAGATCTAAGACAAGAATAAATTATGAAAGCAATGATTTAATCAGTAAAAGTACGATTTATTTATAAAAATCCTCTAAACATGTGACTGTCATCCATACATAATAAAACTAAAATAAAAGCATAAATTAAACCCTATTACTCGTCTAGGGCTTCATTGAAACCCTAGATCTATGATCTAGACGTCCATGGAAGTGATAGATGGCAAGTAGTTGATGGAGGAGGCCATGGAAACCCTTGGTCTTCTTCTTCTTCTCCTTGTTTCCCTCTCTTCAATGGCTGGAAGTATGGTTGTAGAATGTGTGTATAAGAATTGCCAACCCTTTAATTAAAGTAAAATAAGGTATATATAGATTTACAACAAGTTTTGGAAGCCTTTCCAACTCGAAACGGACTGAAACTGATGTAGTTTACAATCTGGACGTCATTCTGCAGTTTCGTTTGCACAGGAGTCTTCAGTATACTGAAATACGCAACTTTGATTTTTACCCATATCGCGCGAGCGCGACATTTGAGACTTCGCGCGCGCGGATCGCGCGAGCGATTTTGGGGATCTCGCGCGAACGGATCGCGCGAGCGATTCTCGGATTTTCGCGAGCGCGGGTCGCGCGCGCGACTTGGCTTTTTCAGCTTCTTTAACTCTGCTTTTTCACCCTGTTTAGTCTGGTTTAGTTGATTTCTTCCAAAACCTGTCAGAAACTAGAAAACGGAGTAAAAATATACAAAAACAGGATAAAAAAGTACTAACAAATGTTCGTTAAGGCGTATAAATAGGATTAGTTCTCTCCCGATCACGGCCCGACGTCAAAACAACGCCGTTCCATTAAACCCAATCCATGGGTTATTAAAACCCGATCCTAATCACCACCCTTACCCATTTACACTCACAAACCAACCCATACCCAGACCCCGACCGACTCGGATGTTATAACCCAAAACCCATGCGGGTTTCATTCTTCTCCAGCCAACCCCGACGCCGCCGACGCCGTCTGAGCTCGCCGGGAAACTTCCCAGGCCTATATCTCTCTCTCCTCTCCATGGAAATTCCTCAGACCACTGCCAAAAGGACCGAAATCGGGTCCTCTACAACATATCATGAGCTGGGAACTGGGTTCATTCATTTAGATCTCCTACCAGAGGATTATCGTTTTGGTCATAAGTGAGAATAATGGCCTGCATGGCCATTCAAACGAGGTCTAAATCGAAGGCTATTCTTGGGGGGTCTATCTGGGTCCAAGGGGGGTCTGATTGGGGTAAAAAAAATGGATTTTGGTCATAGTTTCAAAATCAAGCTTTATTGGTGAAGCTTTAATGATGACCGGGGCATGTAAAGAGCTTAAGGCTCTATTTGGGGCTTTGCATGTGGTCCTAAACATGATCTAAGGACATGCAGATGTCCAGAAATGAACCTGGGGTGTGGGTTTACCTTAGAGAGCCACTAGTTCTCTTTTTCTTTTCTTCTCCGATCTCCCTCCTTTCTGCTTCCACGTCTGCCTTCTTCTCCTTCCTCTGGACTGGACAGAAATGTGGATGTGGGTGGGTGTGTGTGTGTGCTGTGTACAAAGAGGGTATGGGGGGTTGTGTAGTGTGCACAATGTATGAGTGTATAGAGTTTTTTTTTTCCTTCTAATCTCTTTCTTCTCACTCTCGGTTTTTCTCTTCTAAAGACAATATGTAGAAACAGATTTAGGTGCTGCTAAATGGGAGTAATATGAGGGGGTTATGAGGCATATTTATAGATGAGGGTGGATGGGAGTTTATCGAGTGTAGGTGCACTCAAACGTGTATACATGTAGGTATTTGTATGTGTCCAAGGGTAGATAAGGGAAGATCAAATAAGGGTGGTGGTGTGGGTCCCACTCTCGACTAGATGTACTGGGTTGTGTATCTGAGTTCTAGTGAACGTGCGCTACTATGAGTATAAGTGGTATGGAACATGTGAATGTGAACAAGAATGTGTACGAGTCTAAGTATAAGAATCTGTCTATGATTTTATTATAGATGTTTTAAACGTCGAGATTACGACTATCTACTCTTATTACTAGATTAGGAAATCATTGTGTTGATGCCGTTAAGACGTTGACTATAGGGTCATATATATAGAGATTCCTAACTAAGGTCTCCAAATGGACCTTCTGTAACTGACCATGGTGACATCACTAAATCTAATATTCCTTCGTGGAATTTCCAAGGAAATTCAAGGTGCTACATCTCTACCCACCTTATTTGAGTATTTCGTCCTCGAAATCTAGAGATTGCTAGGTCTCAGAAAGTACAAGGTTCTAATCTCATCTCAGATTCTAAGGTTGTGAGGTTTCCATCAGTTGATTCATCACCATATAAGATTCAAAGTTCTGGCATTGGGTATGGTACCTTCGCTCTTCCATTCTGTTCAGTGCTAGAATTGATTCACTGATCTGCGAGCTCTCTTTCTGGATCTTTGTGGTGGTGGAGCATTGTTCTAAACTTCTTGTTCGAGGCAATCTTTGCGTACATGTCCAGTCTTTCCACAATTGAAACATTGTACATGTTGTTCTATGAGTTGTTTTGGTGGTGTGCATTCTTTGGAGTGATGTCCAGATGTTCCGCAGTTGTAACAGATGTCACGTTGCTTTGTGTGTGTCTGAACGGTTGTCTGACTAACTTTTCTGTCATTGTTTCTCTGTCTCTTGTGATAATTCTGGATGTGTTCAGAGTTTCCTCTGGTGATTACAGACTGCATTTGAGTGGTTGCCCGTGACACTTGATTGCCTCTTCGACTCCCTTCTGGGTTGGTTGCCTGGAACCAGTTATCTTTTCCTCTTTGTTGGTGGATCTCTATTTTCTGGCTGTTCAGAGCTATGTTCTCCAGTTGTGTGGCTAATTCGACCATTTCTTCGAATGGTTGGTCGAGGTATACTGCTGCTATCTTCTGAATGTCTGCGATAAGTCCTTTGTAATATTGCAGTGTCTTATTTTGCTGAGTTTCTGCCATGTAATTGTTAGGGATGTATACTAAAAGCCATGCTTTATGTAGTTAATTTATTATTTTAATAAAATCAGTTATTCCATTTTTATGAGAATCTGTATGGGCAATATTTGTATTATATTATTTATTTAATATTATGCATGTGTGTCTCTCATTCTACATAGTAGGTGGTTTGGTGTGTAGAGTTCGGCTTACACACGGAAGATCAGACCACCAGATATTGTAGAATGTAAGATTTTGGTTTACAGTCTTAGATGGGATTGGACACACCATCGGTAGGACTGCAACATGGTGTTGTAGTAGGTTTGTCTTGACTGCGGGAAACGGTGCAGTTTCAACTCATTATGCTGGTACACTTTGTGTATTAAACATGACCAACTTGGGGTGATTATCTTTATACTGACTTATAAGATAATTAATACCTCATGGCTATTATGAGTGCTTATGCTCTAAATCCTAAGTTAGTTTATAAACACGTACATTTGATATTTACACTTTGATCCCCAAAAGGGTGAGATCCTTAAATGGGTCAATATCTCATTGGATTGGGTGGCAATATTAATTGTGTGGTGGATATTAATTAATGATGGAATCCATGTCTCAATTTTGGGATTGATGATATCCCCTTGAGAAAGCTTATAAGTTTTGATTATGTCAAACCCTGCAGGAGGATTTTGTATTCGACATATCAGATAAGTTAAGCAGAGGATCTCAAGGAATTTTAAGAGATTAATTAAATATGATTGTCAGTAATTATATTTAATTAATGGATATCTGTAATCTTAACATGGGGGAGATAACAAGCATTTAATAACATTGAGCTCGAAATATATTTTTGAGATAAGGGTAGGAGTGCAATTTTAATTCTTTAGTGGTATGAATTATAATTTATGAAAATAAGAATCTGATTCAGTTCGAATTAGGGTTTCCTATTTCCATAAGGAAGCCTATTCCTTATTGACTTCTTATGGTCCCTATCGTAGCCTATATATATGCTACCTTGGCTCTTCTCTCAGGTTGCATGATTTCACATTCTAAGCTTCCCTTGACCTCCTAGCTTTCTTCTAGAAGGGTTTCCACCAAACCCTAGTCTCTATAAGCATTCAAGAGACATAGGAGTGAAGATCGCTAGCGTCGGACAATGCTCACTTAAAGAACTTCGGACTGCTCGATACTGATCGAAAGTTGCTGAATTTTTTACACGATGTTCCTGACGTCGAGACGGAGCTGCTGTAAAAAATTCAAGTGAATCGGAGATCGTTTAGTCCTCCTGACGAACACATCTTTGTCGGATTAATGTGATCGGGATTGAATCGTCACATCAATCAAAGAGAGTGTTATAACTGGGAATAGAAAATAGAATGTAAAGAGGGAAGAGCAGAAAACATAAAGGATTTCGAAAGAGCCCACACTCAGTTTGATATTCTGGCAGCAAAGGAATACGGTAGAAGATCGTGAGCTGTTATCGAACCCGTGTTCTCGATTCATCTACTACAGCAATCCGTTTTTGCAGTTCAAGGTAGCCCTAGTTCCGCCCTTGTAGAGTTATTGTAGCGCTCACGTAAATTTTTTACAGTACCAACTTATACGCACTGTCAACGGATTCTGGGAACGCAGTTTCCTAACAGTGGTATCAGAGCAACATTGATTCTGCGTATAGGTTGGACGCAACCATGTTGTCCAGTAATACAGATCTTATGCGTGCATTGATGGATGGATAGAACGTAGATCTATACTAATCCTTGTTTTGCAGCGTTCTTATTCCACTATTATGGTCACTGGTTTTGTGTGATTGGATCCCACGATGGGTTTATTCGTGGTTAATATTGTTGTTTTGATATACAGGTGAACTCCTTTATGAAGGCATAGGATTTGTATGTATTGGATCCCACGCTTGATTGATGCGTGGTTAGTTTACTACAAATAAATAGCATGTGAACTCCTTCATGGAGGCATAGGATTTATGTAATTTATCTCAAGTAAATCCGTGAAGATGGTACGTGAGAGCAGTTTTACAAGCAATTTCCGAAAGCGATCTGGAAGCAATTTCAGAATACAGTTTCAGAAGGCAGTTTTAGAAAACTGTTCTGGAAGGCAGCTCAACCCCGTGTGTAGTGGCAACATAGAGCTAATCGGGTTCAATGAAGATTTCTTCATAAGAGCTGCAGCTTGACCATAATAGTGGGATTCCTGTTTTATTGTAGTTTTCTTATTTATGTGTGATTGAATGATTATTATTGTTTCATGTTTAATGAATAGGACATGTATAATTGTTCCTAAAACTATTTCAGATGTCTAGCTGCAAGTGTAATTTATATTAATTTAAAATGATGGACAACTACATGTGTATTTAGAAATAAAACTAATTCCATAATTTGAAAACATAAGTGCTTATTTTCTAAAATCATGAGAATAGAATAATTTTATTATCTACACATGTGGGTTTCACAAGTAAGGATAAATTAATCCTTGTCTAGTATTTCATTATTTTTTATTAATTAAATTAAAAGTTTTTCTAAAAAAAATTATAACCCTCAATTTTTTTTTTTAAATTCTAAGTGGGAGAGGGAATTTATCAAGTATAAATCCCATGGTCTCCATCACTGGTTTGTAGATGATATGATTAATTTTATGTGATGGCTCTAGTGTCATCCTCCCCATCGGATGTAGTTGATCATGGAATCATCAGTACAAACTTCTTTAAAAGAATGTTTTGGGTGATTGTTGGTGTGGGTCACCTCTCCATCAGAGGTGTTCCTCACAGAACTCTTGACCTAGAATTAAGTGATGGTATACACTTAGCTATAAATAATAATATCCTCTCCATCTGAGTCACTGTTATTATTTATAGGACCAAAGCAAGTCAGCAGTTTAATTTTATTAGCAAAGTACATTGCCTGGATAGTAAAATTAAAAGGCAATTGTCTATCTGAACAAATGATGGATAGTATATGGCTTCCTATCGAGTCATACTATTCGCGGTGTATCAGGTTGCTGGCGGATTCCTTTCAAATATGGTAGAGGGAACCAATATTTTCAACTCGAATCCATAGTAAATTTTGCCCAAACGTAATTATTTATGTTATGTGATTCTCAGGCTTTCAAATGGGTACTTTCAATCCACTTGCTGTTATACTTAAAGAAAACAAACTTACTGGACCAAACTATATAGACTGGAAAAGGAATTTGGATATTGTGTTAACTGCTGAAGAGTACAAGTTTGTGCTTACTCAAGAATGTCTTGAGCAACCTGGTGAGGGGGCAACCGCTGAGGAAACCCAGGCTCACAAGAAATGGGTCAAGGCTGATGAGATGGCGCGGTGTTACATTTTGGCATCCATGTCAAATGTTCTGCAACATCAGCATCAGTCAATGATCAGTGCCTATGACATGATGGAGAGCCTCCGAGAGATGTTCGGGGATCAAAGTCATGCTGCTAGGCAGGTTGCTATGAAAGACTTGATGAACACAACCATGGATGAGGGGACGCCTGTAAGGGATCATGTTCTTAAGATAATATCTCTTCTTAATGAACTAGAGATCCTTGGAGCTACAATCGACGGGGAAACCTAGGTCAATATCGTACTCCAGTCACTGCCAGAGTCTTTTAAGCAATTCCGCCTCAATTACAACATGAATAAATTTAAATATACCTTGGCGGAGCTGCTTAAAGAACTCCAGGCAGCTGAGGGTCTCAACAGAAAGTCAGGGAGTGCTCTTGTGTTTGAGAAAGATTCTGCTTCAAAGCTGATCGGGAGAGAACAACTCCTAATTATACGCCTTAACTCACATTTGTTAGTCGTTTTTATCCTCTTTTTGTGTAATTTTACTTTATTTTCTATTTTCTAGCAGGTTTTAGAAGAAAACAAGGAGATCAGGTTAAAATAGGTGAAAAAGCAGGAAGAAAGAAGCAGAAAAAGTCACATCGCGCGCGCGGTCCGCGGGCGCGAAAATCAGAGAATCGCTCGCGCGATCCGCGCGCGCGAGACCCCCAATAACTCGCTCGCGCGATCCGCGCGCGCGAGGTACCCAATGTCGCGCTCGCGCGACCCGCGCGCGCGATATGTGAAAAAACCAAAGTTGCGTATTTCAGTGTTCTAAGGAGTCCTGTGCAGACGAAATCACTGGAAGACGTCCAGATTGGAAATAACTGCTGTTTCAGTGCAATACGAATTGAAAGAGGCTTCTAAAGACCCTTGTAAACTATATATATCTAGTTTTGATGATTTTCAAGGGTTACACACCTTGAGAGCAATTCACCAATACATTCATTCAGCACTTTTTGAAGGCAAGAGGAAGGTTTCTAATGGCTTACATCAACTCCATCTTCATGCTTTCACCTATCATGAGCAACTAAACTCCTCATCTAGGGTTTCAATGAAACCCTAGCTATGTAAAGGGGGATTCTACGCTTCTTTATTCTAAGATTTTATGTTTATGGATAGTGATTGTATGTTGGTGGATTTTATATAATCAGTTTTTAATGTTAATAATCAAGAGTACTTTGGATCTATTCTTGTCTTAGATTTTTCCTTATACTTATTGAACTCAATAGTCCTTGATATCTGTGATTGATAGGAGTATTTACATACAATGGTGCTTATGTGATTGTGATGTTTACTTCTTTTATAATCCATGCTTAGGAAAGATGAGTTATGCTACACCCTAGTTATAGGTAGATGATTCATGTGAACCGTAGATGGATTATGTTTAGATTAAACTAACGATATCTTCTTGACGATACTATTGGGCTTGTAGCTACAATAGATCATAACTATCCAAACATAGAACTTAGAATAAGAAGTATAGACCCTCAATGCATAGTTAGTGGTGGATTTGTAATCCTAGATCTCATCTCCATATATTTAAACCAATTTCCAATTTTGCATTTAAGTTTACTTAGATTTAATTCTAGATCTTAATCCTAAAAATTTCATAGTTTAAAGTAGTAGTGGTAATAAAAACCTAAATCAATTCAACTTCCGATTTTCTTATAACTAGATAGATTAGATTTTAGTAATTAAAGGATTAAAAGTTAACAATCTCTGTGGGTTCGACCTTTACTTTCCGCACTACAAATCTTTTGAAAGTAAAGCAAAAATAAGCATACTTTTATATCTTTATTTTGACGAGATCAATTTTTGGCGCCGTTGCCGGGGATTGAAATAACTTTTGCCGTTAATTATTAGAATCGTAATTTACTTACTTAGTAATATTAGTTTCCGTTTTATTTTCTTTGTTTTAGTTTCATTGTAGAGTCGCTAAAATTATTCTTGTTCTACAGATCTCAAACCGTCAATTCTAGCAGGATCGAGTGGAGCAGCTGTGCACGTCAACGGAGCTTACGCGAACCTGAACAGAAAATTGCAATAAAAAGCAAAAAACAAGTAAATTCGCTAAGTTTTTAAATTTCGCATCAACCACTGTAAGTCAGGGCGCTGAGACGCAATACTTGCATTAGGGTAGGTGTGGAGTGAGCACTGCATTAGCTAGGAAACCCGGGGCACTGGGCTTGACGCGGTCATTGCATTACAGGATAATTTCATGCATCATATTAGTCTTGTGTGCTTGCATGCTTGGTTATTAGCGTAGCTATTTTTGTTTTTATTGTTTTATTGAGTCAACCCTTAGTGTATGTTTGGAACTCGTTCAACTAAACCTAAATTGAATCCGCTTAATCTCGAACTTGAACGTACACTTAGAGGCTGTAGGTCATCAGCCCAAGCTTCGAGAGCTTGGTTGATGTTGGACGACGAGTCCACACCTGAACCGTCATCTTCATTTGAATTAGAAATCCGTAGTACGCGTAATCGTTTAAGAAAAACTAAAACAATAAAAATTGAACCGATTCCGATGGCCGATTTTGGAAATAACCAGAATAATGGGAATAATCGGAATGAGGGGGATAATCTGAACATACCCCCACCACCACCATTAAAGGACTATTTCACTCCTACGGCCTACACGCCACCGTCGTGTATTGCATTGCCGGAAGTGACGGCAGCTCATTTTGAAATTAAATCCTCAACTATTGCGCTCCTGCCGTCATTTCACGGGCGTGTTAAGGAAGACCCTTATAATCACCTAGGCGAATTTCAGGGTATTTGTGCGACTTTAAAGATTCAGAACTTAACATACGATGAATTAAAAATGCGCCTGTTTTCGTTTTCACTTAAAGATAAAGCTAAGTACTGGCTCCAATCGTTGGAGGCAAATTCAATAAGAACATGGGATGAGTTGCAAACTGCGTTCCTACAAAAGTTTTTCCCCATAACTAGAACGAATCAGATTAGAAAATCAATAACTAATTTTACAATGCAAGATGGGGAGACACTTTACGATACGTGGGAACAATTTAAAGAACTTCTCCGTTCTTGCCCTCATCACCAGATACCCAAATGGCAGCTGGTGCAAGTTTTTTTATGAAGGATTGATTCCTGTCGTTAGAAATACCGTCGATGCTATTTGTGCGGGGACGTTCCTCCACAAGAGTGCCGATGAAGCATGGAAGATATTTGAAACATTAAGTGAAAACTCTATGCATCAAGCGGTATCCGTACGACCTGAAGGACACCTTCTACCTAATCCAAAGAGAGAAGCGAAAGTTGAGTCTAATCATTCTTACGAAATTCAAGAACTAAATAGAAAAATGGACCAACTTATGATGATGGGTCGCGTGCAAGGCCCACCTCCTTCGGCTGAAGTATGCCAGTTATGCTCAGATTCGTCACATTCAACATTAGCATGTCCGACCGCAACCCAGTTCCCGGAATTTGTCGAACAGCATATAAATGCGGTTCAACAGTTCCAACGACCGAATTATAACCCCACGGGGTATAAACCAAACACGACATGGGAAACTCATCCGAACCTGTCATGGAACTCCAATAGTGAGAAGCCGTATTCGAAACCTGATACAACCAATTTTCCTAATGCGTATAAACCACAATCTAATCAGTATCAGCAGCCTCCGAATCAACCAAATCAATACCAACAGCCCTCCTTCCGTGCTAATCCTTCTAGGGATAAAACCTTCGAAGAGAGCGTGTTGGCATCATTAAAGACCTTAGAGGCCCAATCACAATCGCAGTCTCAACTGGTAAATTCTCATACGCAATCTATAGCAAAATTAGAGTCCCAAATGGGACAATTAGCTAATACATTGAATAGACGTAATGAGGGAAAATTACCAAGTCAACCTGTGCAAAATCCTAAAGGTCAGTATGAGGTGAGTTCGGCGAGTGATCAGGTTAACGCTGTCTCAACAAGGACAACTGAACGTCCCGAGGAGGTCGTACCTTGTCCCAAGGCTAAGAAAGATAAAGATAAAGATAAAGAAAAGGAAAAGGGTGAAAAGGAAGAGAGTTCTACTCCAGTTTCAAAAGACGCTAAACCTTTGATATCAAATAAAACATCTAAAGCGGTAAACCCTTCTGATTATGTGCCTAGGATGCCATTTCCACCGAGCGGGGAAGCCCCGGCTCACTTCACTAGAAAAAGCACGAAACCGGAAGATATTCTTGAAATATTTAAAGAAGTCAAAATCAATATTCCACTACTAGATGCGATTAAACAGATACCCCCGTATGCTAAGTTCTTAAAGGATCTATGCACTCAGAAGAGGAAGTCTAGAAACCATCTATCTAAGAAAGTGTTCCTAACAGAAAAGGTTAGCTCCCTGTTTACTACTAACACTCTTAAATATAAAGACCCGGGTACTCCAACCATCGCTTGTCACATAGGTGATAAATACATTCAACGGGCTCTTCTTGATTTAGGTGCGAGTGCGAATTTGATACCCTATTCAGTTTATGAACATTTGGGTTTAGGAGAACTGAAACCGACTGCGGCCACCTTACAATTAGCCGATAGGTCAATTAAAGTGCCACGGGGGGTAGTAGAGGATGTATTGGTCAAAGTTGATAGATGTTATTATCCGGTCGATTTTATTGTACTAGACACCGAACCTGTCCTAGATGCTAGTAAACAAGTTCCAGTCATTCTAGGATGCCCTTTCCTAGCTACGGCTAATTCAATTATCAACTGTAGGACTGGTGTGATGGATATAACTTTTGGTAACATGACTGTGCGTCTTAACATTTTCAATGCATCTAATCAACCATATAGAGATGATGAAGAAGCAGACTGCTATGCCATAGACTTAATAGACGAATTAGTTGAAGAGGCAGCGCCTTTTATGTTAACTAAGGAAGCGTTAGAAGCATGCTTATCACATTTCAATTTTAATGATTTCAACATTGACACAAATATTGAAGATGTAAATATTCTATTGGAATCAGTAAATACGACTAATGCGCTTCCATGGAAACCTAAAGTAGAGGCTTTACCACCTCTTTCACATGAACCGGCATTACCATCCATTGAGTGTCCTCCGATGCTCGAACTTAAGCCGTTGCCAGATTCTTTAAAATATGCATTCCTAGGAACGAACGCAACCCTTCCTGTTATAATCGCGTCAAATTTAACTGAAATTCAGGAAGTACAACTACTACAGGTTCTAGGTAATCATAAAAAGGCGATTGGATGGACGGTCGCTGATCTAAAAGGAATTGACCCGTCAGTTTGCATGCATAGAATAAATTTAGAAGAAAATGCTAAACCATCTAGGGAAATGCAACGACGGCTCAACCCTAACATGAAAGAAGTGGTTATGAAGGAAGTGATTAAACTCTTAGATGCCGGTATTATATACCCGATCTCCGATAGTAATTGGGTCAGCCCAACTCAGGTTGTCCCAAAGAAGTCAGGTATCACGGTTGTACCCAACGAAAAGGGAGTCCTTATACCCACCCGTCAAACTACCGGTTGGCGGGTTTGCATTGATTATAGAAAACTTAACATGATGACTCGTAAGGATCATTTCCCTCTCCCTTTTATTGATCAAATCCTAGAACGTCTGTCCGGTCAGAGTTATTATTGTTTCTTAGATGGATACTCTGGTTACAACCAGGTGCCCGTTTACCCCGATGACCAAGAAAAGACAACGTTCACCTGTCCTTTTGGAACCTTTGCTTACCGACGTATGCCGTTTGGCTTGTGCAATGCACCGGCAACCTTTCAACGGTGTATGATGGCAATTTTCTCGGACATGGTTGAGAAATTTCTCGAGGTATTCATGGACGATTTCTCCGTTTTCGGACCCACCTTCGATGAATGCCTCCAAAATCTGACAAAAGTCCTCGCCCGGTGCGAGGAAGCAAATTTGGTATTAAGTTGGGAGAAGAGCCACTTTATGGTTCAAGAAGGGATCGTATTGGGTCACGTTGTATCCAAACGGGGTATTGAGGTAGATAAGGCGAAAATTGAACTAATTGATAAACTTCCACCGCCGTCGTCCATTCGTCAAATCCGGTCCTTCCTCGGTCATGCCGGCTTTTACCGACGATTTATAAAAGATTTTAGTAAGATCTCACGACCTTTGTGCAATCTGCTCGCCAAGGATGTGCCTTTTGTATTTGATACTGAGTGCCTCAAGGCATTTGAAACGTTGCGAACATTATTGTCCACGGCCCCGGTGATCCAATCCCCTGATTGGTCACTCCCATTTGAATTGATGTGCGATGCGTCCGACTATGCCGTAGGGGCCGTATTAGGACAAAAAGTGAATAAAATCCCTCATGTGATCTATTATGCAAGTAAAACACTAAATGATGCGCAATTGAACTACACAACAACGGAAAAAGAATTACTTGCGGTTGTATTTGCCCTCGACAAATTCCGTTCTTATTTATTGGGTTCAAAAGTCATCGTTTATACTGATCATGCGGCATTGCGACATTTGCTGAATAAGAAAGAAACGAAACCTAGGTTAATCCGATGGATTTTACTCCTGCAAGAGTTTAATTATGAAATACGGGATAAAAAGGGTTCTGAAAACGTTGTAGCTGACCACTTATCACGAATTTATATAGAATCTAACGATATAACCCCTCTCCAGGATTCATTTCCGGACGAGCAATTATTTGCATTATCTGCCGTCAATCGTCCATGGTTCAGCGACATCGTTAATTTCTTAGCTACGGGATATATCCCGCATACGTGGTCTCGTTTAGATAAAGATCGATTCTTTTCTCAAATTAAACACTATTACTGGGATGACCCATTGTTATTTAAACACTGTTCTGATCAAATTATACGACGTTGTGTTCCGGAGAGTGAGTTCAAATCCATATTAAATTTTTGTCATTCTCTAGAATGCGGAGGACACTTTGGTGGCCGTCGTACGGCCGCTAAAGTCCTCCAAAGTGGGTTATATTGGCCAACATTGTTTAAAGATGCACATGAATTCTGTCAGAACTGCGTACGTTGTCAACAAACAGGGAATATGTCACATCGTGATGCGATGCCCATGACCCCAATTCTTATTATAGAAATATTTGACGTTTGGGGCATCGATTTTATGGGTCCGTTTCCCTCGTCTTGTGGTTTTGAATATATTTTAGTCGCGGTCGACTATGTTTCTAAGTGGGTGGAGGCAGTGGCGACGAGAACCAACGACCACAAAGTTGTGGTTTCATTTATTAAAGATAATATATTTTGTCGATTCGGTACGCCACGAGCGATTATAAGTGACGGGGGGAAACATTTCTGTAATCGTTATTTCGAAGCCCTCGTCCGAAAATATTCTGTCACCCATAAAGTAGGAACCGCATACCATCCGCAAACCCAAGGCCAAGTTGAAGTGACTAATAGAGAGGTCAAAAGTATATTAGAAAAAACGGTACGTCCAGACCGTAAAGATTGGTCACAACGACTGCCCGATGCGCTTTGGGCTTATCGTACAGCGTTTAAAACCCCTATTGGGATGTCTCCTTACCGCCTAGTGTTTGGAAAAGCGTGCCACCTACCGGTGGAACTCGAACATCGATCCTATTGGGCCGTAAAAACGTTTAACCAAGATATAAAAGCGGCAGGATGTCATCGTAAACTTCAATTACAAGAACTTGAAGAATTGAGAAATGAAGCGTATGAAAATTCGAAAATCTATAAAGAACGATCTAAAGCTTTTCACGATAAAATGATTATAAGAAAGAATTTTGAGGTCGGACAACGCGTCTGGTTGTTTAATTCGAAATTAAGATTATTCCCGGGAAAGCTACGGTCCCGATGGGACGGTCCGTTCACTATAACGCAAGTGTTTCCGCATGGAGCGATTGAGATCCAAGATATGAATGGTGGGGCACCTTTTAAAGTAAGCGGACAACGGCTTAAGCCGTATCGAACCGAGGAAACAGAAGAGAGAGAAATCGAATCTATAGACCTGGTAGATCCGGTCTATCTCGACTGAGCACGTGCACCGGTCGAGATAGCGACGTAAAACTTAGCGCTTCTTGGGAGGCAACCCAAGCATTAGTTAGAATTTTCTTGAATTTTGTACACTATTTAGTAGTTTTTGGCCATTGTCTGAACATCTGAAAGCCCAAAAGATGCAAAGTTTAAGTTTTATAACATATATACAAGAAAACAGACAAGAAAATTGAGAAATTAGCATCTCGCGCGCGCGGCCCGCTCGCGCGAGGTATCGCTCGCGCGAGATATCCCATTAGAAAAAATTCTTTTAGCCTCTCAAAAGAAGCCTCAGCTTCTGTTCGCGCTTGGAATCGCGCGAGCGAGGCCCTCGCTGGAGCGGCCCGCTCGAGCGAATCTGAGACTTAGAAAAATTCTTAAAAACTATAAAAAGAAACCTCAGCTTTTCCTCGCGGAGGGATTCGCGCCCGCGAGCCTCGCTCGCGCGAGGTACCCCTTCCTTTATATATAGGGCTGTGCCCTAATTTCTCTGAAATTCCCTCACCCTCTTTTTCTCTTCGTCTCTCTCTCCCCTGCGAACCTCTCTCTCCTATCTCCACCACAACCCACCACTACCACCACAAGACACCACCACACTTACCTCCACCAATCAATCTTCATCACCAATCAACGCCGCCACCGGACCACCAAACAAGCCGCTGCTGCCGCCACTGATTCACACGAATCCGCAGTCAAAACCACACCTAACCTCGAATCTTTGAACCACAGGTATATATATACTCTTATACATATATATATATATGTATATGGATGTGATATATACATATATCTATACTTATATACTCATATATACACACGGGATCCTAATGTTGAAACCCTAATCACTGATTTCAACACCTAAGTTAAAGTTTGTGGTTTTTTGGGATTGATAGATCCCTATATGTATATATAGATCTATATACACACCCACACACACACACACACCTAATCACATTTAGGGTTTGAAGTTTGGGGGTTCTTGAAACCCTAAGTCAATCTCATGAACCCTAAGCTACATTCACATGAAGCCACACACTCACTGTCGTGTATTAGGGGTTTGTGTTTGGGGTTTCGATACTCACTGTCATCTATATATACCTATATAGATTTTTACAATTTATAACCCCAGACGCTGTTCATATGCTCTATTTCCTATTTCACACTTAACCCAAACTCTATAACCTAAACTGAATTGAATCCATATGTACGTTCATTCTAAGATGGAAGTTAGGGATTTTTCGTATGTCCGCATTTGTGTGTACAGACAGGCGTATACTTAAACACATATCCATATATGCTCATAAAGATTTAGATTCATAAACAGTAAGCCCATTCATGCATATGGAGCCGTATATATGACTCTACACATTGGCTTAAATTAATCTCTAGTCACACACAAACCCTGAAGTGGATTAGGAATATTTTCTTCGATTAAGACGTCATCATGTGTTTACAACTGCCAAATACACACCCACTGAATTGTGAATACACGGATCCTAGTCTTTGAACTATAAAAGCACTGAAGAATTCTTTTAAATTGTTAACTGGACCTGTGAATCTCTACTCATAGAAGTACGCATGTATGAACAGAATTATTCAAATATATCCAGTTAACCCACACATGGCCTGAATTCCAGCCATGTGTGGATGGTTTAAGGTTTGTGAGAAAAGGGGGGGGGGGGGGGGGTTGCCACATTTGGCCACTAAATTTACTCGTTGATTTCTAGACAAAGAGCCACAAATACAATGGTTGGCAATCCCCCATCCTTGTTGAAACTTAATCAATTCCGCATTTTTAGAATACGAAAGATACTTGTAAAATTGATTTCAATTGTTACGGACTTTAAATTTCTCATTTCTTTGGGTTTATATTGAAACATATCTCAAACCTACGTCACGTCATGAATTTTATTTCAAAGACTTGGATAATTTGCGCATATACTTCAAATTGGGACTTTCATGTAATAACGACACGTGTAAACTGAATTCACTAGTTATGCGCTTTACCTATGCTTCTATTAAACCATAACTAACACGCACGTTACGTTAGATTTGAACTTCGTCTTTAAACTCAGTTTAGTTTTTGTATCTACGTGACTATCTAAAGATTTATATACATTGAACACGCGGCAAGTACCCCGTGACTTGCCGCAAAGTGTGTGCCCTTGTCGGGACAGTGGGTGGGAAGGGATCGGCTCTTCTCACAGTTGCTGGGTGTTCCCCCGTGAACCCCAATTTCTTTTGAACTGTTGATTATATGTTGATTGTGTCCCTTGCCGGGATTGTTTTTCTTGCAGGTGACCCATTCCCCCTATCTTTTTTTTTTCTTTTTCTGGGCACATTCCTATTTTAAAGCCGACATTTTCAATTTTTTTTCTAAAAATCCGTACCTTCTTTTTAAAATATGACCAAAAGAACCGTACGATCCGCTTCTTCGTCCCAACCGCCACAGAAAAAAACCAAAGGCAAAGAAAAACAGACTGACCCACCACCACCGCCTCCAGACGACCCTAACCCAAACGAATTAGGTCCCAAGTACGCTACCCGCGGCCTCAATTACGAGGCCGCTATAGATGCTGAGTACTTCGCGTCTGATAAAGACACGAAGTGGGGCCATAGTAACTTAGTAGCCCGAAAACTGGCCCCACAGCTCTACTTTAGAAACCCAGACCTAATTAGCTACCCCCGCCTAGTCCGCCTATTTTACCAAAACCTACGCTACCATAAACAGTCCCTCAGCCAGCACGCCTTTATCTCTACGACCCTAGATGGCCATGACATCACCCTAAACCCAGACAACATCGCTGAAATCCTTCAACTCCCCTCCCACTCATACCAAGTTCCCAAATTAACCGTCCTCAACAAAGCCCACTCCTTCATTCATATCATTCAGGACATGTGTGGCGGTCGCTCTGGTTCGGGCCAATCTATTCGCCGATCTCATATGCCCCGCCAGATGTGGTTCGTCGACCATGTCTTTAAACGAAACCTGTACCCCCTTGGTCACGAGCAAGAACGGACCAAGGCAATCCACCACGCCCTCCATGCCGTTTACCGTAGTGCTTGGTTCCACCCTGGCCTCGTTATTATGGATGGCATGCGCCACACTGCTCAGGCCATTGATAATGCCATAGACCCTAAGACCCTTCTGCCCTATCCTCGCACCATTACGGCCATTCTCCGGGCTAAGGCCTTTCCTATCCCTGCCGATGAGCCCATTGACGCGCATATTCCAGACTTCGCTTCCGCTGATTGGAAGCTGAGTTTGGATCGACTAGATTTGGAGGTGAGGAGGGCACGTGAGGCAGCCCAGGCCCGTCGCGAGCAGGCGGCACAGCGTCCACCTCCCCCGGAGGATACTCCTTACGCTTGGACATATGGGGACGTCTGTGCTTTCCGTGGAGAGACCCTGAGGCTTCAGTCCTACATGCGCTCATATTTCCAGCTGGCTCATCCGGATCAGCTGGATGACATTCTAGCCCAGGGCGAGGCTGCATATCAGTCGGCTTTCCCGCGACCAGCTCAGCAGGTGGCAGAGGAGGAGCAGGGTGAGGTTCAGGGCGAGGAGGAGGAGTCTGGGGATGCTGGTGATGATGACGATGGGAGTGACGGTGATGGGGATGGTGATGATACTACTGGCCAGGGGAGTACTGGGTTGGAGTTGGTTTTGATTGAGGGTGGTGATGACTGAGTAGGTTTTGGTTGGGGGGGTTAGACAAATATTTTCCCTTTTCTTGTATTTGGTGGGAGATTTCGACATTTTCAGACATTCGGGCCTGTATATTATTTTATTTTGTTGCTTTTCCTGTTTATTTAGTCTTTTGGTTATTGTTAGGATTTTACTGTACCCGGCTTCGACCGGTTTAGATTATTTCCTTTTATTTTATTTCCTTTGGGTCTGTAAATAATTTATTTTTGCATTTCTCTTTTGTTTTGTGGTTGGCTATATGTCTGGACATTATATTCATTGCACTGGTCTTATTGTCACTTACTGTTTATGATGCTTTACTTCATTACTGATCATAACTTCACAAGCAGTCAATTAGTAATTAGTAATTATCAAACCCATTGCACGCTAACAAGAATTGCTTAGACTCAGGTTTGGGGGAAATTATGCTGAAATGTCCATTATCTATTCCGAATTATTAATTAAAAGTGAATGTGATTTAATTTTGATCAATATAATTCCACATTAACCTATTCACTACGTTGACTCTTAGCGCATGTAACTGATTAATAATGTAGGTTCATACATCTACGTGTCGATCATTTTTGGTATATATTATTATAATCTTGATTGTCACCTATGTCTTTCATGACTAATAACTTGCACTAATTATATTTCGGTTGTGACATTTTTTTTTTATTTTTTTTGTTTCAGGACATATCGCTACTACATATACATATAGTTATCCAAATCCTCTTTTCTCCTTATTATCTTTTCCCTATGGATCACCCGATGTCTCCTCCTACGTCATCTGATAGGTCTCCCAGTCAGTCGAGTTACTGTTCTGACTCTGGTTCATCTTCTGATACTTCTTTACTTAGTCCTAGGATAGCCAAACCTGACGACCCGGTCGGTCGTCCCGGCTGGTGTCGTCGTCGTCCTCGTAGGCCCATTCTTAGTTGTTCCGATTATTCTGACGAGGATGACATGTTTGGCGATGACCCTACTTCTCTTGATGGCCCTTATGGCGCTCCTCCTACATCTTCTGAGTCGTCATCGTCTGAATCGGTCGAGTCCTCGACTGATGATGACGATGAGGATGTTGTCTCAGGATTCGCTGATATTTCTATATCTGACCCTGTTGAGTCTAGTCCAGAGGTTACCTATCCATATAGGAACCTACCTGATTATGTGCCGGACGTTGTTCGACAGCGTCCGGGTCACCCTGACTGGTCCCCTGAGGACATTGCCTCGATATTCGCGCCGTATTCCGGTCCGGAGGATGATTGGGTGGATTTGGGTCCGAGTGTCGTTGAGGAGATTGTGGAGGGTCAGAGTTTGGATGTACATGATGATTTTGATGGGGTAGGTCCACCGTTCGACCCTGCGGAGCATCCAGAGTGGGAGCTTGTGGATTGGTACTTTAGATCTGCCGTACAGCCTCCGTCAGATATTTTTCGTGGAGTCGACGTCCTGGTGATATTATATGCGGACTGCATCCATGTCATTGTCATGTTCCCCTCTGCATAGGGACATGCAGTGATTTGGTTTGGGGGGAGTATATGGATATTTTCATTTTCATTTTAGTGTTTTTGTTTAGTTTTATTAGTTTTATTCGTATAGTTTCTTGTTTTCGTACTTCAGTTTATTTTTGTTAGTTTTCTTTTATTCGTTATTTCATTCAGTTGTGAGTTCTTTTAATTCTTTGTAAAACATAATAAAAAAAAAGAAATAATAATAATAGAGAAACAAAAGTTGTAGTAGTGCTGTAAATAAATAAAAATCAGTTTCTTAATACTGTTCAATATTGCGTTCCTTTTGATTATAATTACATTTCGTTGAAATTTTGAGAATTAAGAGAGTGTATAATCGAATGTCTATCGTAGTTATGAGAATACGTCTTCAGAATTGTATATCCTTAGAATCATTGTTTTATATCTTATACTTGCATATCTTGTTGCACTGCACGTAGTCATATGGATGTATATTGACCTTGAACTGTAATATACCTTGGATTCCTAAATAGTAATATTGTGGAGACGAAACCCGGTGAGCTTTAGAGCCTATTATTCTTTGTGAGGGTTTAAATTTATCGAATCTCTTTGACACATCGCACTATCTCGTTGATTGGTCTCATTATTTCTTCATTTTGATTGAAAGTCGAGTGAATATTAGAATTACCATGTTAAAAAAAAGAAATTTTATTTCCTTTTATATCATAACATTGAAAAATCATGTAACTTTAGAAAATGACACTAGGCCGTTTGTTCTAATAAACCTTTTTGACCTTTGGCCTACCCATTATAAATATTTTTTTTTATTATATCCCTTGTTAACCCATTTGAGCCGTTTTTAATTAAGCCATTTCTTTGTTCACCTATTATCTTACCCACTTCGATATGGAGTTTGCCAATATTAAATATTACCTACCCTATGTCCGAAAGTAGTTAGAGAATAGTTTTCATAAAGAATTTGGGCTATTAAACGACTGAAAAAAAAAATGATGTATCGAGTAGTAAAAGAAAAGGATCTAAAAATAAATAAATAAATAAATAAATAAGAGTTAAAAAATAAAAAGGAAGAAAAAATATGATCCTCTTGAAAAAAAAAGTGATATAACTAGTCGTTGTAGTAAAGCCCTTGTGTTCCATGTTAAGGCGGCTATTTCTAGATACTTACGGACACTTTGAATCCCTTTTACCTTTCTTTTCTAAGCCTTAACCCATGACCAATATTACAACCCGTGTAAAGTCCTAGTTGATTCTATAAAAACATGATTTGATATGTGACCGATAAGGAAAAGGAAGTAAAAGCATGGTGGTGATGATATTTACTTGACGATCGATATCTATTCGTGAGACTATTTTATTTTTGTCGTGTCGTCCGTTGTTGAGAGTCATATGCGAATTTATTTGTTTTGCACAATAATTCTTTCTCGCATATATATACACAGATGAGTGTTTACACCTGTTTCAGAATGATTTTATGTTAGAGTGTAATAACAACGTGAGATTTGTAGTCGAAGCATCACTAGATAGTTATCTGATTTATATTCCAAGTTCATAGTTGCAGTGTATCCACTTGACTACCATTTCACACACATGCGAGTCTTCGATATATGCTATTGATTCTGGTGATATATGTTTTCAGATTATTTTTCATAATGTAGGAGGGCATCTGATTGTTTTACTCTTGATAGTTTTAGAATTTCATTTGAGGTTGATTTTATCTAAAAAGGATGTGACATTGACATATTTAAATTTTGAATAAAATTTTTACAAGTTAATAAATATGGTTGTGGGTGACTTGTTGACGAGAACCCTCACGAGACTTCACTCGTCCGACTAGGGACACCTAGAGGTTTAAAAGGCTTGTTGCACAGGCTAAGTGCAATCGTTATCCATACGAAAATGGATTAGGAATTTTATTATTAGTAGTTTATATTATTCTTTTTGCTCGAGGACTAGCAAAATGTAGGTTTGGGGGTGTGATCGGGAGAGAACAACTCCTAATTATACACCTTAACTCACATTTGTTAGTCGTTTTTATCCTCTTTTTGTGTAATTTTACTTTATTTTCTATTTTCTAGCAGGTTTTAGAAGAAAACAAGGAGATCAGGTTAAAATAGGTGAAAAAGCAGGAAGAAAGAAGCAGAAAAAGTCACATCGCGCGCGCGGTCTGCGGGCGCGAAAATCAGAGAATCGCTCGCGCGATCCGCGCGCGCGAGACCCCCAATAACTCGCTCGCGCGATCCGCGCGCGCGAGGTACCCAATGTCGCGCTCGCGCGACCCGCGCGCGCGATATGTGAAAAAACCAAAGTTGCGTATTTCAGTGTTCTAAGGAGTCCTGTGCAGACGAAATCACTGGAAGACGTCCAGATTGGAAATAACTGCTGTTTCAGTGCAATACGAATTGAAAGAGGCTTCTAAAGACCCTTGTAAACTATATATATCTAGTTTTGATGATTTTCAAGGGTTACACACCTTGAGAGCAATTCACCAATACATTCATTCAGCACTTTTTGAAGGCAAGAGGAAGGTTTCTAATGGCTTACATCAACTCCATCTTCATGCTTTCACCTATCATGAGCAACTAAACTCCTCATCTAGGGTTTCAATGAAACCCTAGCTATGTAAAGGGGGATTCTACGCTTCTTTATTCTAAGATTTTATGTTTATGGATAGTGATTGTATGTTGGTGGATTTTATATAATCAGTTTTTAATGTTAATAATCAAGAGTACTTTGGATCTATTCTTGTCTTAGATTTTTCCTTATACTTATTGAACTCAATAGTCCTTGATATCTGTGATTGATAGGAGTATTTACATACAATGGTGCTTATGTGATTGTGATGTTTACTTCTTTTATAATCCATGCTTAGGAAAGATGAGTTATGCTACACCCTAGTTATAGGTAGATGATTCATGTGAACCGTAGATGGATTATGTTTAGATTAAACTAACGATATCTTCTTGACGATACTATTGGGCTTGTAGCTACAATAGATCATAACTATCCAAACATAGAACTTAGAATAAGAAGTATAGACCCTCAATGCATAGTTAGTGGTGGATTTGTAATCCTAGATCTCATCTCCATATATTTAAACCAATTTCCAATTTTGCATTTAAGTTTACTTAGATTTAATTCTAGATCTTAATCCTAAAAATTTCATAGTTTAAAGTAGTAGTGGTAATAAAAACCTAAATCAATTCAACTTCCGATTTTCTTATAACTAGATAGATTAGATTTTAGTAATTAAAGGATTAAAAGTTAACAATCTCTGTGGGTTCGACCTTTACTTTCCGCACTACAAATCTTTTGAAAGTAAAGCAAAAATAAGCATACTTTTATATCTTGATTTTGACGAGATCAATTTTTGGCGCCGTTGCCGGGGATTGAAATAACTTTTGCCGTTAATTATTAGAATCGTAATTTACTTAGTTAGTAAATATTAGTTTCCGTTTTATTTTCTTTGTTTTAGTTTCATTGTAGAGTCGCTAAAATTATTCTTGTTCTACAGATCTCAAACCGTCAATTCTAGCAGGATCGAGTGGAGCAGCTGTGCACGTCAACGGAGCTTACGCGAACCTGAACAGAAAATTGCAATAAAAAGCAAAAAACAAGTAAATTCGCTAAGTTTTTAAATTTCGCATCAACCACTGTAAGTCAGGGCGCTGAGACGCAATACTTGCATTAGGGTAGGTGTGGAGTGAGCACTGCATTAGCTAGGAAACCCGGGGCGCTGGGCTTGACGCGGTCATTGCATTACAGGATAATTTCATGCATCATATTAGTCTTGTGTGCTTGCATGCTTGGTTATTAGCGTAGCTATTTTTGTTTTTATTGTTTTATTGAGTCAACCCTTAGTGTATGTTTGGAACTCGTTCAACTAAACCTAAATTGAATCCGCTTAATCTCGAACTTGAACGTACACTTAGAGGCTGTAGGTCATCAGCCCAAGCTTCGAGAGCTTGGTTGATGTTGGACGACGAGTCCACACCTGAACCGTCATCTTCATTTGAATTAGAAATCCGTAGTACGCGTAATCGTTTAAGAAAAACTAAAACAATAAAAATTGAACCGATTCCGATGGCCGATTTTGGAAATAACCAGAATAATGGGAATAATCGGAATGAGGGGGATAATCTGAACATACCCCCACCACCACCATTAAAGGACTATTTCACTCCTACGGCCTACACGCCACCGTCGTGTATTGCATTTCCGGAAGTGACGGCAGCTCATTTTGAAATTAAATCCTCAACTATTGCGCTCCTGCCGTCATTTCACGGGCGTGTTAAGGAAGACCCTTATAATCACCTAGGCGAATTTCAGGGTATTTGTGCGACTTTAAAGATTCAGAACTTAACAGACGATGAATTAAAAATGCGCCTGTTTCCGTTTTCACTTAAAGATAAAGCTAAGTACTGGCTCCAATCATTGGAGCCAAATTCAATAAGAACATGGGATGAGTTGCAAACTGCGTTCCTACAAAAGTTTTTCCCCATAACTAGAACGAATCAGATTAGAAAATCAATAACTAATTTTACAATGCAAGATGGGGAGACACTTTACGATACGTGGGAACAATTTAAAGAACTTCTCCGTTCTTGCCCTCATCACCAGATACCCAAATGGCAGCTGGTGCAAGTTTTTTTATGAAGGATTGATTCCTGCCGTTAGAAATACCGTCGATGCTATTTGTGCGGGGACGTTCCTCCACAAGAGTGCCGATGAAGCATGGAAGATATTTGAAACATTAAGTGAAAACTCTATGCATCAAGCGGTATCCGTACGACCTGAAGGACACCTTCTACCTAATCCAAAGAGAGAAGCGAAAGTTGAGTCTAATCATTCTTACGAAATTCAAGAACTAAATAGAAAAATGGACCAACTTATGATGATGGGTCGCGTGCAAGGCCCACCTCCTTCGGCTGAAGTATGCCAGTTATGCTCAGATTCGTCACATTCAACATTAGCATGTCCGACCGCATCCCAGTTCCCGGAATTTGTCGAACAGCATATAAATGCGGTTCAACAGTTCCAACGACCGAATTATAACCCCACGGGGTATAAACCAAACACGACATGGGGAACTCATCCGAACCTGTCATGGAACTCCAATAGTGAGAAGCCGTATTCGAAACCTGATACAACCAATTTTCCTAATGCGTATAAACCACAATCTAATCAGTATCAGCAGCCTCCGAATCAACCAAATCAATACCAACAGCCCTCCTTCCGTGCTAATCCTTCTAGGGATAAAACCTTCGAAGAGAGCGTGTTGGCATCATTAAAGACCTTAGAGGCCCAATCACAATCGCAGTCTCAACTGGTAAATTCTCATACGCAATCTATAGCAAAATTAGAGTCCCAAATGGGACAATTAGCTAATACATTGAATAGACGTAATGAGGGAAAATTACCAAGTCAACCTGTGCAAAATCCTAAAGGTCAGTATGAGGTGAGTTCGGCGAGTGATCAGGTTAACGCTGTCTCAACAAGGACAACTGAACGTCCCGAGGAGGTCGTACCTTGTCCAAAGAGGCTAGGAAAGATAAAGATAAAGAAAAGGAAAAGGGTGAAAAGGAAGAGAGTTCTACTCCAATTTCAAAAGACGCTAAACCTTTGATATCAAATAAAACATCTAAAGCGGTAAACCCTTCTGATTATGTGCCTAGGATGCCATTTCCACCGAGCGGGGAAGCCCCGGCTCACTTCACTAGAAAAAGCACGAAACCGGAAGATATTCTTGAAATATTTAAAGAAGTCAAAATCAATATTCCACTACTAGATGCGATTAAACAGATACCCCCGTATGCTAAGTTCTTAAAGGATCTATGCACTCAGAAGAGGAAGTCTAGAAACCATCTATCTAAGAAAGTGTTCCTAACAGAAAAGGTTAGCTCCCTGTTTACTACTAACACTCTCAAATATAAAGACCCGGGTACTCCAACCATCGCTTGTCACATAGGTGATAAATACATTCAACGGGCTCTTCTTGATTTAGGTGCGAGTGTGAATTTGATACCCTATTCAGTTTATGAACATTTGGGTTTAGGAGAACTGAAACCGACTGCGGCCACCTTACAATTAGCCGATAGGTCAATTAAAGTGCCACGGGGGGTAGTAGAGGATGTATTGGTCAAAGTTGATAGATGTTATTATCCGGTCGATTTTATTGTACTAGACACCGAACCTGTCCTAGATGCTAGTAAACAAGTTCCAGTCATTCTAGGACGCCCTTTCCTAGCTACGGCTAATTCAATTATCAACTGTAGGACTGGTGTGATGGATATAACTTTTGGTAACATGACTGTGCGTCTTAACGTTTTCAATGCATCTAATCAACCATATAGAGATGATGAAGAAGCAGACTGCTATGCCATAGACTTAATAGACGAATTAGTTGAAGAGGCAGCGCCTTTTATGTTAACTAAGGAAGCGTTAGAAGCATGCTTATCACATTTCAATTTTAATGATTTCAACATTGACACAAATATTGAAGATGTAAATATTCTATTGGAATCAGTAAATACGACTAATGCGCTTCCATGGAAACCTAAAGTAGAGGCTTTACCACCTCTTTCACATGAACCGGCATTACCATCCATTGAGTGTCCTCCGAAAGAGCCCACACTCAGTTCGATATTCTAACAGCAAAGGAATACGGTAGAAGACCGTGAGCTGTTATCGAGCCCGTGTTCTCGATTCATCTACTACAACAATTCGTTTTTGCAGTTCAAGGTAACCCTAGTTCTGCCCTTATAGAGTTATTGTAGCGCTCACGTAAATTTTTTGCAATACCAACTTATACGCACTGTCGGAACGCAGTTTCCTAACAGTAAGGAGCAAATCGCGATAGTCTCACAAATTTCACTGTGTATTCTTGTATTGTCATGTTGCCTTGAACTAGTTCTATGAATTCTTTTTTCTTCTTGTTTCTTTCCGTCCTTGGAAAGTGCTTTGCTAGGAATTTTATCCTGAATGCTTCCCATATCATTCTCCTTGCAACACCTTCGCCTATTGTAGCTTCAACAGATTCCCACCAGTCTGCTGCCGAATACGTCAACTGAAAAACAGCCAAGCGTCTTTTCTCCATCTCGTTGCATTCAAGGGCTTGAAACATTCTTTTCATATCATGAAGCCATTGCTCAGCTTCCCATGCTTCTGTCATTCCAGTGAAAGTTCTTGGTAGAAGTGCACGGAATCTCTCAAGTAGTTTATCTCCTGTCTGACGAGCATTTCCATTGTTGATGATGCGGTCTAGGTGATCACTTGCTTGCTCTACACGTCGGACAAGAGCTCCTACCAATCCTGTTGGATCCACTGCTGGAGGTATCACATCCGTTGCTTCGTTGGGTGGATTCTGAGCATTCCGATTTCTTTTAACCATGATGTATGCTAACAAGGGTTATACCTATGAGTTGATACCTATTAGGTCAATACCTTATCTTACCTCATTTGATCACATAATAAGTAACAGTAACGGTTCATCGAGTCAACAGAGATTTCTAACATATAACGGTTGTCACAACTACTACTAGGATCAACGGTAAGGCATTCCTATCCTTGGTCTTTCTAGACTCTGTGCTGAGCTGACTGTTCCGAGATCTATCTCAGGAAGTTCGTCAGTGCCTAAACATCTATCGACCAATGGTCAATCCTATATTCTTATTAGTAATAAACGTACAAGATGTAAGATTAGCAATTAATTAAAAGCAAGAATTCGTCTCATCCATACAATTATATTTAAGTTAAGTCGCAAGCAGACTATTACTAATCAAAAGATAAAAAAAAGTACAACAGTAGTACGAATACCAGTTCTACTAATCTGGATTACATCAAAAGAAGTGGAACAAAATAAGATGAATTAGCTAAGGGTCTGATCTCCATCTCTCTCAACATCAGAGTCCGTGGTCAACTCTCCTAAGTTACTAGATGGCGGAAAGTCAATCGGAGGGATACCTATAAATGCATCCCATGCTGGTTCTAGGGGCCAATCAGGGTCCTCTATCATCTCAGGCTCTGCTAGCGGGTCTTCATCTTGATCGTCATCTGAGTCATCATCAGAGCCTGCAGGGGTAACAAAATGTACTATGTCCTCTAGAGGCTCGTCCTGGTCATGGATCGCTAGGTTTCCAAGGGCATGAGAAATCTACTCCATCTCAGCAAACAGCAAGAGCGGTGCTACTACTCTATGATATGCTAACTCTGGAATAGGTCTCTCATGGTAGAAACAATGTGTCCACTTCCTTATACTCTGGCAAACTCTATGCCTGATGGTGGCGCTAACATGACCAAATTCTCGAGAAGCAAACTGTCTCTCCAAGGTGATTCTGTACTGTCCATCTGCAGCATCGTACTCTACCTGATGCTCCATGCTAGCCTGCCCAACACAGAAAACTAACTTAGTATTGATGCTAATCAAAGAAATATTTTAAAATATCATAGTGATAAGGGGTACCCTTCTTAATTCTTTCTAAACCCTGAGTTATTGCCAACTGTTCCGGGGTCTGACTCCCTCGAACTACATCAGTTCCTAATTCTATATTTTACGCTTGTGATTTGTATGGTTCCGCTCGTCACGGGTATCTTTTAGTCATTCTTATAGACTAAGGGTATATAAGCCTGAATGAGTTACTGGGATGAATGAAACTAACTATAAGCAAGCAGTTCATCTATGTAAAAATATATAAGCTAGGCTAAAGATAATCTCCATAAGTGGGGAAAAGATCTAATGGTTTATAACTTATAGTGCATGGGACAAACGGTAAACGCCTAAACCTAGGCTCTGATACCAGTGTCGGTGTCGGTGCACTCAGACGTGTATATATGTATGTGTTTGTATGTGTCCAAGGGTAGATAAGGGAAAATCAAATAAGGGTGGTGGTGTGGGTCCCACTCTCAACTAGAAGTACTGGGTTGTGTATCTGAGTTAGAGTGAACGTGCGCTACTATGAGTATAAGTGGTCTGGAATATGTGAATGTGAACAAGAATGTGTACGGGTCTAAGTATAAGAATCTGCCTATGATTTTATTATAGATGTTTTAAACGTCGAGATTACGACTATCTACTCTTATTACTAGATTAGGAAATCATTTTGTTGATGCCGTTAAGACGTTGACTATAGGGTCATATATATAGAGATTCCTAACTAAGGTGTTCCTAATGGACCTTCTGTAACCGTACCATGGTGACATCACTAAATCTAATATTTCTACGTGGAATTTCCAAGGAAATTCAAGGTGCTACACCTTCATCGTTGGGTCCTTGCCCTATATAATCATAGACAAGATACGCTTGAACATGGGGATGTCCAGTGGTATAATCACCGTCATCTTTATGAAAGCTGAGTGAGTAACATACTAACGATGCATCATAATTAGAAAGTTATTACAAGTTATGTAATACCCGAAAAGTTTCTAAACATAAATGAAATGAAGTCGTCGTATTTTCTTCTGTATTTCTAAGTAACCTCTGTAATTTATTCCGTATTTCCATAATCATAAATATACTGTACACATTTAGTAGTCATTAACTTAGACAGTAATTCTCAGACCCAGACAGGTGTTTGCACACAAACCTGTAAAATCTGTTTACACCTAGACTGCATGACACGAGGGTCTATACGAGAACAAGATCCCACGAATTGGGGATGCAAGTACCACCTAAGTGTTGGGAAACTGCGTTCCCAAAATCCGATCACAGCGCGTATAAGTTGGTACTGCAAAAAATTTCGTGCATGCTATAATAACCCTACAAGGGCAGAACTAGGGTTACCTTAAACTGCAAAAACAGATTGTTGTAGTAGACGAATCGAGAACATGGCTCGATAACATCTCACGATCTTCTACCGTATTCTTCTGCTGCCAGAATATCAAACTGAGTGTGGGCTCTTTCGAAATCCTTTCTGTTTCCTGCACTCCCTTTTTACGCTCTCTTTTCTAATCCGAGTTATAATGCTCTTTTGGAAAAACGCAAACTGAGAAGAGAGCCAAAGCATTATATGTATAGGCTACGATAGGGACCATAAGAAGTCAATAAGGAATAAGCTTCCTTACGGAATTAGGAAACCCTTATTCGAACTGAATCAGATTCCTATTTTCATAAATTATAATTCATACCTCTAAAGAATTATAATTGCACTCCTACCCTTATCTCAAAAATATATTTCGAGCTCTATGTTATTAAATGCTTATTATCTCCCCACGTTAAGATTACATATATCCATTAATTAAATATAATTACTAACAATCATATTTAATTAATCTCTTAAAATTCCTTAAGTTCATCCACTTAACTTATCTGATATGTCGGATACAAAATCCACCTTCAGGGTTTCACATAATCAAAACTTATAAGCTTCCTCAAGGGGATATCATCAATCCTAAAATTGAGACATGGATTCCATCATTAATTAATATCCACCACACAATTAATATTGTCACCCAATCCAATAAGATATTGACTCATTTAAGGATCTCACCCTTTTAGGGATCAAAGTGTAAGTATCAAATATACGTGTCTATAAATTAATTTAGGATTTAGAGCATAAGCACTCATAATAGCCATGTGGTATTAATTATCTTATAAGTCAGTACAAAGATAATCACCCCAAGTCGGTCTCGTTTAATACACAAAATGTACCAGCATTTGGCAAAATTTGCAGTTAGTAGACAAACCCACCTCTGTGAAGGGTTCTAATCTTATTAGCAGATGAGTGTGGGTGCGGGTGCGTTCTTTTGCCAAGTTCTTTTGGATGTGTGTGTGTGTGTGTGTTTGGTGTTGTGTTTTTATTGGCAGTGGTAGTATTTGCTCCGTGTTTTCATTTTGTCATCATTGTGTTTTGGTGTCCTCAGCAGGGTGTATGAGTGGGTGAGTATTTTTTGCCTAGCTCTTTTTGTTGAAGTTTGTGTTTGGTGTTGTGTTTTCTTTGGGGCTTGATGAATTTTGCTCAACTTCTGCTTTTGATCTTCTGCTGTGCTATAGTTCTTCATCTAGTTGGCTTTCCTTGTTTGTTTTGGGGTGGATTTGACTTTTTAAAACTTGGTACTTGCTGGTGTATTCGCTAGATTGGGTGTAGCTTGTCTTTATCTCTATTTTGATGTGTTGTATCTGGTCTCTCTTGGTGGTGCTCTCTAAGTTGTTACCTAAAGAAGACCATCTCATTTATTTGATTCCCCCCCCCCCCTCCCCCCCACAAAAAAAAAAAAAAAAACAAATAAACTTTTCATATTCATTTACTAATAATCTATAATTTTCTTTCACTGAATTGTGGCTCTAAAATAAGAGTTTTTCATAAGAACATTTCTATCTATCTATTATATATATAAAGGCTGAAGCAAATCAAGCCTCCCAGCCTTCCACATCAGCATCTCCTCTCCCTGTTAAAAATCATACGTGTCCTTCCCTCGTGAGAAAACCCTCCACTAAACATCTGCATCATGAAGTCTTCCCCTATCTTCTTGCCTCCACCGACTCCTCCTCTCCTACCCCTACTGAAAGCCAGTCATAGCCGCCCTCCACACATAAAAGTAAGAAAAGGAGAATAGCAACATATCCAAACCCCACAACTATTATCCATTTCAAGCTTTATATAGATTCGCTACCCCAAACCATATCTAATCTTCAATCCAACTTCAAAAACCCTACCAACCCTACCAAATTTTGTGTATATATATATATTTGTACCATTTATCTGACAAATTTTTTGATTCAGATTCTTCAGATCGATCAAATGATCTTTTCAAAGGTTGGACATTCGTTCTCGATCATCTCGTGCAAGAGTAACATCTCTCTCTCTCTACACATACACACATTTAAGGGTAAATTACACAAACCTCCCCTGAGGTTTGCCTTAATTACACGGACCTCCCCTGAGGTTTAAAAAATTACACGGACCTCCCTCGAAGTTTATAATTAGGTAACAAAACACCCCCTCCCCTAACGGTCCGTTAGTTTTATTTACATTAGCCCCCTAAAAATTACAATTAGCCCCCCTAATATTATAAAATTGTCATACTAAGCCCCTTTCTCTTATTTTTTTGCGCTAATTATAAAATCCCTCCTCCCTTATATGTTTTTGGGTTAATTTTTTTAGCATAATTTATCTACACAAAATATATATAAATAGGTCAAAAAGATTTTTTTCCCCAAACAAACCTCTGTCAAGCCCCCCTGTATTAATTTTCTAGAACCGCCCATGCCCCTATGCTTCAAAAGTGGACACTTAACCCCCTGTGATTGTGGACTAAAATGGAACTGCTATGATTTCACTCAAAACTGACGAAAATTCTACAATTGGTTAAAAATATAAACACTTAACCCCTTTTGTGATGTTAATTTTGGGGTTAACTCTCTTTAAGGGAGCAATGATATCCTTTAACCCCAAAATAAACCTCACATAGTGTGGACACGTGGAATCGCTCATCCACTCTTTCTTAGTTTGAGATTGTTTTGAAAAGGAAAGAAAATGGTCTGTTGAAAACAGATACAGAGTCGACACTTGGTCTTTAAGGAACCAAGAAACCTAATTTGACTCACCCAAATGGATAAAGGGCACCGGCCCTTCATAACCAAAGAACTTGGTTCGGGGTTTTGGTACGAGAGAGGAGCCTTTGTCGCGACTAAAACACCCTCAACTCGCCCCGTCTTTCGACGGGCCTCAATTAACATCCAAATAATCATCTTATACTATGTATGGTTTGACAATTAATACTATGATAGTATATTACATTACATAAGAAACTTGAAACGGAAGATCTAAAAATAAAATATCATTCATAAGATCTAAGTCAAATATCATGCAATGTAAAGTGAAAGATCACACAAATAAACCTAGGAAAAATCGTCTAATCATGTATCAAGTAATTAAGTTTCCCTAATTGACACGTGAAAAATCTTGTGCGCTCTTGTGCAACACCCAAGTGTAGGTGGACGTGCAAGTAGTAACTGGTAAGACCAGGTCGATCCCACAGGGAAGGTGTTGACCTTTTGAATTAGACTATCCTCAAAGAAAACAAAATAAAATGAATAAGATTGAACGATGGTGCAGAACACAAAGTTCCACAAACTAAGATTACTAATGGAAATAATTGAGATTAAATTAACGATCTAACTAGCTAATTAAAACAGTACTCTAAATTAGGATGTTTAACTTTAAGAAGAAAGTGTTGGGATTACACGAATCCGCAGTAATCTAGCTGTCTACCATGCAGTTGCCTTGAAGCACAAAGGAGTACATTACCCACAGTTTTCCGTATTCCTCTAAAGATGGAGAATCCATGGCCCTTTCATGACCGGGACCATATCATCACAATTAAACTAAAATACGTAAAAGCGGTTTAATCCAATAGTTAAGACTCGCATCCTCAATGGTGTTAGCATTGAAGATGGTTTGCAAAATGTATTGAAAGAAAATGCCTTAGGGCCTTAGTTTTAAAAACTGTTTTGACAGACTGAGCATTTTTTTTGGGACAGAATGATAACAAATCTTAAAACAAAAAGGTCCTGGAATACTGCAGGGAACATCCTCAAGAATCAGGGAGTTCGATCGATCGACGCGCTTTCGATCGATCGAAGACCTTCATCCCTCAATCGATCGAACTGACTTCGATCGCTTGACTGTCCCTGGTTCGATCGATCGAACTAACTTCAATCGATCGAACACAGCGATTATTCTGCTGCATGGCAGAAGCTGGAGATCACTGTTTCATCGTGTTCTCCCAACCTGGGACTACTCAGACATCGTCTGGAGTGTCACAGATTGATATTTAACGTAAGAAAACATTAGAGCCTTGTTTGGTTGCGAGTTTTTCATGAAAACTATAAAAACTATGGATTCGAGAATATCTAGCATACAATACCACGAGATGAACGATTAAACTACGACTACGAAGTGCAGAATGTAAATGAGCAATATATAAATAACCTGGAACGAAGAGTACTAGTATTAACTTAGTGAAATTTGGTTCACAATGCAAAAACTCAATGAAAACCTACAAAACACAAGCAAACTCTCTATCTCTCTCTCTCTAAAACTGTAAAAATGTAAAGTGGGCGTCGTTCTGGACGTATACAATACACCTATATATAAGAAAACCAAAGAACTAGGGTTAAAAAACCCGCATCTGCTGCGCACACGAATGTTACTGAAAATACCCCGTTCGATCGATCGAACTGCTCTCGATCGATCGAACCCTTGAGCCTCAAGCGCTTCAACTTTCTTTAAGCGATCGAACGCTCGATCGATCGGACTGGGTTAGATCGATCGAGCTCCAAATTTCAGCTTTGACTTCTCTTGTTTCCATTCCAGCATTCCATTTATCCTGATGTCCATCTGTTTGGTCCACACAGCAGTGATCTGCACAAACAACAGCTAAAACAATACACTTTATCATAGATTAATCATATTGTATGAAAATTAGCCTTGCAATGCAAATCGTAGATAAAACGGGAAGTTGTGATAAAAACTAATACAATTCTTCCTTTTAGCGCGGTTGTATTTTACAAATACCCCCGCTTTGCACAACCCCCAACTAGCTTATTGCTAGTCCCTAGCGATAAAGCGAAAATAAAATAAACTACAAACTCCTAAACTAATACTACCACAACTAAGAAAACAAAGAAAAACTAAAAACAACCTAAACTAAGATAGAAAGAAAGATCCTAACTCACTTTCGCAGGAATCGCGGTTGCATTTAGCAAATGCAACAAGCCGTTAAACCCCTAGGTTCCCCCTAGTGGACGAGTGTTGTCTCGTGAGGGTTTGCAGTGAATATACCCACAAAATTCTCCAATTTTAAGCTCAAAAAGATTTAGAATAACTTGTAGAATTCCCCCTTCCATTCAATTGTTAATTGAGCTCCACAATAAAATACTATCCTCTATCAACCCATGAAAGAGACCCACATGCTCCCCTATATCACCAAGTAAAATATAACAAATGTATTACCATTATACACCCGTGTGTGTGTGAATTTAACAACTATGCATCCAACCCTATTAAGAGTTATCTAGACTATTGTACTTTGAAAACTTGCAGTTTTAGCTCAATTCTCACATTGGTCACACTAAAAAAGAACGTCTCTCGGAAACTTGCTTTACAATGATAGCACATCGTATGAAAGCTTTGATACGGATGATATTCTAAATGCTAATGCTTTCATACTTGACTCTATGAAAAACGGACATTTAAGAGTGTATAGTCTCATGAATGGAACACTACTTACTAGAGGAGCGAAATACCGTGGATAACTCAACTCACACTTCAATTTTCAAATCAATTGTTGAGAATCTTCAAGACTTTGAATTGCGGCTTTTATTTAGTAGGGGGAGTGTTGTAGAGAAGAGTGTGCTTTTTAGTATGTGATGGAATTTCAACTTCTCTTTTTATTCTTCATTCTTTTCTCCATCCAATCTCCCATTCATTTCGTATGCTCTTTTTCTATTCTCCTTCATTCATCATTCATTCATTTTTTTTTTTTTTTTTTTTAAATCTCCCACAACTACTTCCTTCCATTTCACATACTTTGATGACTCATTCTCAACAAATATTTCAAACGGCTCAATGAGGTCAAGGTATAAATCAAGGGTATGGATTCTTGTGATTATATTGAAAATATTTAATTGGTGTGGGATCAGGGATGAAATAATTCAATGAATGTAAGTGAAAGTTATATCAGGTAATAGAATGGGTAAACGATGGCTTGAATCATTTTCTCAACTTTCAATTTTTAGCACTTAAGTGTTCATTGAGTGTAATTGGTAAATCCTGAACGTTCTCCTCTAACAAACAGTCAAAACTTTTAAAGAAAACTGAGACTTAACAACGAATTCACCAAGTATATGCAAGAAAGACCATTCGACAATATATGAGAATCCCCTCAGAAATGACGATTGGCTCAATAGCTCACAAAGGGTTATTAGCTTCCACTACTTGTTCTTTTCGCACAATATTCATATTAACTCAATTTTCAGGTTTTCTACATAGCTGCCAATTAGTGTGCAAAAGTGTTGGGTACATAATAGCTTTACAAATGCAATTCATTTTAGTGATACAGAAAACGCGTGGATTTAATCCATGAAAAAATGAGAATACTACAAATGTGTCATTGTCTAATCAACAAGCAGGAGAGATTATTCAGAGTTATTCTAACAATACGATTCAATAATAAAAATTTTCAAATTTTCAAAAATTTAACAGACTGTGTTCTTGTTAAATTTAAAACATATCCAAGTGCAAAACCTATCTATTACGGGTGTATACCTATCTATTATCTCCTACCCCCAACTGAAAACAACAAAGTCCCCAGAAGTTGATTTTCAACAAATAAAATAGATGGGTATCACCTGTATGGAGCAAATTGATGATAGCAAGCATAGCAACCTAGCATAGAGAAACAGAACACAATCTCCAAAACAAACAGGATCAATAGATAAAAGTAACACGATAAAAATCATGATCCCAGCAATCTAAACCAGTGTAATATGAACAGAATAAAATACAAGCAGTAGAAATACTGTCCATACAAAACCAACCTACCAAATAAATCCAACCAAAACATCCAAACAACATATCCAAAAGTCAGTACAATAGCTAACCAAAAATACATAAACAACACCTCCCCAAAATAAAACTACTCGACACCAGACGGCGCATCATCAGCTACATCAGAAGGGATGTCGATGGGAGCAGGTGGCAGCTGGGTAATAGCAGGGGTAGCAGTAGATGGATCGGCAGCAGCTGAAGAAAAAGGATCGGTAGCAGCAGAATCCGGGGCAGCAGAAGATGGTGGATCAGTAGTAGGTGGTGCAGACGGGGCCATCGATGGGTGCGGAGTAGAGTGAACAGTCAAATCAACCCCAATCTGAATCAATATGGACTCTAACAAGGTCTGCAGATGGTCCATACGGCCCTCGAGTCTAATCCTGGCCTCTCTCTCCTCCAATAGTAGCTCGTGAACCGTCGGGAGAGGCACAGAGGAAGAAGACTCTCCCTGGGCCTGAGTCTGCGACCGCTGTCGCAGCTCAAACTGCCGAACCGCAGCAATCGGATCGTCCTCATCATCATCGGAATCAAGCTCCTCCACCTCGGTGGGTGTCCCTGAAGCTCCTGCCTCCGTATCCGCGTCACCACGCCTCTTCTTCTTCCCCCTCACCTTCGCTTTCCCTTTCCCCTTTCGCTTCCTCTTCTGAGCGTCGGAGCGGCGAGCCGCCGCCTCGCTGAAACGGCAGGGAGAAGAGCGAACATCATCTCCAGCAAGCACGGGGAAACCGGCATCAGTCATAACCCTCTGAATAGCCCAAGCACCCTTCAGGTGCTTCTTGGACGAGATAAAACGGGTGGGGTGGACCATAAAGTCAATATAGAGGCGTGGGATGCAAACTGGCTGTCCCGTCCCCACTGCATATAAGACTCGCGCATACCAAGCCGCGATCTTCTCTCGATAGGAAGTCACTAGGAGGCAGTTGCTGAGGACCAGGTGGATCATGTGGTAGCCATCAGTGAGAAAGTGGTCCTCAATCAAAGCTTCGCCATCCCAAGACGGAACGGCGCCTCCAGTGAGCTCACGGATAATAGTGGATGGTGTGGTCACTGGTGCATCAGGCCGGTGGGGGCAAACATAATCAGGTACCTCTGGTACCCCCAACGCGGCTGAAACGATAGCTGGACTGATAATGAATGGGCGACTCCGGAAGAAAGCATGGTAGGTGAATGGTGCAACCGGGTCGCGGATCATAGTCGCACATGCACCTCGAATCCAGGACAGATTGACACTCTTAGCCAATGAAAGGAGATGGAACCAGTGAGGCATAGAATGGATCCGTGTCAGGAACCATGGGCTCTCCGTCCAGACGTACTCAATAGGGCGCTCGACCATCACCATCCTCGTCTGAAAATGCCGCTCATACCATATCCTATCCTCGTCATTCCTAAACCCATGTGCGGGTACCGGATCTGGTATAATAAGGCTGAGGGGCTTGGACTTATGATAGCCCGTCACTGGATTCATGTGGCAGCCCTGAAAAATAAACATGACATGACACAGATTAGAACAGAAGAAAAGAAGAAAGAAGCTGCCACTGCTGGAGTTCGATCGATCTAAGTGAGTTCGATCGATTGAACTAGAGTAGGCTTCGATTGCTTGAACATTGTTCGATCGCTCGAACAGTTCCCCTTCGATCGCTCAAAACTAGTTCAAGCGATCGAACACAGCGATGTGCAGCGATCGCAGAAACGCAAAGGAAACGAAAGGTACACAAACAATGAACTATCAAAAGGAAATCCTACGACCAAGGGGACACCCCCTTGGGATTTTCTAACACAATCATTAAGGAAATGAAAGATAAAAACATGTGGAGCCTACCTTGGTGTAGAAACTCGCAGTGGAGGTAGAGGGGATGATGAGACAACGATGAGGATGATTAGAGGGGTGATCTGGGCGTCTTATTGAATGCAAGAACACGAAAATTGCCGAGTCGCCCCCCCCCCCTTTCTGTGCTCGAGCGCTCGAGTGTGTATAAGTGAGGGAAATGAAGAGGTGTTCTGAAGACGCCTCGTTTAAATGCTGAGTTCGATCGATCGAACTATGGTCGAGCGATCGAAAGCAAATCCCTCAATCGATTGAACATAAAGTACAAGCGCTTGAACATTCAGGTTTCGATCGATCGGCATGAGTTTGATCGATCGAACACAAAAATTTCAGATTTCCATGGAAAACATAAACACATCACCCCCAACTATCAGAAACAATTCTGGACATACAGAGAGACTGAAAAGCAGTTAAAGTACAGGCATGTAGGACAGAAATTCATTCTCAGAATAGAAAATTGCAATTTATATAGAAATAAAACTTTATAATTGCACCCAAATTGCAACATTATTACCCCCATCTGTGTTTAAGACCTTATTTAACTAAAAGAAAACCAAAAATAAAACTAAAACCAATAAAATTCAGTCAAGGATTACACTCCAGTCGATAAACAAAAGATGAAATGAACGGAAACAACTGAAATGCAGCACTAATCTTCGAGTATAAAGATTTCCTCTTCCACAATCTCTTCATAACCCGCCGAATCTTCAAAAGTGAAATCCAAACTCGATGATTCCCTTTCCCAGAACAATCGAAAAGCAGCAAGGATATCATCACATAAGTCTGGCGTCTCCAAAGAATTGAAAGCCCATGCAAGAGGTGATCCGGATGGAGACATGGATAAAGGGGTATAATTGCGCAACGGACTGTCCTCTCGCGGCGGAGTGTGTGGGGGCCTTATGTAGGGCCCAAGACCATGAATCAGTTGATGTGGGAGGAATACCGGAATACCATTTAGGAACATAGTGACAATCCTGGACAAGAGACAACAAACCGAAATTAAAATAACAGAACACAAGAAACACGGATTAACACGAAAAGAAAAACAATGAACAGAAACAAAAATACAAAGAAATGTGACAAGTTCCAACCTCACTATTGGCATAGGTTCCCAAAATGCACTGGCTGGTAAGGGGCATTGGAGCCTGAATAGCAGGAAGCTCAGGTGCACATAGCGGTATGGGACCAACTCAGGAACAAAAAAATCATCCACGAAAACAAAGACGGCATTGTGGCGGTCTGGGACGACATCCTGGAGGTCATGATCTTCCCATGGCTCCCACATATCATCATTTTCACATTGGGCCATGAGTGCATCATCCACCATTCGTCCCATGTACAGGTCTTCTTCCTCCTCCACATCATCGTCATCCTGAAATCCCATATTTTCGTATGGATTGATGTCCAGGAGGGCTGGTGGGTATGGAATGTACCCTTGAGCAGCATCAATGAGAGAATGGGCTTCAGGGTCTTGATGAAGCAAGGGGCAGGGTGTGAGTTCACCCTCAGTCCAGGTACCACAACGACATTCTGAATCAGCCCAAGAACCGACAGAATGAACATCATCACCTCGCATCTATGCACCTGCAACAGAGTGGTTTAAGGTATAATGGATTAGAACTAGATCACAAACACGAAATAAAGAACGAAAACCAAAAAGAAACAAAAGAGAGAAACTAAAATGCAAGGAAAGAAAAGAATTACAACAACAATTTGGAACTCCACTTTGGATTTTTAAGTGTGAGAATAGCTGGGCTCATCCAGCTGGATGTGCTCAACTTCAGTGTGGAAGTTCTCCAAGAACGGTTTCAATCTTTGGCCATTGACCTTGAAATAATCATCGTTCTTTGGATTGACAATCTCAACCGCCCCATGTGGAAAAACAGTTTTTACGATGAACGGGCCTGTCCAACGGGAACGGAGCTTTCCTGGGAAAAGGTGGAGGCGAGAGTCATACAGCAAAACTTTCTGCCCCGGCTCAAATGATTTACGACAAATCGTACGATCATGGCGAGCCTTCAACTTTTCCTTATGCAACTTTGCAGAGTCATACGCATCTCGTCGTATTTCCTCTAGCTCTGCAAGCTGAAGCTTGCGTAGCTGACCTCCCTCTTGAATGTCAAAGTTCAATGAGCGAGTTGCCCAGTAAGCTTTATGTTCAATTTCCACCGGAAGATGGCAAGCTTTCCCGTAAACCAGTCTATACGGGGACATACCAAGATTCGTCTTATAAGCAGTACGGTATGCCCATAACGCGTCAGTCAATTTGTATGCCCAGTCTTTTCGATTAGAGCTAACCGTCTTTTCGAGAATGTGCTTGATTTCTCGGTTAGCCAATTCTGCTTGCCCATTTGACTGTGGATGATAGGCAAGAGCGATTTTATGATGGACCCCGTATTTCTTGAGGAGTGACTCCAAGGGCCTATTGCAGAAATGCTTGCCTTGGTCACTTAATAAAGCTTTCGGAGTACCAAAACGAGACAAAATATGCTCTCTTAGAAATGACATGACCGTTCTGTGGTCATTTCGTCTCGTTGGTATCGCTTCTACCCATTTCGACACATACTCCACAGCAAGGAGTATGTATTCACAGTTATTCGACTTGGGAAATGGACCCATAAAATCTATGCCCCAACAATCAAATATCTCAATTGTGATGATAGGGGTTAAAGGCATAGAATTCCTTTTAGAAATCGTTCCAAGCTTTTGACAGCGTTGGCATGTCTTGCAAAAGGAATAAGCATCTTTGAAGACTGTGGGCCAGTAAAAACCGCTTTGTAGGACTTTTTGTGCGGTCTTTTGTGACCCGAAGTGGCCACCGCATGCCTCAGAATGGCATGACGCTAATATTACGGTTATATCCTCATTGGGGACGCAGCGCCGGATAACCTGATCAGCACAGTACTTGAAAAGGTATGGGTCATCAAAGAAGAAATGGCGCGCGAACGAGAGGAACCGTTTCCTATCTTGGTTCGACCAATGAGTTGGTGTTTCACCCGTGACAAGGTAGTTTACAATATCAGCATACGAAGGCAGACTACTTACTGCCAGTAGCTGTTCGTCTGGGAACTCATCCTTAATGGATTGGGATTCAGTATTGTCGACAAAAGTCAACCGGGACAAATGATCCGCAACCACATTCTCTACTCCTTTCTTATCTTTGATTGTTAAATCAAACTCTTGGAGTAAGAGTATCCAGCGAATAAGCCGTTGTTTAGCGTCTTTCTTTGACAGCAGATACTTGAGGGCCGAATGATCTGTAAAACAGACGATTGGTGACCCTATCAGATAAGACCTAAACTTGTCCAGGGCGAATACTACAGCCAGCAGCTCCTTTTCAGTGGTAGTGTGATTCATTTGAGCGTCATTCAAAGTTTGGCTGGCGTAGTATATCACATATGGCTTATTGTCCTTTCTCTGGCCTAGGACTGCGCCAATGGCGTAATCACTAGCATCGCACATTAATTCAAAAGGCAAACTCCAGTCGGGTGCCTGTATTATAGGTGCGGAGGTGAGAAGTTTTTTTAGATCCTCAAAGGCCTTTTGGCAACTCTCTGACCACTCGAATGGTGGATCCTTAACAAGAAGTTGACAAAGGGGTCGAGAGATTGCACTGAAATTCTGGATAAACTGACGATAAAAACCTGCATGTCCCAAGAATGAACGGATGTCTCTCACTGTACGGGGGACAGGTAGATTTGAGATTATGTCGATTTTAGCCTTATCCACTTGGATTCCTTCATCGGATATTATGTGGCCGAGGACTATTCCCTTGGTCACCATAAAGTGACACTTCTCCCAATTCAAAACTAGGTGTTTGTCCTCACACCTCATTAAAACCTGCTCAAGATTACTGAGGCAATCTTCAAAGCTATGGCCAAACACTGAAAAATCATCCATGAAGACTTCAAGGATGTTTTCGACCATGTCACTGAATATGCTTAGCATGCACCGCTGAAATGTAGCCGGTGCATTACATAAGCCAAACGACATTCGTCGGTAGGCAAAAGTACCGAATCGACAAGTGAACGTGGTTTTCTCCTGATCTTCAGGAGCAATTTCAATTTGATTATATCCACTGTATCCATCCAAAAAGCAGTAATACTTGTGACCCGCCACACGTTCTAGCATTTGATCCATGAATGGCAAAGGAAAATGGTCCTTTTCGGGTCACAGTATTTAACTTCCTGTAGTCAATATACATCCTCCATCCAGTGGGGATACGTGTTGGTACCAATTCACCATCTTTGTTTGGGATGACCGTTATGCCTGCTTTCTTTGGTACTACTTGAGTAGGACTAACCCAAGGACTATCAGATATCGGATATATCATCCCAACATCAAGTAGTTTAAGCACTTCCTTTTTAACTACTTCTTGCATGTTGGGATTCAGACGCCTTTGCATTTGCCTTGAGGGTTTAGCGTCTTCCTCCAGATATATCTTATGCGTGCATATGGATGGGCTTATGCCTTTGAGGTCAGCAATCGTCCATCCCATAGCATCCTTATGCTTGGTCAGCATTTGCACTAACTTACCTTCCTGTTCATGAGTTAAAGCAGATGCAATGATCACAGGATAAGTTTTTCCAGCCCCTAGGAATGCGTATTTTAGCTCTTTGGGAAGCTCCTTTAATTCTAACTCCGGAAACTGGAAACTTGAAGGCATTACCAACTTGGTTTTAGGAGGCAGTTGTTCATATGGCATTACCCACATGCAATCGGCTCTATCCTCCTCTACCGTATCCATCATAAGACACGTCTGGTTCAGGTCAGCATCCAAGGGGGTGGACTCTGCAGGCTGATAGATATCGCCAAATTGAGTCATCACGACTTCCAAAGGATCTTTGTAGTCGACCAAGTCAACTTCATCTTCAATGACCGTGTCTATATAATGAATTTCTTCCTCATCATCGTATTCTTCAGGTCGGGGATTAGAAAAGATCTTGATATTCAACGTCATGTTCCCGAATACGATAGTCATGATACCAATTCTAATCTTGATTGTGGCATCAATAGTGTTAAGGAATGGACGTCCAAAGATAACCGGGATATGTGCACCAGGATTAGACACAGGTTCTGTGTCCAATATCACAAAATCAATCGGAAAGACAAAAGAGTCTATTTGGACAAGGACGTCCTCCAACACCCCTCTAGGGTACTTCACAGATCTGTCTGCCAATTGTAAAGCAACTCGAGTGGGTTTGAGTTCACCTAACCCTAGCTGTTTATAGACTGAATAAGGCAGCAGGTTCACGCTTGCTCCTAGATCGAGGAGTGCGTTATCTATCTTTTGATTCCCAATTCTGCATGAGACAGTAGGTGTACCGGAATCTTTGAGTTTTGGAGGTAACTCATTTTGAATGATCGCACTGGCTTGGCACGCGACATAAGCATGTTTTTTCACGCTTTGCCTCCTCTTGACTGTGCATAGATCTTTGAGATACTTAGCATAGGCCGGCACTTGCTTGATAGCATCTAGGAGTGGAAGGTTAATTTTAACTTGCTTAAACAATTCCAGAAACTCCTGATTCTTTGTCTCATTCTTGGGTTTCTTCAACCGTTGAGGATAAGGTGCAGGAAAGGGGCATTTTGGTGGTTCCTCCTTAACAGACTCCTTTCCAGGCCTTCGCTCAACTTCTTCCTCTACTCTAGGAGCTTTAATGTTTGCCTTTATTGCCTTGTCAGTGGTAGACGGCTCCTCCTCTTGAGTAGATGGTAGCTCAACTTCTTCATCCACCACTTCCTCATCTTTGTACACTTCGGGAGTAGACAGAGGCATGCTTTTCTCTATGATTTTTCCACTTCTCAATGTAGTCACAGCTTTAGCATGTTCGTGATTGTTAGGACCATTGTTATGTCCCTTGGGGTTCGGAAGTGGTTGGGCAGGGAATGTTCCTCCTGAGCCTTCTTGCCGTGCATCTATCCTCTCTAACGTGGCAGACATTCTACTCATCATCTGTATGAGTTGCTGCGTTAGATTGACATTAGCAAGTGGCTCTTCTTCTTATACCTTCTTGTGCGGTGGCACATAGGTATTGGTCTGTGGTGCATTGGAGGGTTGAGCTTGGTTATAATTATTGGTTCTGTTTTGATTGTATTGCTGGAACGGCCTATTGTTTTGCCCTTGATATTGATTATTGTTGTAGGGCTGCTGTTGATATTGATTTTGGGTCCCAACATTATTTCTCCAATCAAAACCGGGGTGATTCCATCTATTGTTACTTTGAAAGTTATTGTTGGAATTCCCCGCCCCTCGAAAACCTTGCATGGCATTCATCTCTACAGGGGCTTGCTCTTGAAAGTATGGCACATTAGGACAATATTGAGTTGTATGTCCCAACATGTTGCATGTGCCACATGGTTCTTCAGGCATGACTTGCCTAGAGCTCTCTCCTTTCATGCTTAACTCTTCTACTTTCTTTGCTAGCTCTGCATACTTAGTCATAAGGTGATCTTCACTGGTTAGCTGGTATAGGCTTTTCTCTTCTACACAGGATATCTGTGAGCGTGAGACATTGTCAGAATTTGACCATTCATGAGCGTATTCAGCTAACCATTCGAAATGAGCCTCGGCCTCTTCGGTGTTTTTACGCAGAAATGGTCCAGAGCTCATCGTTTCCACCAACTTCTTTGTTTCACCATTCAATCCTTGATAAAAGAAGCTGATAGTTCACCATTTCTCAAACCCATGGTGTGGGAATGAGAGAAGCAAATCTTTGAAACGCTCCCACGCTTGTGTGAATGTTTCATTGCTCTTTTGTTTATAGGAATTGATTTGACGCTGAAGGTCTGTGGTCATGCGAGTAGGATAGAATTTCTTTAGAAACGCGGTGCTCATCGCATGCCAGGTGAAAATTGAATTAGGTTTTAGGGAGTGGAGCCACGCCTTCGCTTTATCTTTCAAAGTGAAGGGAAATAGCATTAGATGCGTCACCTCCCTAGGACAATTTTGCGAGAATGTTTTGCAAACATCCTCGAAGTCAGTGACATGTAAATACGCCTTCTCACTTTCCATCCCATGAAAAGTGGGAAGCAGTTGAATCATCCCATTGCGAAACTGAAATTCGCCATTATGCGGTGGGATTTGAATGCAAGAGGGCGTAGGTGCATGTTCTGGTTGCATGAGATCGCAAAGAGGACGGAGTGCCTCATCAATTGGTACCACAACATTGTCACCATTTTCACTCTGATGATCATCCATTGATACAGTTGGAGTGGCTATCGGGTTGATGGAACTATCAGAGTCAGAGCGGTAGAATGGATTTCCAAAAATTCCTTCAATAGAATTATTGGACATGAACTGGGAGAGTCCCTAGGGTGAGAACTTACCTGAAAGAACTGAAAAGAAGAGAAAATAAAAATAGAAAGAGATGAAGAGTGACTGAGGTAATCTAAGGAATTGATCGTCGCCTTCCCCGGCAACGGCGCCAAAAACTTGACACGTGAAAAATCTTGTGCGCTCTTGTGCAACACCCAAGTGTAGGTGGACGTGCAAGTAGTAACTGGTAAGACCAGGTCGATCCCACAGGGAAGGTGTTGACCTTTTGAATTAGACTATCCTCAAAGAAAACAAAATAAAATGAATAAGATTGAACGATGGTGCAGAACACAAAGTTCCACAAACTAAGATTACTAATGGAAATAATTGAGATTAAATTAACGATCTAACTAGCTAATTAAAACAGTACTCTAAATTAGGATGTTTAACTTTAAGAAGAAAGTGTTGAGATTACACGAATCCACAGTAATCTAGCTGTCTACCATGCAGTTGCCTTGAAGCACAAAGGAGTACATTACCCACAGTTTTCCGTATTCCTCTAAAGATGGAGAATCCATGGCCCTTTCATGACCGGGACCATATCATCACAATTAAACTAAAATACGTAAAAGCGGTTTAATCCAATAGTTAAGACTCGCATCCTTAATGGTGTTAGCATTGAAGATGGTTTGCAAAATGTATTGAAAGAAAATGCCTTAGGGCCTTAGTTTTAAAAACTGTTTTGACAGACTGAGCATTTTTTTTGGGACAGAATGATAACAAATCTTAAAACAAAAAGGTCCTGGAATACTGCAGGGAACATCCTCAAGAATCAGGGAGTTCGATCGATCGACGCGCTTTCGATCGATCGAAGACCTTCATCCCTCAATCGATCGAACTGACTTCGATCGCTTGACTGTCCCTGGTTCGATCGATCGAACTAACTTCGATCGATCGAACACAGCGATTATTCTGCTGCATGGCAGAAGCTGGAGATCACTGTTTCATTGTGTTCTCCCAACCTGGGACTACTCAGACATCGTCTGGAGTGTCACAGATTGATATTTAATGTAAGAAAACATTAGAGCCTTGTTTGGTTGCGAGTTTTTCATGAAAACTACAAAAACTATGGATTCGAGAATATCTAGCATACAATACCACGAGATGAACGATTAAACTACGACTACGAAGTGCAGAATGTAAATGAGCAATATATAAATAACCTGGAACGAAGAGTACTAGTATTAACTTAGTGAAATCCGGTTCACAATGCAAAAACTCAATGAAAACCTACAAAACACAAGCAAACTCTCTATCTCTCTCTCTAAAACTGTAAAAATGTAAAGTGGGCGTCGTTCTGGACGTATACAATACACCTATATATAAGAAAACCAAAGAACTAGGGTTAAAAAACCCGCATCTGCTGCGCACACGAATGTTACTGAAAATACCCCGTTCGATCGATCGAACTGCTCTCGATCGATCGATCGAACCCTTGAGCCTCAAGCGCTTCAACTTTCTTTAAGCGATTGAACGCTCGATCGATCGGACTGGGTTAGATCGATCGAGCTCCAAATTTCAGCTTTGACTTCTCTTGTTTCCATTCCAGCATTCCATTTATCCTGATGTCCATCTGTTTGGTCCACACAGCAGTGATCTGCACAAACAACAGCTAAAATAATACACTTTATCATAGATTAATCATATTGTATGAAAATTAGCCTTGCAATGCAAATCGCAGATAAAACGGGAAGTTGTGATAAAAACTAATACAATTCTTCCTTTTAGCGCGGTTGTATTTTACAAATACCCCCGCTTTGCACTAATCTAAAGGGGACATGAATTGTTCTTGAAACAAATAAACAAAGAAATCAAAATATGCTTAGCAAGCTAGTATGATGCATGTTATTCTTTGAGAAAAGAAGACCTCTCAATCCCCGGGACGGATGAGAAATGAGGATTAGATCGAGGGGAAGCATGAACGTGTGATCATGATCATTCCTTATAATCTTCTTAGATTAGGAGTTACAAAAGCCCCAAATCTTTGAATGGATGTATGTATCTAGAATGTGCCAAGGTTGTAGTGTGCTTTATGTTCATGGATTGCTAGAATGACTTAGAAATCTAGAATGTGTATGAATGGATGAATGAAATCATCATGGGATATGTACAAATGTAGTATGAACTACTTCCTAGGATATGAACTAATTTGGAATGCATATAAGCATCAAATCAAAGAATGAAAGTTAAAATGTGCTTGCTGTGAATAGTGGACAGAACAGTAACTAGATCTTTTAAAAGTTGAAAAGAGGGGTTAGGAGTGTTTTCAATGCATGATTTTTTTTATGGAGATATTCCTTACTGTGTCTAGAACACAACCCAAAAAGCAAATATTTAATAACTATCACAGATTGAGAGAAATCATATAAACAACAGAGGTTATTCAGAAACAGAGTTCGTACTATTGACTGAAATGTCAAAAAATCTTAGAAAATGAAAACAAAACATCTAGAGGTCCATATTATACAAAAAGTTCCCTAAGACACTGAAGTTCAAAGGAAAAATAAGTTAGGACCACCCCTTTTGGAAAAGTTTTCTATAAAACAAGCTGAAAGTAGACCAAGCTACTGTGACAGCAAAAATAGAATATCTGGAGAGAATGTTTGGGCAAGAATGGACCCTTTTCAAGTGCTTCCAAGTCAAGCCAAAAATCATGGATGTTCTATAATAAGTTAGAAAGACTTTCCAAGTGGTCTTGCATTCATACATTGAGTATTGAACTCAAAATAATTCCTTGAAGTTAAATGACTCACTGTTTTGAGGGTTTTGAGAAAAACAAGTTTATTTCTTGAAATCAAAATGAGGGGTTTAAAATGGGGGTTTTAAAATGGGGGGTTTCTGGGAGCTGACGATTTCATCTGACTTTACTTAAAAACTCATTTTCTTACTTTATTTTACGACATAGCATGTTTCTAGAACTTTTTGGTCCAAATCTGGGAGTTTTCGGGCTGTTAGGGGCATTTTGGTCATTCTGAGCATTTTGAGAAATAGAACCAATTTCCAGGAGTCCTTTTGAGTCTTTTTGATCATTGTGAACCACCAAGCTATGGGTCTCCTAAATCTGATAGTCGACAAAATGGGGTGTCTACAGTTTGCCCCTCTTTGGCATGAACTTGTGAGGCAACGCATGTCGCAAGTGAGTGCCAAAGCTTTGAAGAGACAGGTCTTTTTGGAGGCTATAGATTTAGGATAAAAGCGTTGCAAAGATGCAATGATGAAAAACATGATGCTGAGGTCAATGGTGGTCGCGCTCTGCGTGAGCTGCCTACGTATCCCAAGGGGAATCAGACCAGGACGTAGTTCGGGGCATAAAGGAACAAATCACACATGCACAACAAGACATGCGGATGCTATGCTATGGGGATGATATGCAATGCATGGATGTGATATGAATTGTGTCATGAGTCCTATCATGTCTAGTGTTATGATCCTAGTATGAGCAGGTGCTGTGGGGTGTGCCACTCCGAGTGGGCTGGTGTTGTGCTAATGTTTGCGACTGTGATGTGGTGGATGACTCGGATAAGGACATCAAGGAAAACTTCTGGAATTTGGGAAGTGTGCTTTGCAAATAAATGTAATCGAATATGGGGTCCCAGAGTACAACAATCGACGGACACAGAAGTCCTGGATACCAAACGATAGATGAGGAAGTTCAAGATAGCCAATCGGAGAAGGGTTTCGCGATAACCGTCAAGCGAGAAAGCTCACAATAGCTGATGGGTAGGTGAGGGGGCTCATAATTTTTGACAAGGGAGTGAGGAAGCTCACGATAAGGGAGAAGCTCATGATTTTTGTTTGCTGAAGAAGCTCATAATCTTTATTTAAGGAAGCTCATGATAACCGATGGGTAGGTGAGGGGGCTCACAATTTTAGACAGAGGAGTAAGGAAGCTCACGATAAGTGAGAAAGCTCATGATAAGTGAGAAAGCTCACGATTAGTGAGAAAGCTCACGAGTTTGGACAAAGGAGTGAGGAAGCTCACGATAAGTGAGAAAGCTTACGATTTTGGATGAAGGAGTGAGGAAGCTCATGAAAAGTGAGAAAGCTTACAATTTTGGACGAAGGAGTGAGGAAGCTTATGAAAAGTGAAAAAGCTCACGAATTTGGACAAAGGAGTGAGGAAGCTCACGATAAGTGAGAAAGCTCACGATTTTAGATGAAGGTGGGAGGAAGCTCATAATAAGTGAGAAGGCTCATAATTTGGACAAAGGTGTGAAGAAGCTCATGATTTTGGATAAGGAAGTGAGGAAGCTCATGATAAGTGAGAAAGTTCACGATAAATGAGAAAGCTCACGATTTGGATAAAGGTGTGATGAAGCTCATAATAAGTGATTTGGATAAAGGTGTGAGGAAGCTCATAATAAGTGAGAAAGCTCACGATTTTGGACAAAGGAGTAAGGAAGCTCACGATAAGTGAGAAAGCTCACGATTATTGATAGACACGGAGCCTTTGATTGTGAATAGATAATGCTTGCCCCGGGAGTTGGGGTTCTTTTGACTACAGGCGGTGTTTCAGGATGACTAATTTTGAGAGTTAGTTCTGATTGTCGTTATCTTCTGCTGGGCATAGTAGGGAATTCTTCGGGAATCTCTCTTAACTTTGGCACCAGAACTAGGATTCGTCTCCAAACCTCTCACGGTTGATCGAAATGACCGAGAACTAGGATCCATCTCTGAATCTCTTATGGTTGATCAAATTTTGTAATGCTCAATCCAAAAGAACCGATTAGGGTCTTCGGGAGCTGATGGACTCTCTGAGAATCTCTTTAAAATGCTTGATAGTTGTGGAAGTTCTACCCTAACCTAAAGGATTTACAATGAAAGATTTGCCTCATTATGGAGGGCTGGTGATGAAGGATTTGGCGATGAAGGATTTGCCTCAATCTGGAGGGCTGACAATGAAGGATTTGCCTCAATCTAGAGGGCTGGGGATGAAGGATTTGCCTCAATCTAGAGGGATGATGATGAAGGATTTACCTCAATCTAGAGGGCTGGCGATGAAGGATTTGCCTCAATCTAGAGGGCTGGTGATGAAGGATTTGCCTCAATCTAGAGGGCTGGCGATGAAGGATTTGCCTCAATCTAGAGGGCTGATGATGAAGGATTTGCCTCAATCTAGAGGGCTGATGATGAAAGATTTGCCTCAATCTAGAGGGCTGGTGATGAAGGATTTGCCTCAATTTATAGGGCTGGTGATGAAGGATTTGCCTCAATCTAGAGGGCTGATGATGTACAAATCGAGATGATGAGTCGACAGTGAACTACTGTGACTGTCAGGATTGAACTGCCGATGTATGAATCGATATGCCTGCTGGGGATTAAACTGAATCTGCTGGGGATGAAGCGACTACTTCTCTTGAACGGGGACCAGGATTCAAATTTGAATCTCTCATAGTTGATCAAATCTTGCTGACCCAAAACCGGGATCCATCTCTGAATCTCTCGCGGTTGATCAAATATTGTAATGCTCAATCCAAAAGAGCCGGTTAGGGCCTTCGGGAGCTAAAGGATAATGTACTCCGCTAGGAAGAAGGAAATACATCCATTAAATAGGAGTAAAGGTATCATTCTATTCGTGATGAGGGATACGGAGATGGTCTGCGGCAGTTAAGGTTTTGATATTGAAAGAGGAGAGTGATCAACAATGGACTTATGTTGCATGAAGAAAGATGATCAACAGCCACTTATGGACTTGTGTTGCACAGATGAAAGAAGATCATCAACAGCCACTCATGGACTTATGTTGCATGAACGAAGAAAGATGGTCAACAGCCACTCATGGACTTATGTTGCTAGGACGAAGGAAGATCGTCAACAGCCATTCGTGGACTTATGTTGCATGGATGAAGGAGGATGACCAACAGCCACTCATGGACTTATGTTGCTAGGAGGAAGGAAGATCAACAACCATACATGGACTTATGTTGCATGGACGAAGGAAGATCATCAATAGCCACTCATGGACTTACGTTGCATGAGCGAAGGAAGACAGTCGACAGCCACTCATGGACATATGTTGCTAGGACGAAGGATGATCGTCAACAGCCACTCATGGACTTATGTTGCATGAAGAAAGATGAAAGATCAACAGTCACTCATGGACTTATGTTGCTAGGAGAAAGGAAGATCATCAACAGCCACTCATGGACTTATGTTGCATGAACGAAGATGAGCAACAGCCACTTATGGACTTATGTTGCTAGGAGAAAGAAAGATCATCAACAGCCACTCATGGACTTATGTTGCATGAACGAAGATGGTTGACTTTCGACGGTTTGGAAAGGGATGAAATTCTCCCCAAGTTTGGATGCTTCTTATGCTGACGCCTTGATTGGTGCAGTAATAGTGTTTGGTACTCCTGCTTGCATTGTCCTTGGAACACTCTTAAAAAAATTTATAACTTTATTTGGAAAATTCATTATTAGTCACTGTCAACTCACTTATTTGAGACTACGATAGACTTGACGACTAACAGACATCGACACACGAGGACGACACATTCGAAACTAAAATGAAACCAGCTCGACTTGCCAAAACTTAATGTGCTCTTGTCATAAATGATGTACCATTTCTCTTTTGTGTTTACTTCTCACCTTAACGTGGCATCACTTTGATGGTGAATCTTATTTTTGAAAATTCCTCCCTATTGATCTAATCAATTTCTTTGCTTCTCCCAAGATGTGCTTTGAATTAGTGCCTTAGCTTATAGAATAAAAGATGCTCCATTTCCATATGTTCAAGACAATATTTGTGGCTTAAAGGCTTACCATTGGTGTATAGGGATCGGGTGGCAAACGAAGTTTGCCCCTAGTTTGAAGGGCATGAAGTGGGATCGGTAGACAAACGAGGTAAATGACCGAAGTTTGCCCCTAGTTTGGAGGAAGGTTCATTAGAGGTTTTGGGCAAACGAGGTAGGTGACCAAAGTTTGCCCCTTGTATGAAGGGTAGATAGTAAAATTTAGGCAAATGAGGCGAGTAGCCAAAGTTTGCCCCTAGTGTGGAAGGTAATTTTTGGCTTGAGGCAAGGACCGTGACTTTAATCTCTCAAATGCTCATAACTTTTGCCTAGGCACCAGTGAGGTGACCGAACGAGCTCTTTTCTCTCTTTTGTTGTTGTTCACTTTGGATTTAGCTCTAATTTTTGCCTAGGCGTCCTTTCGGATTTTCGACCTAGCGAGCCATCCTTCTTTTTCTTTTTTGAAAGTCTGCCTACGTACCCCCGAGCGAGGATTAGGTCCAATGTAGTTTGGGCCATGGTCGGAAAGAAGCGGGTTGATTTTTAGGTAGGTGGGGTGACCGAACCGTTGTGGTTGCCTACGTATCCCTGAATGGGAATCAGGTCGAGCGTAGTTCAAGGCAAGGTCTTGAAAAAAATTGGTTTGATTATGATGGTGTCGACCGAACCGATGTGTTTCCCTACGTATCCCCGAGTGGGAATCAGGTCGAGCGTAGTTCAAGGCAAGGCTTGAAATAAGGGGTTTGAGGTATGAGGGTTTTTCAAACCAATCGTCAAAGAAGTTCAAACTTGGGTTACTTATGGTAGCCTTGAAGAGGAGGATTTAGTTTCCATCTCCCTTTCTTTTCTTTTCTTTTCTTTTTTTTTTTTCTATTCTTTTTCTTCTTTTCTTTTTCCTTTTTCTTTTGAGGATTGATCCTTTTCATTTTCGCCTAGCCAGTCAATTTTCCTTTTTACATAGTTGATTCATGTGAGATCTTCCGATCATAATTTCAAAATTCCAGAATGTGCACGTCAACTCTCGGGATTTATTTGTGGTCGTTTCGAGCCTTTTGCAATGTGATCTAGGCACGTTCTTATGATGTACCTTGAAGCATACGATTCTCTCATTTGTTTCATCAAAAATTTCTTTCATTTTCTCCATCATTTTGACTGGCTAAGGTCAGATTTTGAAATCAATACCTTTTCAGCTCTAACTTTTGCCTAGGTGCCCTTTCAGGTTTTCAACCTAGCGAGCTTTTCTTTTCTTTTTTTTTTTTGAAAGTGGAGCTGAAACTCACTGAAATGTTTGGCTACCATCAATGACTAAGTCTACAAAAGTTCATATGGCTCTCAATTGGGTTGGGCCCAAGGCTTTGAAATGGTGGGAAAAAGGTGTTGGGCAAGGCCCAAGTCAGTTCCAAGCATGTCTTTTCAAGATTGAGGCAAGAGAATCTTTAAATTCTTAAAGTAAGACTATTCAATTCTCGGCTCTTCATCGGTGTCAGCGCAAAATTGACTTTGACCTTTCAGGATTTTTTTTTGTTTGAGTAAATTTTTTTTTTTAGCACAGTAATATCCATGGTAATTTGAAAAGTGACACTTCAGTTCAGCGATTCATGTATCTATGACTAGGCACATAAGATTAAGCAAAATGAGATTTTATTCCATTAGCAAGAGAGAGGGATTACATTACTCGATACAGACCCATAACTACTCGATGGTAGACAGACTCGACCACAAGACTAAACTTGAAATAGATTCAAAACCTAGGACAGACTCATCTTGGTCTCAAATGGAGTGTCTTTGTGACCCATTTATTATTATTTTTTTTAGTAGAAGTTCCAAACACTATCAGTTCACCATGTAGCTTCAACAATCATTGGCCTCAGGAAAGGGGATCATTTGAACAGGTAAGCCAGGGGCTTTAGGTTCGATGAAGCTGACACTTTGGTTGACATAGGGTTGGATGGGCGATGGCTCGATGATTTTTTGATCGAGGAGGTCCTGGATATCATGGCGAAGGCGCATGCAGCTGTCGGTGTCATGGCCTAGGCCTTGGTGGTAGGCATAAATTTTGGACAGGTCACAACTAGGCGGAGGGATGTCAGCACGAGGCTAAAGGAGTCGGAGGTGCCCCTTTTTGATGAGGTTATCAAGGATAACGGACAATGGCATACCCAGGTTGGTGAAGGTTCTTGGGTTGTAGGTTTTGTTAAACTTTGAGTTCAAGTGGGTCCTTGGAGTGGCTCTTGGATTTGGATATGGTCTAGGATCACCAAGGCTACGGTGTGGGCTTGGATACAAGTAGAGATTCGGATGTGGAAACGGGCTTGGATAGATGGCGTTGGGCAACCCATACTTCCCTTTATCGATGTTATGCACCATCTTCTCGAATCGGCTTATCCTTAAACTTAGTTGTTCAACAGTGGTTTGTAGTTTGTCCACTTTCCCCTCCAGAGCTTGGTAAGCCATTGGCGGGTTTATGATAGCCTGGGCTAGCCCACGATTGAGACAATGAATTTGGGAAGGTACAAAGGTGTCCTTACCCGGGACTATGTTTTCTGCAAATAGAAGTAAAAGCCCAAATTAACAGAGGCACGAAATACTTCTTATGGACTCCTAGCGGGAGGAGATGATCAGAATGTTGAAGGATTTAACAATGCAAACCAAGGACGGTTGCTGTAAGTATATGACTTTTGTATAATGATCGAGATGGGTGAGGATGATGATACCTATGCATTTGATGTGTAGAGACTGACATGTGTGAGACTGACAAGATGTGTGTGCATGTAGACTGACACGAATCGTGTATGCATATGAGACAAGCATGCGGATGCAAGCCCTAATCGATATGATGCCCCTACTTCTAACAGATAGCAATTAAAAAAATAAGGTCCTAGCCATACAGAGTATGCTAACCTTACTTTCCAGTATGATCACCAAGGGATAACAGGGATTTCCGGGATACTTCGGGAATTTTGGACAGAGTTTCTGGGAGAAATAGGGATTTGGAAGATTCGGAGAAATTTCTAGAAGTCATTTGAGTTTCTAGGAGAAATAGGGATTTCTGGTTGATTTGGACTGAGCTTCTAGGAGAAATTGGTATTTTGCGTATTTCTATATCTGGGCATTTCTGGGTGATTTGGGAAGAGTTTTTGGGAGAAACAAGTACTATGGGTATTTTTGGAAAATTTGGATAGAGTTTCTAGGATAAACAAGTATATCTGGGCATTTCTAGGTGATTTGGGCAGAGATGCTAGGATTTTTGGAGAATCTGGGAGATTTGGGCAGAGCTTCTGGGAAAACAGGTACTTTGGTATTTCTAGGAAATTTGGATAGAGTTTCTGGGAGAAACTAGTATATTTGGGAAGATAGGACAGAGTTTCTGGGAGAAACTGGTATATCTGGGAAATTTGGGAGCTTTAGACAGAGTTTCTGGGAAAAGCTGGTTAATATGGTTATATCTGGGATATTTGGATAGAATTTCTGGGAGAAACTGGTTAATATGGTTATATCTGGGATATCTGGACAGAGTTTCTGGGAGAATATGGTTATATCTGGGATATCTGGACAGAGTTTATGGGAGAAACTGGTTAATATGGTTATATCTGGGCAGAGTTTCTAGAAAAAAACTGGTTAATATGGTGATAGTGATCATACTGTCTAGCAGGTTTTCGTACTCCTATGTCTAAGGACCGACAAACAAGGTTTGCGGTGTATATCTTTATGAGCGTGGAGCAGACATCCTTGTCATGGTGCCTAGGCAGGTCAACTCAATGTGATCACATATGAGTGATTGCCTTAGGAATCATAAAAAAGAGGTTCTGCCTCATGCCACATAAGCGTCTACACCGCGCAGGTAATCCTGTCAGGGCATACAGCAGTTATATCACATTGTCCTATCTGAAAAGATAAATCAACAGCCCTATGAAAGGTTGTACATGAATCTATATGCAAAGGCTGGGTTTAGTCAAAGAGGGTCCGTTGACGAGAGTTCCAATATACCGTCAGAGAGATAGTACGGAAGTTGTTACTCTTTTTGATATACCTTGGAAGGTACAGTATCAACGGTGACTTGTGCCCTGGCACAACAAGACCTGAACAATGTCAGCGCCGCGTTTCAGACACAGTCGGAAGGTGGAAATGCAGAAGTGCACTGCGGTGAACCAGACACAGTAAAAAGATGATTTTAAGGATGCTTCTTATGAGTCAAACCTCTGTATTATTTTGTTTTGAAAATAAATCTCCCCAGCAGAGTCGCCAGCTTGTGACAGGCGAAATCGCTCATCCACTCTTTCTTAGTTTGAGATTGTTTTGAAAAGGAAAGAAAATGGTTTGTTGAAAACAGATACAGAGTCGCCACTTGGTCTTTAAGGAACCAAGAAACCTAATATGACTCACCCAAATGGATAAAAGGGCACATGCCCTTCATAACCAAAGAACTTGGTTCGGGGTTTTGGTACGAGAGAGGAAGGAGCCTTTGTCGCGACTAAAACACCCTCAACTCGCCCCGTCTTTCGACGGGCCTCAATTAGCATCCAAATAATCATCTTATACTATAGTATATTACATTACATAAGAAACTTGAAATGGAAGATCTAAAGATAAAATATCATTCATAAGATCTAAGTCAAATATCATGCAATATAAAGTGAAAGATCACACAAATAAACCTAGGAAAAATCGTCTAATCATGTATCAAGTAATTAAGTTTCCTTAATCTAAAGGGGACATGAATTGTTCTTGAAACAAATAAACAAAGAAATCAAAATATGCTTAGCAAGCTAGTATGATGCATGCTATTCTTTGAGAAAAGAAGACCTCTCAATCCCCGAGACGGATGAGAAAGGAGAATTAGATCGAGGGGAAGCATGAACGTGTGATCATGATCATTCCTTATAATCTTCTTAGATTAAAAGTCACAAAAGCCTCAAATCTTTGCATGGATGTATGTATCTAGAATGTGCCAAGGTTGTAGTGTGCTTTGTGTTCATGGATTCCTAGAATGACTTAAAAATCTAGAATGTGTATGAATGGATGAATGAAATCATCATGGGATATGTACAAATGTAGTATGAACTAATTCCTAGGATATGAACTAATTTGGAATGCATATAAGCATCAAATCAAAAAATGAAAGTTAAAATGTGCTTGCTGTGAATAGTGGACAGAACAGTAACTAGATCTTTTGGAAATTGAAAAGAGGGGTTAGGAGTGTTTTCAATGCATGATATTTTATGGAGATCTTCCTTATTGTGTCTAGAACACAACCCAAAAAGCCAATTTTTAATAACTATCACAGATTGAGAGAAATCATATAAACAACAGAGGTTATTCAGAAACAGAGTTCGTACTGTTGACTGAAATGTCAAAAACTCTTAGAAAATGAAAACAAAACATCTAGAGGCCCATATTATACAAAAAGTTCCCTAAGACACTGAAGTTCAAAGGAAAAATAAGTTAGGACCCCCCCTTTTGGAAAGGTTTTCTGTAAAACAAGCTGAAAGCAGACCAAGCTGCTGTGACAGCAAAAACAGAATATCTGGAGAGAATGTTTGGGCAAGAATGGACCCTTTTCAAGTGCTTCCAAGTCAAGCCAAAAATCATGGATGTTCCATAATAAGTTAGAAAGACTTTCCAAGTGGTCTTGCATTCATACATTGAGTACTCAAAATAATTCCTTGAAGTTAAATGACTCACTGTTTTGAGGGTTTTGAGAAAAACAAGTTTATTTCTTGAAATCAAAATGAGGGGTTTAAAAGGGGGGTTTTGAAATGGGGGGTTTCTGGGAGCTGACGATTTCATCTGACTTTACTTAAAAACTCATTTTCTTACTTTTTTTACGACATAGCATGTTTCTAGAACTTTTTGGTCCAAATCTGGGAGTTTTCGGGCTTTCAGGGGCATTTTGGTCATTCTAAGCATTTTGAGAAATAGAACCAACTTCCAGGAGTCCTTTTGAGTCTTTTCGATCATTGTGAACCACCAAGCTATGGATCTCCTAAATCTGATAGCCGACAAAATGGGGTGTCTTCACATAGGTGGGTTAAACGATATCATTTTGAAGCATAGGGGCAGGGGCAGATCTAGAAAATTAATACAGGGGGGGCTTGACAGAGATTTGTTCGGGGATAAAAATTTTTTTGGACCTATTTATATGTATTTTGTGTAGATATAAATTAATGCTAAAAAAATTAACCCAAAAACATAGGAGGGAGGATGGATTTTATAATTAGCACAAAAATATAAAAGAAAGGGAGCTTAGTATGACAATTTTATAATATTAGGGGGGTCTAATTGTATTTTTTAGGGGGGTGTAAATAAAACTAACAGACCGTTAGGGGGGGTGCGTTTTGTTACCAAATTACAAATCTCGAGGGAGGTCTGTGTAATTTTTGAAACCTCAGGGGAGGTCCCTGTAATTAGGGCAAACCTCAAGGAAGGTTTATGTAATTTGCCCAAATTTTAATTTAAAAAGTTTACCTTCTGTGAGTCACTTCCTTAATTCCTTTCCTCTTTTCTTGAATATCTCACATTTTGAAGTATGTTAATTTTTAAAGTGATTTAAGCATGAAGGCTCATTTCTTTTTCTTGTTCTTCTCTAAATCCACATACTAGGCAGTGCTTGGAAATGTCTTCCTCTCTCAAATGATATAAAATCACATACATGTTCTTTGTTAAAATAACACACTACCTATTTTTATATAGAACGTGAGATTCGAATTGAAAAATGACCATGTTTTACGAAATCCTAAATGTACCAATTAAAAAAAATTGTGGATTGTGTTGAAACGATTGAGTGACTTTTGTTCAGTGTATTTTAGTATTAAAGCATCCATAGTGGTGTAGTTTTGGCACTTGAACTTAGTTAAACTTAGCAAAACGGCACACAATGGTGTAGCTTATACCACAACTTGGTATAAGCAAACTTCGCAAAACTTAAGTTTGTGGTACGCTTACGTTCGCTAATGTACATAAACGAGCACAGTGTGTGCCGCCTCCCACCCACACGGCACACGCAATGCCGTCTAACATCCAAACGACACACACAATACCGTCCTAACATCGAAACGGTATTGTGAATGCTGTTTGGTTCAATAGCGTGTTTTTTTTTTTCTTTTTAATTATTGGTTCAAAAGCTCCCAAACGGCTTTGGGAGTGCCGTTTGGTTACTACACCACTCAGAGGGGCACAAAACCTGTAGGCTGAGGAATTTGGCTCTTCAAACGAAGAACAAGATGACAATGGTAGCGGTTGGATTTGGTTCACGAGAAGTGGAAAACCGCTTCAAAATTGAGGGTGCACCGGCTCTTAATATGATGCGGATGCATGTGATCTTGGAGGTTAGCTTCAAATGATATTAGTTTCAGTTTTTGGTTTTTGAATCATGAGACCCTTTTCTTATATTCTTGTTTCAAGTAGTTTGTTTGATTTTGATGGGCAAATTTAGACTATTGGCCTCAAGGAACATATTATAGTATTTGTTAGCCTTTTCTCTCCAATTTTTTTTTTGGTTCTTGCGAAGGAGTTTTATGATCCTTTCCTTGAATCTCCAAATTTTCATGATTTATAGGCACCCAGTTCCAGCCATCGTCATCGAACATACCTAACCCGCTTTTCCCCTTGGCAGGAGGACAACGAATGGTTCACCATCCAATCTCTGCTAGTGAAAGGTAATTAAAGTCAACTATCCATTCATTTTTTCTTTTACAACATTATCATGTAAATATTGACCTTGCAAAGAACATTGCTACTCTATAATATAGCCATTTAACTTTAAACGAGACAGAGTGGAGAAGAAACATAATATACCCTACTGATATAACTGTTTCAGTAAAGGCAAACTATTGCATTTACAAAAAAATATACACAAACCTGTTGGTCAGTTTTTTAGTTCAAGGTACCAACTGTTTTAGTAGGCAACCTACTATTATATCTATTGTTATTCCAAGCACAAAAAGGAACAAGTGGGTGTCAGCTTTTGATACAAAATTTGAACTTGACAATTATCACATTTGTTATGTTTAGTTGATAAACATTGGTTGTAATCAATTTAATTTCTGTTGGAAAATAGTTCACGAGGCTCAAGTATGTGGTGTTGAATCAAACTATTCTTTCAACACTTTCAGATTTTCAACGGATGTGTTTCTTCTACGGCTGTGACCACCGATCCTTAAAAAAAAAAAAAAAGCCTTCTAACGCTTGCTCTCCAGGTAAAATTCTTAAATCTTCTTTGGTGATTTGTAAATGTTTTGTGTGCCTATATCTATATATGTACCCCTATAATGCACGATTTTTTTTTTGGTTAAACAGAAAGTATAATGCACGGGTTTGACTTCCGAGAAAACAGCTTTTTTGGCTATATGCATACTCTTTCTTGGCTATTTCTCAGACCTGACTAACAGAAAACTCCTTAAACTTTTCCTCTCCCTCACACTTTGCTAACACAGACTCAAACACATACACACACAGGGCACACCCAAACTCCAACATAATCTGTTGTTGAAAGGGGGAAAAATCTAATTAGTCATTTTCCATATTGAAAGTTGTAGTTGTATAAACAGAGAATTCTAAGGCTGTTTGGAAATTATTAAAGCAGTAGACCAGTGAACAATGATTATTAAGTAGTGTCCTGTTTTTCATTTTAATTTTTTGCTTAACCTTCCTTTCTTTGTTGAGGTCTGTTTTAACAGCATTTTCTGGCTACATGGTTTCGAGTATGTTAGCACACCCACTTCGTGCATACTATAGAGCAGCTATCAGTGCATACTATGGGGCTGGAAGACTTGAAGTAGGTAATGAAGTTTAAGGTAATTTTTCCTTTTCCATTCATACATTGCTAGAAGCAAATCAATATACAAAGGGATTTTTACAAATAATTTAGATGTGGTTAGATGAATGTGAATGTAGTCTTTATTATAATTGGTTAATAACTTGATTTATTGCACAGTTGTCGTAGAGGCAACCCATTTTAATGTGGGCTTTATGTTGCCTTTTCAAATTTAAGACGTCAAGTGGCTGCACAAAATCCAATCATTAGTAAGCAATCTCACCACTCCTCTCCCTCTACTTATGAATTGAATGCAATTGTATATTGCTTTAATCATTCGTTTAGGCATTTTGCTCTTAGAAATTTGAGTTTGTTTTCATTTTGTGCACTGCAATAGTCGCCAATTATTTTTGTTTTAAATTGAATTTTTTTTCTTTTTGTGCACAGACAAAAAAAAAGTGTTAATTGACTTTGATTTCAGTTCTTTCTGCAATATAAGAAGATCCTTTGTCCTATATGATCCATCTCTATGTAGTTTAATAATGTAGTAGTAGTGTTGGTTTCTCTCTTCTACTGTTTCTGGATTTCAAGCAAGAAAACACACATGTTTCAAACAGGAAAAGTCTAAATTTTGTACATGTGATTGATGGGCTTGAATTCAATTCAGTCCCAAATTCCAATGCGTTAGTTGTATTTCTACCTTCTCTATCCTTTTGTTATTTTAATCATTCTATCTTGGGTAATGCTATAGTTCCCAATTTGAATCCCAAGTGTTTTTTTTTGCCGGTTGATATACAATGCCCATTAGCACTATTTCTTTGATGCATCACTTGGATTTGGTTGTTTGTATTTAGGTGCAGATGAGTATGGAACAATTTTTTGATAAACTTTGGTCTTCAAAACTTTTCATTCCTTTTCTACAATGTAAATCATGAGTTAGTGAGAAAATTTACATTATTTCAGTTTAATGACCCTTTCGTTTCAATTTGTGTTTTTAAAATCAATGATATTATGCTTAGCTTGCCCTTTTGTATTACAGTATATGTGATTTTCGAATTAATTTTGGAGTTTTGTGTTCTTTACCTATGTTGCGTACTTTGATGATACAACAGTTGCATCACGTGCAACTTCTTCTCATAAATCCCAGATGCGAAGAGCAAGAAGCCAAAGAGACCTATGGAGTGGATCTTGAGAGGAAAAAATATAAGGGGATTTTTTTCACGCGAATGCTCTCACATTGATATGGTTGAATAGGAGTTAAGTGAAATTAAAATAAATTCTTCATTCACCGTAGATTCATTTGTACTAATATTTTGAAGTTCCAGCCCTTCCCATTCTTTGACATAATATTTCATTGATTTGAATTCTTGATTATTTACATTAAGCCTAAATCAATTCCCCACTTTTAATTATGGAATGGATACAAAGAGTAACCCAGTTAGTCACTAACAATTTTATTTTATTTCAAGTTATTTTTAAAATTCAGTCAATTATGTATAGTCGTGTATAGTACGGATTGTCGACTATTTCATGAAATAAATTTTAATCTTGTTGCAATGTACTGTGACTCAACTTACAAACATTATTGATTCTATTACAATTCTTTACAACCTTATGACTCGCTTTATGGATCTTGTTCCATTATATTAGCACACTTTGTTACAATCATTTGGTACCTTGCAAACATACATTTGAATACTATTTTATAAAATTTCAGCACCAATGTTTCCCGTTGAATTATTATCATATCATTATAGTTGGATTTACTTGAAGTGATGAATTTATTTACTACATACAAATTAAAAGCACATTTGTAAAAACGAATTACACACGTGACAAGATTTAGGTTTAGTTTGGCTCCTACGTGGCTTTTTAAAAGGAGCTTATGCAATTTATTAGTAAGTTGTTTGATAATTTTATACAAATGACACACTACTCTTGAAAACGATATCATGAAACCAAAAAGTAACCTTGTACTTTTAAAAGCTCGATTCTAGAGCTTTTAAAAGCTCCTCCCAAAAAAGTCTTAAGTTCAATTTTTGCAAAGTTCATAAATTAGTTACCAAATAAATTAACATGAAATTATACTTTAAAAAAGGAGAAACACCAAAATGGGAGCCAAACTAAGCCCTAATCACCAAGTTACGCTATGCAATCACCAAAATTACATAATTTGTACATTATATCACAATATTTAAGCACCCAAATACAAGTATATGGGCACTATGTTACAACTGTTGTATATTACGATCTTCAGTTACGCCATGTTACAAATGTTGGACACTAAGTTATAATATTTAACCATATCTCTTTTGGTCGAGTGACAAATATTTTGGGTGTATTACTCAAAAGTTTTAATATTCGAGTCATAGAGATTGGCCATCGGGTAATTCACGTGGCGACTCCAAAACTTCGAGGAATTAATCGAGGTGCGCACAAATTAATCCGAACACCCCAATTAGCCCAAAAAAAAAGTTACAATATTTTGATGAATAACTTACAATCTCTTCAGCGGCCACATTATGATAGCTAAGCACCTGGTGGAATTACCTGTTGGTCAACGTTTGCAAGTTTGGTACTTTTAATACCACCGTAAGCATCATAGAATTCTCCCGTTATTCAAGGGGGTCCGGCTGTGGTGGGGCAAGAGTAGTTTTGCTCTAGGTGGGGCAAAACCACTATATATGTGGCAAGTGTTGATTGGAAGAGATATGAAAATGCTGACATAATTTAGCCCATTAAATGTTTAGGAAGAAGGAAGACTGCCATAATATTAGGGCATTAAATGCCTTGCAACATGCTATAACATGTTTGGACTTTCTTAAGAGCTGTTTGGACTTTGATGAGGATTGTTTGGACATTGCAAAGAAATGTGCCAAGTTTGTAAAATAATATGCATTATTATGGTGTACCTTATGGAATAAATATTGTACACAACTAAATAAAATTCAAGTCAGTAAAAAAAAAAAAGAAGGTAAATAGCAGATTTAGACTTTCATAAGGGTTGTTTGGACCTTGAAAAGAATTGTGCCAAGTTTGCAAAATATTAATTATCACTATGTTGTACCTTATGAAATAAACATTGTACACAACTAAACAAAATTCAAGTTTGGTAAAAAAAAAAAAAAAAAAAAAAAACGAAGAAAGTAAATAGTAGATTTGGATTTTCCTAAGGGTTCTATAGTGGGGCGGTTCCACGTGGAGAATACCACTGTCCATGTGAGCAAAAGTATTTTCTATAAAGAAATGTGTATGGAAAATAGTAAGCTCGATATGTTGTACCGTATGGAATGAATGTTGTACACAAGTAAAAAAATTCAAGTCTGTAAAAAAAAAAAAAAGTAAATAGTTGGTTTGGACTTTCCTAATGGTTGTATGGACTTTGATAAAGCTTGTTTGGACTTTGCAAAGAAAAGTGCCAAATTTGCAAAATATTAAGCATCTCTATGTTGTACCTTATGGAATAAATGTTGTATACAACTAAATAAAATTCAAGTTTGTAAAAACAAAAAAAGGAGGTTTGGACTTTCCTAAGGATTGTTTAGACTTTGATAAATGTTGTTTGGACTTTGCAAAGAAATGTGCTAAATTTGCAAAATACTAAGCATCACTATATTATACCTAATGGAATAGATGTTGTACACATCCAACTAAAGTCCAACTACCACCCATTGACTGAAAAAAGTACAAAAATATAAGGTTTGCTTTTATTAAGGTTTGCTTTGCTTTTATTAAGGTTGTTGCATTAAACACCCTTTAATGAGCCAACAACCAACTTTGGAGGCAAACTTTGGACTTCATAAGAGAAATCTGAAGAAGATGTTGAATGGAGAAACATTTAACTTTCATCATCTCTCTCATTTTGACTACATCTTTGTATTTTTTAGTTTTACTTCACAAACATATATAAATTTCATTCCATTTCAACTCTAGTTCAAGATAGAAGACCATTCAAGTGAAGTACTAATTTGAGAAGACAAACATATCTTCATTTTACAGGTATTTTACAACTATTGTGAATAATTTTGTTGTACACAATATTGTTATGAGTAATGCACATTACTGAAAGAATTAGAACATTATTAAATCAAAGTTACTTTAAATATACTATGTAAAATACTTTTAATTAGAATACCTTTCAATTATTATTATTATTAATTTTTTTTTTTATGTACTGTATCTTGTATATTAATGTACATGAGTTTGGATGTAGTGAATAGAGTGTAAAATAACTTTACCTTGAAGATAACAACAAAAATAAGTAGATTGCATCATTAAGAAAATAGATCGCCAAATGTTCCTTACAAACGTCCAAGTGTTTCTTAAGAAAGTCCAAATGATTCTTATGAAAGTCCAAATGTTCCTTACTAAGGTCTAAATGTTCCTTAAGAAAGTCCAACTATTTTTTAAGAAAGTCCAAATGTTTCTTAAAAAAGTCCAATTGTTCCTTACTAAGGTCCAAATGGTTCTGAAGAAATATCAAATGTTCATTACAAAAATCCAAATGGTTATGAAGAAAATACAAATGCCTCTTACTAAAGTCCAAATATTTCTTAAAAAAAATTCAAATGTACCTTACTAAGGTCCAAATGTTTCTTAAGAAAGTTCAAATGTTCCTTACTAAAGTCCAAATGTAACATAGTAAATTTTGTATGTTTCTTAAGAAAGTCCAAATGTTCCTTACTAAGATCCAAATGTTTCTTAAGAAAGTTTAAATGTTCCTTACTAAAGTCCAAATGTTGTTGAAGAAAGTCCAAATTAATGTTCCTTAAGAAAGTCCAAATATTCCTTACTAAGGTCCAAATGTTTCTTAAGAAAGTCCAAATGTTCCTTACTAAAGTCCAACAGTACCTTACTAAAGTCCAAATGTTCCTTACTAAGGTCCAAATGGTTCTGAAAAAATACCAAATGTTCCTTATAAAAGTCCAAATGGTTCTGAAGAAAGTCCAAACAGTTCTTTAATAAGTCCAAAGCATCCTTAAAATTCATAATTTCCTTAATAAGATACAAATATTACTTGAGAAAGTCCAAACATTTCTAAGAAAATGTTCGTTTGTACTTAGTCAGGATAACTTTGTGTAGAATATGTAGAAAAGCTTAGATTGAAGATAAAGAACACAATACAAACTAGTGAAAGGAATAATATATAGTGCATTGAAAAAGCAACACCTTGATAAACTAAGCATCTCCATAGAATTCAAGACAATATATGGAATCGAAATCAGTTGATAGGCAATCAGGAAGATAGTTCCGAAAATCACCATCAACGTCGTCGTCACTATAATCCGACAGCTCAGGGTCTGAAGCGAAATTTGGATTTTCTTCAATCTTTGCAATATCGTTGAAGGGGTCATAGTAATTCTTCTTTTCATCTTGAATCATGTGAAAACGCATTAATCTAAGATTCATCTGATCGAGTTCTAGTGTTATTCGTTTTATCATCTTATCGTTATCCACATCAGGATTTTGCACCATGTCAGCAGAGCGAGCTTTGGGTACTCATAATCCATGCCAACGACAATAGACCTCGGTGTCATGCCTTCTGTTGACCAAGTTTGGCCATCTCAGTAAATGATCATTAACAAGCCAACTTGGTAGCAGGCGAGATTGGGCTTCACCGATGAAAACATGCCCGTGACTTGATAGTGGCACATGGGTATTAATGGGTTCATTGAGAAAATGACGTTTTTCTCCATACCATATCTGACCAGTATGATCTACGTAAAATCTAACTATTTGCCAATATAACGCTAAATAATTTCCCCTTCCTCTCCCTGCACCTCTCCCCCTCCCCCCCTGCACCTCTCCCCCTCCCCCTTCCTCTCCATGGGGACTCAAAACTTTTTTTAAAAGGTACAAATGCTTTCTTAAGAAAGTCAAAGGTTACTTAGTTATGTCCAAAACTAGACAGTGGGCGTTCAAATGTTTGCTGTCACTGTCCAAATGGTTCCTTAAGGAAGTCCAAGGACCTCTCTCTCTATTTCTATCTCTATCTCTCTCTCTCTCTCTCCCTACGATTTTCTCTCTCTAGGCCATCACCACAGTGCCATAGGATTTAGCGCGTGATACGTACGAGGACCGCTCTAGTAGTGATCTTCACGACCTATGCGAAGCATAAGAGAGTACACGGAGGCTACAAGGAGTAACAGTTCATGGGTGAAGACGTCGGGCTTGTAACAACACCATTCGGCGATCCATCAGGTTATTTCGCTAGGTAACGAACCTATACTCGACTCGTATGCTTGCGTGCATATTATTTACACTTACTAAGGTCCAAATGGTTTTGAAGAAATACCAAATGTTCCTTACAAAAGTCCAAATGATTCTAAAGAAAGTCCAAATATTCCTTACTAAAGTCCAAATGTTTCTTAAGAAAGTCCATGTGTTGCTTAAGAAAGTCCAAATGTTCATTACTAAAGTCCAAATATTTCTTAATAAAGTCCATGTGTTGCTTAAGAAATTCCAAATGTTCATTACTAAAGTCCAAATGTTTCTTAGGAAAGTCCATGTGTTGCTTAAGAAAGTCCAAATGTTTCTTAAAAAAGACCAAATGTTCCTTACAAAAGTCCAAATGGTTCTGAAGAAAGTCCAAATGGTTCCTTACAAAATTCTTTAGTGAGGTACAAAGTTTTTCTTAAATCTAAATGTTCCTTAGTGGGATTTTCATTCATATCATCATTGTTTATTAAAAATTACTAATTATTGTTTTTAGAAAGGTATAACGTTTCCATCACAAATAAATATTGTTGCTGCAAAAAATCCAAATGTTTCTTAAAAAAGTTCAAATATTCCTTACTAAGATCCAAATGTTTCTTAAGAAAGTTCAAATGTTCCTTACTAAAGTCTAAATGTTGCTGAAGAAAGTCTGAATATTTCTTAAGAATGTTCAAATGTTCCTTACGAAGGTCCAAATATTTTTTAAGAAAGTTCACATGTTTCTTACTAAAGTCTAAATGTTCCTTACAAAAGTCCAAATGGTTCTGAAAAAAGTCCAAATGTTTCTTACTAAGGCCCAAATAGTTCTGAAGAAATACCAATTGTTCCTTACAAAAGTCCAAATGGTTCTGAAGAAAGTCCAAACACTTCTTTAAAAAGTCCAAAGCATCTTTAAAATCCAGAATTTCTTAATAAGGTGCAGATATTACTTGAGAAAGTCCAAACATTTCTAAGAACAACATATGTTAATTTGAATGACTCTAGAGTTGTGCTTTTCGTACCATGTCATTGACCCATTTCCCCTCCTTAGGGAACAACAGGCTAGCACGATCCGCAAACTCCATGTGTGATCGTATAAGTATCTTGCTGCATTTGTATTTAACAGAGTTCATAGCATTGCATATCATAAACAATACGTACTAGAGTAAGCAAGAGTTCATACATACTCATTGGGGAGCTAGGGATTGCAGACGAAGCGGATAATCTTCTCCTCTTGTTCACTAAACTCCCTTATTCTAACACCGGTGGAAGGCTTGACATTTTTTTTTGGCTTCATAGCCTTTCTCAACTAGTTTTACTCCACATATAAGTATGGAGACACACCTTGTTTCCCCGGTCTCTGTTTCGCAGTTACCCGAGTTCTCCTCATACGTGGCGAACAATCTCGTCTTCAATATCCATGAAGACCGGGGATTTTTGCACGGTTGGCTCAACATTTTTCCCTGCGAGGATATCTGTTTGGTCCAAATATTTCTTAAAAAAGTCTAAATATTCCTTGCCAAAGTCCAAATGTTGCTGAAGAAAGTCCAAATGTTCTTTACTAAAGTCCAAATGTTTCTTAAGAAAGTTCAAATGTTTTTAATAAAGTCCATATGTTGCTTAAGAAAGTCCAAATGTTCCTTACGAAAGTCCAAATGTTGCTGAAAAAAGTCTAAATGTTTTTTTTTTTAAAAAGTCCAAATGTTCTTTACTAAGATCCAATTGTTTCTTAAGAAAGTTCAAATGTTCCTAACTAAAAAAAAGTTAATGGTTGTGTGCGCGAGCGCGCATTAGATAAAATTGTGTGTGTGTGTGTGTGTGTGTGTGTGTGTGTGTGTGTGTGTGTTTGTTTGTTTGTGTGTGCGATCGCGCATTAGATAAAATTATATATACATTAGCAAATTTTACAAAATTAGATTTATAGTATTTAGCCCTAACTTTATACAAATTTGCCGTTCGAAAAAAATATCTTTATAAAAATTTAAAAATAAAAGAGTAATGTTATGCTTACCAAATTTCTTTCCCTAAAGTGTTTCTTAACACATGTGGCAGTGGACCATGTTTATTTTGATTGGTTAATGTTAAGAAAATACTTCTGCTTACCTAAAAAATGGTTCACCAATGCTCACCCAAGCATCCCATTGGCCAATGCAGGGGGACCCAGGATTAAACATCATTTGTTGGCCATTGGGTCTCACTGCAATGGGATGCTTAGGTGAGCATTGGTGAACCGTTTTTTGGGTGAGCAAAAATGCTCTCTAATGTTAAAGTGGTTCCATAATGGTCCCACTTCAACATCCTTTGGGATTAAAATTTGGGAAGCATAACATTACTCTAAATAAATGTTATAATGTCTTTCATCTATTACTTGGACAAAAATGTTAATGGCTTAATATTAAAAAACTAAATCGATAAAATATTGTAAATTTGTAAATTTTCATTTGGGATGAAAATTGGGGAAGCATAGCATTAATTAACCATTTGGTTAATTAATGCTATGCTTCCCAAATTTCATCGCAAATGATATTGAAGTGGGACCACTGTGAAATCACTTTTAACATCAACCAGTCAAAATCAACTGGGTCCACTGCCACATGTGTTGTGAAACACTTTTGAAAAAGAAATTTGGGAAGCATAGCATTACTCTTTTATTTATTAATTTATTTTTTTCAAACTGCAAATGTTTATAAAGTTAGGGCTAAATACTATAAATCTAAATCTGTAAAATTTGCTAATGTGTATATAATTTTACCTAATGCATGCGCGCGCGCGGGGACACACACGCACACATGCACACACACACACACACACACACACACATATATATAGATATATATATGGAGATAAGAAGTAAATTGGTAATCTTACACACAAACTGTAGGTAGAGGGGAGGTGAGTGTTATTTTCCAAACTAGTGGGGAGGTTACTGTAATTGTCATTTACCTCAAGGAGGTCAATGTAATGTGCCCTTTTTTTCCCTACAGTTGGTGGGCAACCGGTTTAGGCGTTAGTAGGTAAGCAATGTTTGAAACTTTCTAAACCCACTTGGACACTTGTCACTTATTGATGAACTCCTCTTCTCATCCAACGACTCTCCTTTGTTGTGCTTCACGTGGAGCAAAACTGCCCTGCTCCACTACAGAATTCCCCTATTCAAGGATGGGATAATTAAAATTCATTCTACTTTATGTAGAGTATTTAAAAGTCAGTCAAGTGCTTTATTGAAAATAAAAGGAAGTCTATATAAAGTCACTAAATTAGAAATGCATCAACTTTTTGTCTAAAATACCTAAAACACCCCTCTCTCTTTGGTCTTTCTCTTTCTCCTCACATGGCCACCACCACCACCAGCACCATTGGCCACCACCGGCCGCCGCCGCCGCCACCACCACCACCACCACCTCTCGGTTTTTTTTTTTCTCTCTCTCTCTCTCTATATATACATGAGTATATATATATCTAATATATGGCTACCACCACCCCTACATCTCTTTATCTCTTATCTCTCTTCTTACCACCACCACCACAGCCACCACAAGCCACCTCCCTCATCCACCACCGCTATTACTGGAAAAAAAGAAAGAGTTAAAAGTTTTTGGAGCAACTGTCCAAACTGAAGGAGCAACTTACCAAACTTAAGGAGCAACTGACCAAAATGTATCGGGAGCAACTCACCAAACATAAGGAGCAACTCACCAAACGTATCGGGAGCAACCCACCAAACGTAAAAAGCAACTCACCAAATAAATCAGGAGTAACTCACCAAACGTATCGGGAGCAACTCACCAAACGTGTTTCTACTTACCACCACCGGTCGCTACCACCACCACCACCACCACGGCAGCCGCCATTACCACCGGGCCACCACCAATACCACCACCACCACCATCCCAACTTCTTTATCTTTGATCTCATCTCTCTCTTCTCACAACCACCTCCACCACCAACACCACCAAACCCAAACCCCAACCTCTCTGTATCTCTTATCTCTCTTCTCACCACCACCACCACGGACCATCTTCCTCATCCACCATCGCCATTGTAGAAAAGGGAAAAAAAGTTACAAGTTGGAGCGACTGTCCAAACGGAAGGAGCAACCCACCAAACGTATCAGGATCAACTCACTAAATGTAAGGAGCAACACGTTTGGTGATTTGCTCATTCTGTTTGGTGAGTTGCTCCCGATACGGTTGGTGAGTTGCTCCTTCCGTTTAGACAGTTGCTCCAAAAACCTGCAACTCTTTTTTTTTTTTTTTTGCTGCAGTGACGGTGGTGGATGAAGGAGGTAACCCGTGATGGTGGTGGTGAGAAGAGAGATAAGAGATACAGAGAGCTTGGGGTGGTGGTGGCCATATGTTAGATATGTATATATACTCATATATATATAGAGGGGTTGGGGTTTGAGTTTGGGTTTGGGTTGGTGGTGGTGGCTGTGAGAAGAGAGAGAGAGAGAGAGAGAGAGAGAGAGAGAGAGAGAGAGAGAGCGAGAGAGAGAAGAGTTAGAGAGGTTGTGGTGGTGGTGATAGTAGTGGTGGTGGCCCTTTGGTGGCAGCGGTGGCCAGTGGTGGCGGCGACGGAGGTGGCCGGTGGTGGTGGTGGCGACGGCTGCCGGTGGTGGTGGTGGCCATGTGAGGAGAGAGAGAAGAGACAAGGAGGGGTATTTTAGATATTTTACACCAAAGTTGATGTATTTCTAATTTACAAAAAGTAGTAGACTGACTTTTAAATACTCTACATAAAATAGACTGAATTTTAATTATCCCTTCAAAGATAAAGACATGAAATTATTAAAAATCAATTAACTTTTAATTGACATTTTAAAAGACAATCAATTACTTTTTTTACATGATTCTTTTCTGCAGTCAACTCGGGATTGGAAACTAGAAAGAAATAGGGGCCTACACTGTCAAATTTGACTACCATGTGGTGATGTCTTTAGGGATTATTAAAAATTAGTTAATTTTATTTGATATTTTAAATTATAATCAATTATTTTTTTAAAATGAAAAAAAAAAGTTAAAACTAAAAATTTAAACGCACATCAAATTTTGATTTTTTTAAATAAAAAAAAATAATATTTGCCCCTTATCTTCTTCCTCACTACCACCTCCACCACAATGATTGGCCACCACACCACACCATGACGACCAGCCACCACCACAGCATGACCACCACTACCCCCAACCACAACCTCTCTTTCTCTCTCTATATATAGTAGTCTGGGAGCACGTGCGATGCACGTGGAAGTATTCCAGAATAATATTAGTAAGTGTAATGCTAGATACATCTGGTCACGCCCCGGAGTAGCCAAAAATAGGGAAATTTTAAAATTTCCTTTCTGGACCCATAGGGAATGACGAGTTACATAAAACTGACCTGTCTGTGCAAACATTCTAACATAGATATATCAGAGTAAGAAACTTCACAAAGTCTAATGGTATTCATGGGGGAACTTTAAGTGTTTGCTACTTAGGCTATTACAGAAGTTCCAAACGAAAACCACAAAAGATAAGTTGGGCGGTCGGCGCCACTTAAATTATTACATTAACAAAAAGATAGTTTCTTAAAACATAAAGGAAGTCTTAATACGGAAGTAGGCCAGAGTCTTCTTTCTAGCTAGCATACCCATGCCCTTCGTTATCATACTCTTCTTGAAAGTCCGCTTCAGTATGACCTTCCTGGTAGTTCCCTTCTCCAGGTTAGTGATATTCATCTTCATAGTCACCTTGATAATTCTCCTCATTGTAACCTAGACGTAATATGTCCAGGGCAGAGGGAAGAACCGTTAGCTTTGAAGCTAAGTGAGTTCGTCTTAACCAATCACTCCTAATATAATTAAGAATATACAAGTACGACGAATATCTTGAAAGTAAACATTAAATGAGCATGTGACATGGTAGTATGATGACACAATGCAATATCGCTATTTTCGACTTTACTCAACCATTGATGCTGACTCATGTGACTTGTTATATTACCCGTGTAACACCGTTGGCTTAAAGTAGAATGATTACGTTGCTATCGTCGCCTAGCAGGGCCCTATAGTACTTTTGGTTTTTTAAAAAGGGTGTAATCATTGGACTCTTAGGTCCTCGTGACCTTGCCGGGAGAATAGAATAGTTACAGCGCTATCGTTGCCTAGCAGGGCCCTATAGCATTAGAAAGGTAACTATTGTGTTCAAGTTTAGATGGATACTTTGCTATCGTCGCCTAACATGGCCCTATAGCGTATCAACCATCAACTCATGTTCCACTTCAATGATTTCAATGGAAACCTTGACTATCGTTGCGTAACAGGGCCCTATAGAATTTTATCGTGGTTCCCATTGATTGACTGTACCATTCAGACCACTGCGGTCCACTCAACATGTATAACAATATGATTGGGTTAATCTCCTTGACTAACCATGCGAACGTCAATATTGACATCATGACTCGACTATGTTTATATGAATGTTCATATGATGGTATAATCGTAAAGTATGATAAGCAGGAATAACAACGATTATTAACTAAGCATGGAGTATAATTAACTAAACATGCGTTCATCATATAAGTAGAAATCTCAACATTCACATATTTAATACTTAACAGGTACGTCACACAGGACACACTGGGTATTTACATAATACACATAGAATAATTCTATAATATACCAAGTGAGTTAGGACAACTCACATCGATGCGGGTGCGTAAAAGCAAGCGTAGCGGTGGTTCCTGATGCTGCCTAAAATTGGTAAGAAGGGTTTAGAGAGAAAATAAGATAGGAACAATTTGTATGTGGTTCAATCCCGTTAACGAGGTGACCTACGTCCACGGTTGTGTCTGTGCACTCTCACTAGCAGATCACCAGCGAGCCTGGTGAGCCAACAAAGATGGGCGGCACTACCAGTAGTACCGGCCGGGTATATGCGTGTTGGTGGTGAGTTCTCTGTTGTGTGCTTGCTAGCTAGAGAATTATTTTTCGGGATCCTTATTGACAAGGTAGGTGGGCTCTTTTATAGATGCAAGAGTCCACCCTTACATGGTAAGTTAACAGGATTAGGAAACCCAATCTAATTAGAGTTGATTTACGTAATTTGGGGAAAGTTTCCTAAGCGATTTAGGAAACTGCCACCTTCCATCTTGCAGACTTGTAGCTGATTTAGGAAATTGCTTGATAGATCAAGTCCACGGGATACCGCGGGCCCACGATCCTGGTCTGTTGGCAAGAACCGCGCGGTTCTGACGAAGTCCTCGGGATGGCTCGGCTAATGGCACCTTTACCGAAATAATCGGTACCTCTTGGTGACATGGCAGACCGGCTTCATGGCTAGATAATTTTGGACATATCAGCTGCCCCCCATTTTTCGGAACTGACTGGATGCTTCATCGAGTGAGAATTTAAAAATCAGTATTCCTTGGAAACCGTCCAGATGTCCTCTGGGAACGCTGCTCGGGATGGGGCCCACATTCCAGGTCACCAGGTAGAGTAACCGACTGGTGCAGGTAGGAGCTTGGGTATGGGCATTGCCATGTGTCAGGGAGTAATTTGCCTGGTCAGGGCTCAGCGGAGTCAGTTTGGATGTAATCGAATAGTCGCGTGATAACCGGACCATCACGTCACGCATTTAATGCGTACATCTTTTGAGGTGACCCTTCACGTGCCCGAGGTGACAGTTGTTGGCGACTCTTGGCGGGAAAATTCCTGATCCGTTGGATCTGATTGATCTAGACCGTCCGCTATTCCTATATAAGGAACAGTTGCCCATTTTTTCAGTTCCTACTACCAAGTGAGAGAGTTTACCGAGCGGTTTGAGAGCATTCAAGATTCCCGAGCATGATTCCCGACCTCTTTTCTACGCTAAACCTTGTAAGTCCTTCCTTTTTGTCTTCAGTTCTTCATTCTTTTCTTCTTATCTGAACAAAGCTGGAGGGTGCAAACCCACTTAGGCTAGAACGAGCGTGGGATTTCTTCTTTTTTAGGTTTTGTCATTTCTTTCAATCCGGGGGTACGCTAGAGCAGTTTGACCGAACGGGTTTTCCCGGGACAGTCTTGAGAGAGAGTTATCGTTCTTCTAGAGTCTTGTACGACCTGCCGTTTAGGTTGTTAGATCTACCTCCTCTGTACATCAGGTTAGGAGTTCTTGACCCATTCTTAGGTCGTCTGCCCCCTCGGTCTTCCACAAACTTAGTCATGTGCCATTTAGATTTTAACTCGTCATCCCGGTTGGAAGACGAGCAAGTGCGGTCAGGGTCCATGAGCTCAAGCCCAGACCCTCCTTCTCTAGCCCCCTCTGACCAGCATAGTGAGGGAATAATACCTGCTCAGGCATTTCACGAGAAAACGTGCTGGGATTCTCCCATAGCCTCAATGTCTCGGGGGTCAGGCGATGAGGGGTCTGTACCGAACAGCCCCGGGGTCGTCTTCTCATGCGAGTCCATCGTCAGTATTCTACGTGGCCCTAATTTGGACCGGATTAGGGATAGGTATGAACTTTTTGGTCCCTTTTCTCTTGCCGTGCACGATGGCGGAGCTCACTTCCACGAGTCGGGCTTCGTCACCTTGTACGAGGATGCTTTCATGGCGGGCCTTTGCCTGCCTATCCACCCAGTTGCCCAGGATGCGCTCATTTACCTCGGGATCTCCCCCGGGCAACTTGCTCCGAACGGTTGGCGATACCTGATGGGGTGCATCTCCTTGTGGCCCCAAGTCCTCGGGTATGAGCTCACATTGCAGGAGTTCTTCTGGACCCACCGGCCTTTCCAGGTTCACGGGGAGGCCGGTTTCTTCTCGCTCGGGGCCAGGCAGGGGCGAAAGATAATTATTAACTGCCCGAGCAACAATAAGGGATGGAAGAAGAAATTCTTCCAAGTGTCCACCCTGGGTCTGTGTGAGAGGGCGCCGGGTATTTAGCTGGAGACCTCCTGGGCAGGGAAGTTGAGGAGTATGCCCAAGCACCCTTTCTTTCTTGCTTAGTTTCTTTACTTTGCCTTGACTAACCCGTTGGTGCATTTACTTCGTAGTGGGAGCAGTGGACCCGCCGAGTCTTCCCGACGAGCTCCAAGCACGGGTCTTGTCTCTAGTGGAGGACCCAACTGATATTAACAAGGTACTGACTCGGTCGGGAATCCCGAAGATCTCTTACAAGCCCCAGAACTTCACAGCTCCCATCCTCCCGGCGATCATTCTGGGTAAGTACAATTTCTTGACCGCCCGGTTTTCTTTTCGCTTGGGATTTTACTGAACTGACATACTCTCCGATTTTGCAGAAATGGCTCCCAAGAATGCGACAACGTTGAAGGAGAAGGACGCGGCGCTGATGGCCTGGGCTGGCCAAAAGAGGAAGAAGTCAGATCCCACGGTGGGCCAGCCCCTGAAAAGGATTTCCTGGGGGATATCCATCCGGGCTGAGAAGGAAGCTGCTGCTACTTCTATGCCCGTGGTTACAATTGCTGCACCACCACCTCCTCCTGGCATAACCACTGCTGCGCCTCCACCACTTCTCCCAGTAGCCAAACCGTCCGGGGTCTCCTTCCCGAGCATGGAGGAGACTGCTCGCGCGGGCCCCTCCTCTAGGCTGGAGGTCGAGACAGCGGATGAAGTCCGCGAAAGGGTACGTCCCGGGCTGCTGCAGAGCCTGATTGACAAGTGCAGCCTACTGAGCCCCGAGGCCATCATCGGTTGGTTGTACAGCATCAGCCACATGGTAAGTCTCTATGTAATGTGAACATTAATTTTTCCTCCATGCGCATACTAATATTTTTTTGTTCTTGCAGATTGGTTGTATTGCGGCCGGGGCCGAGACCACCCTTCCCGGCATTGCTGAGAGGTTGGCCACTGCTGAGGCCAACCTTTTCATGGAAAGGGCTGCTTGGGATTCCACGGAGTTTGCCCTCACCGTGGAGGAAGAAAGATCCCAGGCGACAGCCCTGGAGCTAGGGGAGGTCCATGATTCCTTGTCAACCGAGCAGGCTGCCCAGAAGGCTGCGGAGGCTAAGGCGGCTGCTGCGGAGGCCGGGAGGGTCACCGCCGAGAAGATTGCTGAGGCCAAGGTTGCAGCCTCGGAGTCCGGGAAGATCTCTGCCGAGAGGGACCTGGAAGCCATGATGGCCACGTTCTCGGAGCTTACTGCTTCTCGGGAGGCTGAAGCCAAGGAGGCCGAGGAGGAGTTCGAGGCAAGGTTCTTCACGGGCTACGCTGACTTAGCGAAGCGGGCTGCTGCTGACCACCCTGACTGGGATCTGTCCGGGTACTCCTGGGCTGAGTCCAGTTATTGGAAGGAAGGCCAGGCTGACTCCGAGGTCGCCGCTGAAGCCGAGGTCGTCGTTGAAGCTGTACCAGCTAGGGACCCCTCCGTTGACGAGCAGGCTGCGGGGGAGGAAGAAGTAGTGATGGTGGACTAGTTTTTTTTTTCCTTTTATTTTTGTTGTAGTTTTTTTTTCTTTTTGGGAAGGCTACTACAACTGCCCCCCAGGCTTTGTACAGTTCTCTTTTTTAATTAATGAAAAGGCCCTCGAGGTCAAACTTTCTATTAACTATGTTTCTGCACTGCCTATTTTAATTGCTAGTATCCGCTCGGTTCTTGGCCGACCTAACACCTGTCTTAGCAAATGTTTTTGGACCATAACCAATAAAACACCTAGTCTTTCTGACCTGTTTAAAAGGTAATTGCCCGGAGTGCTGTAGGAACTGGTCTTATTTAGCAGTGCTGTAGAAACTGGTCCTGTTTAGCATCCGGGATCGCCCGGTGTATTATAGGAATACCCTGTATCACCATCCGGGATGTTCCGGTGTATCATAGGTGTATCATGTTTTACCGTCCGGGATATATCTCTGATCACTGTAAGCACTTAGGAATATCTTTCAAGTTCTTGTAGCGACCGGTGTGATTTCCTGTTTTGGCCTAATATTCCCCTGTCCCCCAAGCATTTTGCTAAGGCGGGAGTGCGGGAGTGAGTGGCCGTAGGAAACCGACCTGGAACATGGGTGATTGCAGGGTCCTTTGAAGCTCGCCATCGTCGGCCACCTAGGGGTATGGCCCCATCATCGGTTGGACCTAAGCAAAGCTTTGTGTAATTTCCTGTTTAGGTCTAGTATCCCCTTTCCCCCGAGCGTCCTGTGAAGGCGGGGGCGTGGTGAGGAGCGACCATAGGAAATCGACCTGGAACATGGGTGGCTGTAGGGTCCTTTTGTGCTTGGGTTTGGAGCCTGAGGTCTTTTTGGTGCCTGGGTTCGGAGCCCGAGGTCTTTTTGGTGCCTCAGGGTTCGGAGCCCGAGGTCTTTGTGCCTTGGGGTTGGGCCCAAGGTCTTTGGTGCCTCGGGGTTAGGCCCGAGGTCTTTTGTGCCTTGGGGTTAGGCCCAAGGTATTTTCTGCCTTGGTGTTTAGCCAAGGTCTTTTTTTTTTTGCATTGCACGGGGTACTGACAGGAGTAAATTTTCAAAGTAAACTATTTATTTAAAAATAAAAATTTATAACGGTTGCTCAATCAGAGCTACAAAAACAAATTTCTCTACCAATACTAAATTCCTGTGGGCAACTGCTACTGATAATACTTGCGGAGTGTTGCACATTCCAAGGATGAGAGAGATCGTGCACGTCCATGCTCTGTAACCAGTAAGTTCCCAGTCGGTTGACCCGGGTTACTTTGTATGGGCCTTCCCAGCTTGGCCCCAATTTCTCATGGCTTGGGATTCAGGTAGACTGGTTCACTGCCTTGAGGACGAGGTCTCCGACTAGAAAACTGCGGTGCTTCACCTTGCTATTGTAGTATCGAGAAACCCGTTGCATGTAGGCCGCCACCTTTAGGTAGGCCCGGTTTCTTTTTTCCTCTACCAAGTCCAGTTCGAACCTGAGAGCTTCTTCGTTATCCGGCGCACTGAAGTTGGCCACCCGGTATGTTGGCAACCCGAGCTCTGTGGGGACCACTGCCTCAAATCCGTAAGTTAAAGAGAACGGCATCTCGCCTGTTGCCGCTCGGGGTGTAGTGCGATAGGCCCATAGGAGGGTTGGTAGCTCTTCAGTCCACATCCCTTGGCGCCTTCAAGCCTTGTTTTGATTGATTGCAAGATTGTCCTGTTGGTTACCTCGGCTTGACCGTTGGCTTGTGGGTGCTCGGGGGAGGAGTAATGATTTAGTATCCCGTAGCCCGAGCAGAACTGCCTGAAGATGGGTGTGTCAAATTGTCTGCCATTATCGCTGACCAGGACCTGGGGAATGCCGAGCCTACTGAGAATATTCCTTTCCACAAAGCCTTCTATTTTTCGTTCGGTTATTGTCGCCAAGGGCTTGGCCTCTGCCTATTTGGTGAAGTAGTCAACGGTTATCACGGCGAACTTGACCTGTCCTTTTCCCATTGGCAGGGGACCGAGAATGTCGATACCCCACTGGGCGAACAGCCATGGGCTGTGGATTGGTGTCTGGAGTTCTCCCGGTCGGTTGATCATGGGAGAGTATCTTTGGCACTTGTCACACCTTCGGACGTACTCTTGCGAATCTCGGGCCATGGTTGGCCAGTAATATCCTTGTAATAGGGCCTTTCTGGAGAGTGCCCGGCTTCCGACGTGGTTCCTGCATACTCCTTCTTGGATTTCGAACAGTAATGCTGGGACCTGTGCAGGGTGGACACAGCGGAGGTATGGATAGTGAATCCCCTCTTGTAGAGGATGCCGTTAGAAAGATGATATCGTGCCGCCCGGTATTTAACCCAGCGGGCTTCTTCTTTGTCGTCTGGTAGCCCCCCTATCGTCAAGAATGTCACGAGCAGGTCCATCTAGCTGGGTTCCAGGGTGACCGGGTCTACCTTCATGCCCTCTGAGTTGATCACACTTGGCTTGGGTAGGTATTGTATCCTTATCCCGGGCAGGTGTGACTCAGAAGATGAGGCGAGGCGAGGCGAGCCAACCGGTCGGCCTTGGTATTTTCTTCTCTGGGTATTTGAGTGATGGAGAATCCTCAGAGCTTCTTGGAAACCGCTCGGACAAGGGCCAAGTAGGCTACCATGTTGTCTTTCCATGCTTCGTACTCTTGGTTAACCTAGTTGACCACGAGCTGGGAGTCGCTGTATCCTTGGACCTGTTGTGCACTCATAGAGATGGCCAACTGTAACCCGACCAAGAGGGCTTCGTATTCGGCCTCATTGTTGGAGGAACGGAACCAAAACCTTAACGCATATTCGAGCTGGATACCGTCGGGGGTAGTCAGGATGATTCCTGCCCTACTGCCTTGCTGATTGGAGGAACCGTCCACATGCAGTACCGAGGTTGGGATGTTTGAGTGTTACCCTGGCAGTAAGGCCGGGGGCTCAGACTCTTCAATCGGGTCTTCAGGATACGTAAACTTGACCAAAAAGTCTGCTACGGCTTATCCCTTGATGGCTGTCCGGGGTCAGTAGATCACTTCAAATTCTTCCAATTCCAATGCCCACTTGACGAGCCTCCCGGACGTGTCTGGATGGCTGAGGATTCTGCGGAGAGGTTGATCTGTGAGGACTACAATGGCATGGGCCTGAAAGTAAGGACGGAGCCTTCGGGTCGAGGTGATAAGGGCGAACGCCAATTTTTCGGTGCGGGAGTATCTGCTCTCTGCGCCCTGTAACGCCCGACTGGTGTAGTACACTGGGAACTGTATCCCGTGCTTTTCCCGAATAAGTGCCGAGCTAACCGTCGATGGTGACACCGCCAAGTATAAAAGTAGTTCTTCCCCTGGCACGGGTGTTGAGAGGAGATGAGGGGACGCCAGGTACTTCTTGAGTTCTTGGAATGTCTCTTCACACTCTTCTGACCATTGGAACGCTTTGCGGAGGATTTTGAAGAATGGCAGGCACCGGTCGGTAGCTCGGGAGGCGAATCTATTCAGTGAGGCCACCCGTCCGGCTAAGCTCTGAACTTCCTTCGTTGAATTGGGCGACCGTATGTTGATGATGGCTTTGATCTTCTCGGGGTTCGCCTCAATCCCTCGTCTGCTGACTAGGTGGCCCATAAATTTCCCGGACGAGACGCTGAAGGTGGAATTGGCCGGGTTCAACCTCATCCTAAATTTTCTCAAAATGCTGAAGACCTCGGCCAGATGCTCGAGGTGGTCGGGCTTGTCCTGGCTCTTGACTAGTAGATCATCCACATATACCTCCATAGACTTTCCAATGAGGTCTTTGAACATGTGGTTGACCAGGCGCTGGTAGGTAGCCCCGGTATTCTTGAGACCGAAGGGCATAACCTTGTAGCAATACATGCCTTGGTCAGTGATGAATGCTGTCTTCTCTTCGTCCCTGGGGTATATGCTGATCTGGTTGTACCCCGAGTAGGCATCCATAAATGAGAGGAGTGAGTGGCCTGCCATGGAGTCCACAAGGAGGTCTATCCTGAGTAGCGGATAGCAATCCTTGGGGCAGGCCTTGTTGAGGTCGGTGAAGTCCACGCACATTCTCCACTTCCCATTACTTTTTTTGACAAGAACAACATTAGCTAACCAGTCGGGATAGTGGACCTCTCGGATGGACTTCGCCTTTAGGAGCTTCTCGACCTCCTCACTCACTGCTTTCTGTCTCTCGGGGGCCATGCCCCTTCTCTTCTGCTTGACCGGGCGGCAGTCTGGGCTGACATTGAGACGATGGGACATTACCCGGGGATCAATCCCGGGCATATCCTCATGACTCTAAGCAAAAATGTCCTGATTTTGTATCAGGAACTGAGTCAGTTTTTCCTTCAGACCAGGCTCCAGTAGGGTACCAATGCTGACCGTGCAGTTCGGGTACTCGGGATCCAGCATCACTTGTTCCAATTCTTTCATCGGACCTATCGTGTCGCTCTGGTCCCAGGGATCCATCTCTTGGATGTTCAATGTTTCTGTGATTGCCCCCCGGTGCAACGAGCTAACATAACAACTCTGGGCGGTATTCTGATCTCTACGCAAGCATCCGGGTCCCTGAGGAGTTGGGAACTTCACTGTTAAGCTGTAGGTGAAGACGACCGCCCTGGCCTTGTTGAGGGTTGGCCTGCCAAGGATGACATTGTAGGCCGACGGGGCTTCTACGATCACAAAATTAGTCAGCACGGAAGCTTGCTAAGGGTAAGTCCCCATGAGAATTGGAAGCTCGATTGTCCCGAGCAGTTGTGTGCTGGAGCCATTGAATCCAACCAGGGGAGTGGCGATCGGCCGGAGCCGATCCCTGGAGATCCCAAGCTGATCGAATGCCGACGTGAACATAATGTCGGACGAGCTGCCTGTGTCCACTAGCACCCTCTAGACCATATAGTTGGCTATAAAAAGCGTCACAACTAGCAGGTCATCATGGGGGCAGTGGACGCCCTGCAAGTCGTCGGACGTGAATGTTAGAACATCAGTTGGGGAGGAGCCGGTGGATTGGACCTGCCAGACATCCGCCCGGGATGCCCGAGCATGCCTCTTCCGTGCCGACTGTGAATCTCCTCCGCCTGATGTTCCTCCGGAGATCACGTGGATGTGGCCAAGTGGTGGTGGCTGATCGGGAGCGCGGGTGTCCTGCCGGTGTCTATCTGCTGTGACAAATTCTGCCAGGTGTCCTTGCTCGATCAGCTTCTCTATTACCATCTTTAATTTAAAGCAATCGTCCGTTTCATGGCCGTGATCCCTGTGGTAGCGGCAGAATTTGTTCCGGTTCCTCTTACCAGGTGGGGCTCTGAGCTTTGCCGGCTGCTGGAGCAGTCTTTGCACCTCGGCGGCGGCCATGACTTCATGTATGGGCCGGGAAAGGGGTGTGAAAGCGATTGGGGGCGGACCCCATACATCCTTCTGATCATGCTTTGGCTTCTTTTCCGAGCCCTTCTCGAATCCTTCACGCTTGTGCTTGGCTTTCAGTGATTCGTCTCCTGCCTGGCCAGCGCATTTCGCCTTCAAGAACTCTTCAGTATCTATGTACTTTTTGACCCTCTCCGAGAGTTCCACTAGGGTTGCCGGTCGGTCGCAATGGAACGACGTGGCAACCTTGGTGTGTTGAACTCCCGAACAGAAGGCCATGATTGCGGCCGTTTCATTAAGATTGCGAATCAGGAGCCTTTGCTAGTTGAAACGGTCCACATACTCCCTCAAGGACTCCCCTTTGCGCTGCTTGACAGTCAGCAGCTGAGTGTCCGGTTGCGACCGGTCGAGCATCCTGACAAACTGGCTGATGAACAGCTTGCCGAGGGCTTTGAAGTTGTCGACCTTCCGGGACTTTAAAGCATGGAACCACTGTGCGACTAGCCCCTTGAGGGTACTGGGAAAGGCCAGGCACAGTAGCTCGTCCACCGTGGTGACCAGTGCCATCTGAGCCTTGTAGGTACGGATGTGGTCCACCGGACTCCCTGTGCCATCATAGGAGCTGAGGTGAGGGGGTTTGAACTTCCGTGGAATAGGAAACCGTGTTACCCGAGCGGTATAGAGTGACTCAGTCTCTGTGTTAGTGAGGTCATGGCCGGACTTGCGGTTTAACCTCTCAATTTGCTGCTGTAATTCCTCGACCTGGGCCTTTACATCATCTCGCCCGGTTCTCCTCTCTATATCCGAGAGGTAAGTTGGATCGGATGAGGCCTCTTCCTCAAAACGCGTATACCTCGGGGATTGGGCCCGACTCCAGGTTCGGGAAAGCGTGTGCCTAAGATCCCCCTGGCTCTGGGCTGGAGGGTCCTCGGTCAATTCCCGGGCTCTCCGTCCGGACTCCTCCCCTCTTGCCGCACGCTGTCAATTGATGATAGTCCTGGCATCCTCTACCCGGCGAGGATCAGGCCGAGCTCGCCTTTGTGAATGCCTGGTCGCCTGGCTGCGCTCACCATCATCAGGGTGCTCCCGATCCGGTGGAGACACCGGGGCAGGACGGGCTTGCCTGCGTGCCCTAGTGGGCCTTTGAATAGGGGCGCTCTTCTCAGGCTGGTTTTCTAATGCAGGACGTTTCTCTTGTCGGGCCAAAAATGCCTCCATTTGCTCCTGTGTTCGGCGCTGGCCCTCCAAGAGTTACGCCAGTGCAGCCATTATCTATTCGGTGGTCATGGAGGCAGCCTGTTGCTCAAGCTGCGGGTTCTCCTGACTGGTCGAAACAGTAGTTTTCTTACCCGCCTTCGGCGGCATGTTGATCAGTCACGAATTTGTTGATGAGAAAACTATGTCTTTCCCACAGACGACGCCAAACTGATGCTGCCTAAAATTAGTAAGAAGGGTTTAGAGAGAAAATAAGACAGGAACAATTTGTATGTGGTTCGGTCCCGTTAACGAGGTGACCTACGTCCACGGTTGCGTCTGTGCACTCTCACTAGCAGATCACCGGCGGGCCTGGCGAGCCAATAAAGATGGGCGGCACTACCAGTAATACCGGTTGGGTATATGCGTGTTGGTGGTGAGTTCTCTATTGTGTGCTTGCTAGCTAGAGAATTATTTTCCGGGATCCCTATTGACAGGGTAGGTGGGCTCTTTTATAGATGCAAGAGTCCACCCTTACATGGTAAGTTAACAGGATTAGGAAACCCAATCTAATTAGAGTTGATTTACGTAATTTGGGGAAAGTTTCCTAAGTGGTTTAGGAAACTGCCACCTTCCATCTTGCAGACTTGTAGCTGATTTAGGAAACTGCTTTATAGATCAAGTCCACGGGATGCCGCGGGCCCCCAATCCCGGCCTGTTGGCAGGAACCGCGCGGTTCTGACGAAGTCCTCGGGATGGCTCGGCTATTGGCGCCTTTACCAAAATAACCGGTACCTCTTGGTGATGTGGCAGACTGGCTTCATGGCTGGATAATTTTGGACATATCAGTTCCTACAAAGTACATGAATTTATAGAACGTTGATTAATATGTGCACTAATATCAAGGGCATAATGGCAATTGTGCCAGTGGGTTCTTAAACCTCAACATGATGAGTAGACATCATTCTGAGTCTAACGCCATTGACTAGACTCAAATCGGAGTCCGTCGCATAAAAGGCTGGATTTTTTGTACCAGTGTGTCCCCCTAGAGATAAGCTGTATTTTTTACCGTGTCGAAAGGTTACCAAATTTTAAGGGGATGTTCTAAACATTATTCTAAGACTCTAGGAACTGACCGCGTATTTTTCTAATCTACAGTTTATTTCCTATGAATTATTGAAGTTCTAATTGTCTAATAATGGACTACGTGGTCCCACATTTATATAATATGATCTAGGACTATATTTGGCCTTTATAAATATTTTTATTAAATACTAGACCTTAAAATAGGCTAGTAGTATTTTTCTCGTAATTTTCAGAGTTCGCTTAGTACTTAAATAATTTAAAATACACTCAAACGGATCTTTTATAAATAAATAAGGTGATATTAAAATATCATAGTGGGGGTTTTATAAATAAAATTTATAAATTAAAAGCATTAGGCCTTAGGAAAATTTAATATAATTTTCCTATATTTTAATATGATCATTAGGTATTTATTACCCAATTATTTTAATTATAAACAATTACTTATTATTTAATTAGGCTTAAATAAACATTAAGTATTACACATAATAATTAATATCTTATAATGTTAGGGTATAAAATACACTATAATATATTTTCAGAATATATAAGTGATGATGCCGAAAATCGATAAGAGTAATTTAGACAGAAAATAAAGTCACAGAAGATTTGTATGTGGTTCAGCCCCGTTAAAGAGGTGACCTACGTCCACGGTTGCGTCTATGCGCCTTCACTAGCAGATCACCGGCGGGCCTGGTGAGCCAACAATGGTGGGCGGCACTACCAGTAATACCGGCCGGGTGTATGCGTGTAAGTGGTGAGTTCTCTAATGTGTGCTTGTATGCTTAGAGAGTTGATATTCGGATCCCTTTAGAGAGGGCAGGTGAGCTCTTTTATAGGTGCAAGAGTCCACCTTTGCATGGTAAGTTCATTAGATTAGGAAGCCTAAATCTAATCATAATAGATTTGTACAATGTTTGGAGAGTTTCCTAAGTGGTTTAGGAAACCATTGATTCTTCTTGATAGAGTCATGGCTGTATAAGCGAACGCTGGAAGCGTGATCCATGCCGCGTCTCATGGGTACTCCCCACGCCTCATGCCCGAGCTGCCAAGTATCCCGGGTGGCAACAGCTGGTCGTCTCGGGACTGTGGGCTCTACGCCCCCAGTCCAGATTACCCGGGCTGTTGGCTGACCATGTGGCGGTTGGACTTCTACAGAATATTTCTGGACATATCAGCTGCCCCCCATTTTCAAGGTTGAGATGACGCCTTGTCAGATGAAATTTGAAAATTAAGAGTGTCTTTCAGACACCGACCGGGAAAAGACCGAGACCCCCGTCGGAACGGGGCCGGCTTGGAATGACCCGGCGGTATATCGACCGAGCGGTGACTCTGCAGGCCCGAGATCCCCGACGCCACGTGTCTGCTGGTTATTGGTATAGTTCAGACTCAAAGCAGCCAGTTTTAAGAAGTAACCGAATCGTCCAGCTGGCAACTAAACCATCACGTCGCGCATTCAATGCTCACGCTTTCTGAGGCGACGCCCCACGTGCCCGAAATGACAGTTTCGGCGGGAGAGTATGTGAGCCATCCGATCAAGCTGGATCTCAACCGTTCGTGTTGCCTATATAAGGAGCACATGTTCAATCTTGTTTCTCACTGCACATCATCAACTAAGTCGCCTGAGCAGAACACTCCGAGCTCCCTCTTCTCTGCCGTCTTCGCTTCCCAAACTTTCATTTCCAGCAAATGGCTTCGCATATCGATCTATCGTCTGATGAAGGGCTCAGATCATTTCGAGAGGACTGCCAAATTCCGGACGATGTGGTGGTCTGTCCGTTCACTGAGGGGGAGGAAATAGCCTTTCCCTTCGTCCTCATCAGCAGCTACCTGCTGCTTATCGTGGGACTACGCTTCCCCCTCCCGGTCTCCTTTTGCGACCTGCTCGAGGGGTTGCGCATCCCGCTCCACAAGTGCCGCCCAAACGTCGCCCGCCTCCTATGGGGAATATCGGCGCTGAACGAGCGACTGGGGTTGTTCCTCCGGTCCGCCGACGTCGCGAGGTGCTACATATTGGGCATCGACAACGGAGGCCCTTACTTCCGCCCCAAGACCGAGGGAAAGGACCTTGTCCAAGGCCTGGACTTCCCGAACAAGAACTGGCAGCGGTATCCTTGGGTTGTGGTTGCCGGCAACTGGCTGGAGGATGCCGCTCTCTGCCCTCCTGCAATTTTTGATCCCGACCTCTGCAAGCAGGCTTTCGCTACCTCCCGTGGCGCTGCCCCTACCGCTGAGGACACAGAGGCGATCGACCGAGCTATCGAGGCTGGTCTGTCGTTTTCTGATTTGGCCGGGGGACCTGCGGATGATGCGGGTGCCGGACCCTCCTCTGCTGCTCCTGCCACCGCGGCCTCTGGTTCGCGCCACTATACTCGTTCCATGGCGACCGGGGCGCGCACCACCAGCAGGGCTGACCTGTCCGAGGGACCGGTCACCTTGTCCACCAGCAGTGATTCCTCCTCATCTGAGGACGCAAGCCCGCCACCAGGCCCATCCAGGAAGGGAAATGAGAAAAAGGTTGAGAAAGAATCTCAGCCCCCACCGAAAAGGGGCCGGCCAGAAGCGTCCGCCGATCTTCGCATGCCTGGCTCATGGTCGGACTTCTCTCTTGTGAACATGGAGAGGCGTTTGCAGGAGGTGGAGAAGATGGGCGACGAACTGCAGATGGACTCCGCCCTGCGGGGGGTGGACTTCCATGCCCTGGAGCTCACCGTAGAGGAGCTGGTGGCGAAGGTGGCGGCCTTGGAAGAGGAGGTCAAGGCTTTGAAGGGCCAAGGACCTTGAAGGCACCTAGTTTTTTTTTTTTTCACCGAGAAGGCTATTATAATTGCCCCCGGCTTCTATATAGTTCACCCTTTATAGCAATAAAAAGGTCCTTGAGGCCAACTCTTTCCTTCACTATGCCCTTCAAACTATTTATAAATTCTGTACGACGCTGGGAGGTTAATACCCGACCGGCTTATGAATGCGCCCGGGTTGTGATTGCTCAGGCCCGGACCACTGCTATCCTGTACCAACCAATCATCAGTCAGGTTAGATCCTAACAAGTGGAGACGTGGTCGTAACCGAACCGTTTGCAGACTAACGGAACCGTCTTTTTGCGCATTTAATGCGCGCGCCTTTTGAGGCGACTCCCCACGTGACCGAAGCGACGGTTTGGGCGGGAATTCTTCTGAACCGCTGGATCTGTTCTGATCTTGGCCGTTCAGGGTCTTTATATAAGGAGCACTCGCCCCACCTCCTGCATCCCTTCTTGATCCTTTATTTTATGCTTTTCTTCCCTCTTCCCCCATTCCTTTTCCATTTCGAAGTGAGGCTGGAGAGAACGAATCTTGAGAGGTTCGAGCGGGAGTGGGATTTCTTCCTTCTTAGATTCTATGTATTTTTTGAGTCGGGTGGAACTCTAACTCATCTGAACCGAGCGGGTGTTTCTTGTGTTGTTCTGGGAGAGTGTTATCTGGTGCTGAGGAGTGTCTACTCGTTACCATTCAGGTTAGTAACTCTGCTCCCCCTGTATATCAGGTTTGGGGTTTCTGATCCATTCGCAAGTTGTAGTTTGTGTCCGTTCCTTCCCGCCGGAGAGCCAGAGATGGAACACTCCGGCTTCAACTCTGCGTCGAGATCCGAGAGTGAACAATATCGATCAGGGTCCCCCGGTGCCAGTCTGGGCCGGCTTCCTGAGTCCCTGTCCGATCACCAAAGTGGGGCCAGGATTTCCGTTCGTCTATCTGACAGTGAGTCTTTCGAGGAGGCCCCCGTTGCCTCCGTCTCGAGGGGTTCGGGCGACGAGTTGCCCGAGGGGACTGACCGCGTAGTTTCTACTTGTGAGTCCACTTCTTCTGTCTTGCGCTCCGAAGATCTTCTCCGGATCAGGGAGAGATATTCCCTTCCAGATGGTTGCGCCCTAGCCGTAAACATCGGCGGCGCGCATCTCTATCAGTCGGGGTTTGTCACCCTGTTCGAGGACGCTATGATGGCGGGCCTCCGACTTCCGCTTCACCCTCTAGCCCGGGACATGCTGATCTTTCTCGATATCGCTCCCGGTCAGTTGGCCCCCAACGGGTGGAGGTTCCTGATGGGGTGTATATCCTTGTGGCCTCAAGTGTTCGGGTACGAGCTTACCCTCCAGGAGTTTCTCTGGGCCCATCGACCATTCCCCGTGCATCAGGAATTGGGGTTTTTCTCCTTTTTTGCCCGTCTGGGCAGGAAAATTATCGACAATTGCCCTAGCAATAATAAAGGGTGGAAGGGCAAATTCTTCCAGGTGTCTACCCTTCGCCTCTGCGACATGGCTCCGGGAAGCCAGCTGAGGACATCCTGGGCCAGGGAGTTGAGGGGTAAGACCGCCCTTCCAACTTCGTCTGCTATCTTGGTATTTCGGGAATACGGTGGATTACTGACTAATTTCTTTTCTCTGTCCACAGCGGGCTCAGCTAAACCCCCAAAAATCCCTGAGACGTCCCAGGCCAGGATTTTGAGGCTAGCAGGGCTGTCCACTAGCGTTTGGAACGTGTTGTCCCGTACGGGGGATTTTATCGCGACCTATTCCCCTGAGGAGCCTGTTCTGGCCCCCAGCTTTATGCCCATCATTCCTGGTGAGTATCCTGGTTGCATTATGCGCTTGTATAATTTTTGCCCCTTGCACTTCTGACCGTGCGATCTTGGTTTTTGCAGAAATGGCCCCCAAGCGCACCTTGGACCAGCTGCGGGAGAGACAGGCTGCCGCCGCCGCCACTACTGCCGCTCGGGCGGCGATCGCTCAAGGAAAGAGACCAGCTACCGAGGCCTTGGGCGGTGAGCGCCCGCTCAGGCGTATTCGTCACGGGACGACCACCCGACACGACCCTGTGGGGACATCGGCTCCCCACAGGCCGGCTGCTGACGAGCCCGCGCCCAGGGCTGATATTCCGTCAGGTCTGTCCCTGGGCGGGCCTGAGGAGGTCCGGGAAAGGTTGAAGTCCGTCCTTGTCCCAAGCCAGGTGGAGGCATGCGCCGGGTTATCTCCGCAAGGCTTCCAAGGGTGGCTGTATAGCATATCCCACCTGGTAAGTGTTCTGTCCCCCTTTTAAACATTGGTCTGCTCCCCTTTCTACTTGCCTAACTGATTTTCATCCTCTTGCCGTAGGTTGGCTGCATGGCCGCGGGATCCGAGTCCGTCCTATCCTCTCAGGCCGAGAAGGTCCGCACTACTGAAGCCGTCCTTTCGAAGGAGCGAAAAGAGCTACAAGTAGCGAGAGCCGCCCTAGCCGTGGGACAAGCAAGACGAAGTCATTGGCCTTGAGTTTAGGGGCCGCTCAGGCGGACCTGGCAGCGGCTTTGGCAGAATTGGAGGTTTCCCGGGCTCTGACCACGGCCGCAGAAGCCCGGGCGAAGACGGTGGCCGAGACACCTTCCGCAGCGGCCCTGGAGGGAGCATTTGACGATGGCTTCTTCCAAGGTTATGACGATCTGAAGCGGCGGGTAGCCCGTGATCACCCCGAATGGGCGCTTTCCGCCTATGAGGGAATTGACTCGGATTACTGGGACGTCGGTGAGGATCCTGTAGCCGGTGGAGCTCCTGCTGTCGGTGAAGGTCCTGCGACCGGTGAAGATCCTGCGGTCGGTGAAGATCCTGCGGTCGTTGCTGAGGCCACAGAACTTGCCCCAGGCGGGGGCTTGGGGGACGAAGCACTTGCCGTACCAAGGGAGCAGACCGAGAATGTGGTCAATGTGGGAGACTGACTCCCCGGTCCCTCCTTCCTATTGTTTGCTTTCATTGCTTGTAGTTTTTTTTTTTTTTTTTTTGGGGAGGCTGCTACAATTGCCCCCCGGGCTTTGTATATTTAATTAATGAAAAAGACCCTTGAGGTCAACCTTCCATCAACTTTGTATATGTGCCTTTTTTGTACTTTCCGTATTTGCTAGTATCCGTACGGTTGTGGCCGACCTAACACCTGCCTTAGCAAATGCTTTAGGACCGTAACCAACAGAACACCTAGTCAGATGGTGTGATTCCCTGTTTTAGCCTTTCTATATTCCCCTTATTCCCCTGCCCCCCAAGCATTTTGCTAAGGCGGGAGTATGGGAGTACGGGAGTAAGTGGCCGTAGGGAACCGACCTGGGACATGGGTGGTCGCAGGTGCGTTTTAAGCTTGCCATCGTCGGCCACCTAGGGGTTCGGCCCCGTCGTTGGCTAGACCTAGGCGAAGCTTTAGTTAATTTTCTGTTTAGGTGTAGAACCCTCTTGCCCCCGGGACTACTGTTAAGGCGGGGGCGTGCTGGGGATCGACCATAGGAAACCAACCTGGAACATGGGTGGTTGCAGGGTCCTTTGGTGCCTGGGTTCGGAGCCCGAGGTCTTCTCTGCCTCTGGGTTAGGCCCGAGGTCTTTTTGTGCCTCGGGGTTAGGCCCGAGGTCTTTTTGTGCCTCGGGGTTAGGCCCGAGGTCTTTTTGTGCTTTGCACGATATACTGACAGGAATAAGTTTTCAAAGCAAACTTTTTCAATTTCATTTAAAAGATAACAATCGGTAACAGTTGTCCCATCAGGGCTACATGAAAAGAATTTTTTCTATAATACTAAATTCCCGTAGCCAGATGCTACTGATAATACTTGCGGAGGTGTTGCACGTTCCAAGGATGGGTGAGATCATGCCCGTCCATGCTCTGTAGCCAGTAGGTTCCTGGTCGGTTGACCCGAGTCACTATATACGGTCCTTCCTAGTTTGCTCCCAACTTCCCATGGCTTGGGACTCGGGTAGACTGGTTCACTGCCTTAAGGACGAGGTTCCCGACTTGAAAGCTACGATGCTTCACCTTGCTATTGTAATACCGCGAGACCCTTTGTTTGTAAGCTGCCACCTTGAGATAGGCCTGGTCTCTTTTTTCTTCCACCAGGTCTAGCTCTGTCCTGAGGGCTTCTCCATTGTCCGGGTTATTGAAGGTAGCCACCCGGTATGTGGGAAGCCCGAGCTCTGTGGGGACTACTGCCTCAAAACCATAAGTTAATGAAAATGGGGTTTCGCCCGTAGCTGCCCGGGGTGTGGTGCGGTAGGCCCACAGGAGGGCTGGGAGTTCATCAGCCCACAGGCCTTTGGCACCTTCCAACCTCGTTTTAATCGACTGCAAGATCGTGCGGTTGGTCACCTCGGCCTGACCATTAGCTTGCGGATGCTCGGGAGAAGAGTAATGATTCAGTATCCCATAGTCCGAGCAGAACTGTCTAAAGATAGGTGTATCGAATTGTCTTCCATTGTCGCTGATCAGGACTCGTGGAATACCGAACCTGCTAAGGATATTTCTCTCCACAAAATGTTCCATCTTTCGCTCGGTTATCGTTGCCAGGGGCTCGGCTTCCGCCCACTTGGTGAAGTAGTCAACGGCTATTACAGCAAACTTAACCTGCCCTTTCCCTGGTGGTAAGGGACCAACGATGTCGATCCCCCATTGGGCGAATGGCCAGGGACTATGGACCGGGGTCTGAAGTTCTCCCAGTTGGTTTATCATGGGAGAGTACCGTTGGCACTTGTCACATCTTCGAACGTACTCCTGCGAGTCTCGGGCCATGGTTGGCCAGTAATAACCTTGCAGTAGGGCCTTTCTGGAAAGTGTCCGGCCTCCTACGTGGTTCCCGCACACACCTTCGTGGATTTCAAACAATATTGCTTGAACTTGCGTAGGATGAACGCAGCGAAGGTACGGGATGGTGAATCCTCTCTTGTAGAGGACACCGTCTAGAACGTGGTATCGCGCCGCCCGGTACCTGACCCTCCTTGCTTCCTCTTTGTCGTTTGGCAGCCCTCCTGTTGTCAATAATGTAACGATTGGATCCATCCAACTGGGTCCCAGAGTAACCGGGTCGACCTCCATACCCTCTGAGTTGATCACACTTGGCTCGGGTAGGAATTGTATCCTTATCCCGGGCAAGTCTGACTCAGACGACAAGGCGAGGCGAGCCAGCCGGTCAGCTCTGGTGTTCTCTTCTCTAGGTATCCGAGTGATGGAGAATCCTCGGAGCTGTTTGGAAACCGTTCGGACGAGGGCTAAGTAGGCCACCATGCTATCTTCACGTGCTTCGTATTCTTGGTTTACCTGATTGACAACGAGCTGGGAGTCGCTGAAGCTCTCGACTTGTTGTGCACTCATTGAGATGGCTAATTGTAATCCGACCAAAAGGGCTTCATACTCGGCCTCGTTGTTGGAGGCACGAAACCCGAACCTTAAAGCATATTCGAGCTGGATTCCGTCGGGGGTAGTCAAGATGATCCCGGCCCCACTACCTTGCTGGTTAGAAGAGCCATCAACATGCAGTACCCAAGTAGAGATGCCGGATTGCAATTCGGGCGGTAAGGCCGGAGGCTCGGGCTCTTCGACCGGGTCTTCAGGATACGTAAACTCGACCAGAAAATCTGCGACGGCTTGTCCCTTGATGGCCGTCCGCGGCCGGTAAGTTACTTCAAACTCCTCCAGTTCCAAAGCCCATTTGACGAGCCTCCCGGATGTGTCCGGTCGAGATAGAATTTTGCGGAGAGGCTGATCGGTCAGTACGACAATGGCGTGGGCCTGGAAGTACGGTCGGAGCCTTCGGGCTGAGGTAATGAGGGCGAAGGCCAATTTCTCGATGCGGGAGTATCGGCTTTTCGCACCTTACAGCGCCCGGCTGGTGTAGTACACTGGGAACTGTATCCCGTGCTCTTCCCGAATAAGCTCCGAACTAACCGCCGATGGTGACACCGCCAAGTATAGGAACAGTTCCTCTCCGGCCGTAGGTGTCGACAATAGAGGAGGAGAGGCAAGGTATTTCTTGAGTTCCTGGAATGCCTCCTCGCACTCCTCCGACCATTGAAAAGCTTTGCGGAGGATTTTAAAGAACGGCAGGCACCGGTCAGTAGCTCGGGACACGAATCTGTTCAGTGCGGCCACCCGTCCGGCTAGGCTTTGAACTTCCTTTGTTGATTTGGGTGACCGCATGTTGATGATGGCCTGGATTTTGTCGGGGTTTGCTTCGATTCCCCGTCTGCTAACTAGGTGGCCGAGGAACTTCCCGGACGAGACCCCAAAGGTGCATTTGGCCGGGTTCAACCTCATCCTGAACTTTCTCAAAATGCTGAAGGCCCCAGTTAGGTGCTCAAGGTGGTCGGTCTTTTCCCGGCTCTTGACCAGGAGATCGTCCACGTACACTTCCATGGACTTTCCGATGAGGTCTCTGAACATGAAGTTGACCAGGCGCTGGTATGTAGCCCCGGCATTCTTGAGGCAGAATGGCATAACTCTATAACAGTATGTGCCTTGGTCGGTGATGAACGCCGTCTTCTCTTCGTCCCCGGGGTACATGCTGATCTGATTATACCCCGAGTAAGCGTCCATGAACGAGAGGAGTGAGTGGCCTGCCGTTGAGTCGACAAGGAGATCTATCCTGGGCAATGGGTAGCAGTCCTTGGGGCAGGCCTTGTTGAGGTCGGTGAAGTCCCCACACATCCTCCATTTTCCATTGCTCTTTTTGACCAGTACAACATTGGCCAGCCAATCGGGGTACTGAACCTTCCGGATAGAGTTTGCCTTTAGGAGCTTCTCAACCTCCTCACTCACTACTGTTTGTCTTTCGGAGGCCATGCCCCGCCGCTTCTGCTTCACTGGGCGGCAGTCCTGGCTGACGTTGAGATGATGGGACATTACCCGGGGATCAATTCCGGGCATGTCCTCATGACTCCAAGCAAAAACGTCCTGGTTTTGCCTCAAGAACTGGGTCAACTTTTCCTTTAAGGCGGGCTCCAGCAGTGCGCCTATGTTGACCGTGCGGCCGGGGTGTTCTGGATCCAGCACAACTTGTTCCAATTCCTCCATGGGTCCTATTACGTCCTTCTGGTCCAGTGGGTCAATTTCTTGGATGTTCAGCGTTTTGGTGATTGCCCCCCGGCGCAACGAGCTAACATAACAACTTCGAGCAGCGGTCTGGTCCCCTCGCAAGCATCCGGGTCCCTGGGGAGTTGGGAATTTCACGGTTAAGCTGTAAGTTGAGACGACAGCTCGGGCCCTGTTGAGAGTCGGCCTCCCGAGGATGACGTTGTAGGCCGACGGGGCCTCCACTATCACGAAAATTGGTGAGTATGGAAACCTGCTGCGGGTAGGTCCCCATGAGAACTGGGAGCTCGATCGTGCCGAGCGGTTGAGTGCTGGAGCCGTTGAAACCGACCAGGGGAGTAGCAACTGGCCGGAGCCGATTCCGGTCAATCCCGAGTTGGTCAAATGCCGCTGTGAACATTATGTCGGACGAACTGCCCATGTCGACCAGTAACCTTTGGACCATATAGTTAGCTATAGAAAGCGTTACTACTAGCGGGTCGTCATGGGGGCAGTGGAGGCCCTGCATATCGTCGGACGAGAACGTCAGAACGTCAGTTGGTGAGGAGCCGGTGGATTGGACCTGCCATACATCCGTTCGGGATGCTCGGGCATGCCTCTTCCGTGCCGACTGAGAGTCACCTCCGCCCGATGTTCCTCCGGAGATCACGTAAATGTGGCCGAGCGGTGGAGGGGGCTGACCGGGAGCTCGGGCATCCTGTCGGGGGCGTCTATCAGCTGTGACAAACTCGGCAAGATGTCCCTGCTCGATCAGTTTCTCGATTGCTATCTTCAACTTGAAGCAATCCTCCGTTTCGTGGCCGTGATCCCTGTGATAACGGCAAAACTTCTCCCGGTTTCTCTTACCGGGTGGGGCTCTGAGTTTGGCTGGCTGCGGGAGCAGCCTCTGTGCCTCGGCAGCGGCCATCACCTCATGAATGGGCCGGGAAAGGGGCGTGAAAGCTATTGGGGGCTGGCCCCTGGGATCCCTCTGATCTTGTTTCGGCTTCTTTCCCGGGTTCTTCTCGGATCCCTCGCGCTTACGCTTGGGTTTTGGGGATTCATCTCTCGCCTGGCTGGCACGTTTCGCCTTCAAAAACTCCTCGGTATCGATATACTTTCCAACTCTCTCCGAGAGCTCCACCAGGGTTGCCGGTCGGTTTTGATGAAACGACGTGGCCACCTTGGTGTGTTGAACTCCCGAGCAGAAGGCCATGATTGCGGCCGTCTCGTTGAGGTTGCGGATCAGGAGCCTCTGCTGGTTGAAACGATCCACATATTCCCTTAAAGATTCCCCCTTTTGCTGCTTGACAGCCAGCAACTGGGTGTCTGGCTGTGATCGGTCTAGCATCCCAACAAACTGGCTGATGAAGAGTTTGCCGAGTGTTTTGAAGTTGTCAACCGTCCGCGGCTTCAAGGCATGGAACCATTGTGCGGCTGATCCCTTTAGAGTACTGGGGAACGCTAGGCACAGCAGCTCGACCGTTGTAGTGACCAGTGCCATCTGCGCCTTATAGGTGCGGATGTGGTCCACCGGACTCCCCTTGCCGTCGTATGAGCTAAGGTGCGGGGGTTTGAATTTCCGTGGAATGGGAAACTGTGTCACCCGGGTGGTGTAGGGAGACTCTGTTTCTGTATTCGTGAGGTCATGACCGGACTTGCGGTTCAGTCTCTCAATCTGTTGCTGCAACTCCTCGACCTGGGCTTTGACGTCAGTGCGCCCGGTCCTCCTTTCTGCGTCCGAGTGGTAGGTAGGGTCGGATGATGAGGCCTCATCCTCAAAGCGCGTCGACCTCGGTGATAGTACCCGACTGTGGGTCCGGGAAAGTCTGTGCCTAAGATCCCCGCGGCTCAAGACGGGTGGGTCATCGGCCGACTCCCGGACTCTGCGTCCGGACGCTTCTCCCCTTGCCGCTCGGCGCCGTTCAATGAGGATCCTGGCGTCCTCCACTCGGCGCGCTCGACGAGGAATGTGCCGAGGTTCTCCCTGCGGGCGTTTAGGAGCCTGGCTACGTTCTCCCTCTGCATGATGTTCCCGATCTCGTTGGGATATTGGAGCAGATCGGGCTTTTCCGCGGGTCCGAGCGGGCCTTTGGCTAGAAACGCTCTTTTCGGGCTGCTTCTCCGCCGAAGGGCCTTTCTCATGGTCCCCAACCGCCTTTTCGTGTTGGGCCATAAACGCCTCTATTTGTTGCTGTGTCCAGAGCTGGCCCTCCAAGAGTTGCTCCAGCGCTGCCGTGACCTGATCAGTGGTCATGGAGGTAGCCCGCGGCTCGATCTGCAGGTCCTCCTGACCGGTTGAGTCGGCGTTTTTCTTACCTTTCTTTGGCGGCATGTTGATCAGTCAAAGATTTTTGGTTGATGAGAAAACTGTGTCGCTTCCCACAGACGGTGCCAAACTGATGATGCCAAAAATCGGTAAGAGTAATTTAGACAGAAAATAAAGCCACAGAAGATTTGTATGTGGTTCAGCCCCGTTAAAGAGGTGACCTACGTCCACGGTTGCGTCTATGCGCCTTCACTAGCAGATCACCGGCGGGCCTGGTGAGCCAACAATGGTGGGCGGCACTACCAGTAATACCGGCCGGGTGTATGCGTGTAAGTGGTGAGTTCTCTAATGTGTGCTTGTATGCTTAGAGAGTTGATATTCGGATCCCCTTAGAGAGGGCAGGTGGGCTCTTTTATAGGTGCAAGAGTCCACCTTTACATGGTAAGTTCATTAGATTAGGAAGCCTAAATCTAATCATAATAGATTTGTACAATGTTTGGAGAGTTTCCTAAGTGGTTTAGGAAACCATTGATTCTTCTTGATAGAGTCATGGCTGTATAAGGGAACGCTGGAAGCGTGATCCATGCCGCGTCTCATGGGTACTCCCCACGCCTCATGCCCGAGCTGCCGAGTATCCCGGGCGGCAACAGCTGGTCGTCTCGGGACTGTGGGCTCTACGCCCCCAGTCCAGATTACCCGGGCTGTTGGCTGACCACGTGGCGGTTGGACTTCTACAGAATATTTCTGGACATATCAATAAGTATTATTTAAAATAATATCCCCTAATTTTTACAATACAATTTGGCATTTAAATCTATTTTTGAAATAATTTAAACTATTTAAAAAAAAACCATTTTATAACTATTTATATTTATTTGTAACTATTTATTAATACATAATATGTAATAAATAGTTCCTTTATAAACTAATCTTAGTTAACAGAATAAAATAATTACTAATTATTATCAAAACAGATTATTAAAATCTTAATTAAGATTAATAGGTTAAATAATAATATAAAACAACTAATTATAAACAATTACAAAGACCCGCGGGTCAAACCCGATCCGGCCCAGATTCATTGGGCTACCCGCTTTACACTCCCAACCTGATCCAACTTAAAAATCTGACCCGATTCGTTTTAGCTAATATAATCCAACCCACTATCCACTTATACACACAAGCAAACCCATACCCAAACCCACTGCCTGATCCAAATCAATCTAAAATGGGTAAACGATATAACCCGGACCCAAATGGCTCGTGCCTTCTTCGTAAAAACACAAGCGGTCGCCGACGACACCCGATTTGGCCGGAAAACTTCCAATGGCTATATCTTTGTCATCTCTCCATAAAAATCGACGAATCCAACGCCAAATTGTTCGGTTCGAGGCCCTCTACAACATACTAGAGGCTGGGAACTGGGGTATCTCATTTTGGGTTACTACAAACCCATTATTCTTTTCGGCCAAAACAAGAATAAAGGCTTGCATGGCCTACCAAACGGGTATCAAACCAAAAGCTGTTCCTATAGGGCCTATCTAGGACCATAAGGGTCTGTTTGGTACCATTTTTGTAAGCTTTGGTCAAGTTTGAATTTCCAAGCTTTCATGGTGAAGCTTTAATGGCCGCCGGATCATTCAGAGCTCTAGGCTTTGTTTGGTTTAAGCATGGGGGGTTTGTGTGTGAGTGCATATATAGAAATACAAAGGGTGGGGGGGAACATTACCTCTTCTCTAGACAGTCTCAGGTCTCTCTCTCTCTCTCTCCTTCTCCCGTCCGGTGAGCTCTCTCTCTCTCTCTCTCTCTCTCTCTCTCTCTCTCTCTCTCTCTTCTCTGGTGTCTCTTCTTCTTCTGCTGCTTCTCCAGTGGGTGTGAGTGTGGAGTGAATGGCAGAGAGGTGAGCAGTGAATGTGTGTTGTGTTCTCTCTCAACTCTCGATGGTACTCCCTCTCAACAGCTCACACTATATTACACAAACCCAAGAACACGCATGGACTTGCTCATTATTACACATGCAGATTTCATATCAAGTCAGATTAGATGGTTCTTGGAAAAGAAAGAAAAGAGCCGGCGTTTGGGAAATGTGTGAGCATGCGTGTACCCTGCAACTTTCTCTATGGTTTACTCAACCCCTCCTCGTTGGCCCCAGCATATTTGAAGAGATCTGTTTGTATACATGGATTTGTGTATGTGTAGTTATATATGTACATATATACATAAGAACAGTAGTTGGGAGATGTGGTGTCTATGTTGATTGGGTAAGTACCATGGGTATCTAAGGTAAGATCTTCATTGTACTAATGTGCAAGGCAGTCCAGATAAATGCAGATTTTACGGGTCCGAGTGATATGTCAGTCCGAGTTGTAATTTACAGTCTAAGTTAGTGATAAAATAATACGTATTATTCATGTAGACACTAGAAATAACGAATTAAAAATACGGGGCCCATTTATTAATAACCAAAATTTACGGGTATTACACATCTAAAAAAGATGCCCGATGTGAATAACAAAAACTCTCCTTTATTGACAAACAGAAAAGAACTTAAAATTAGATTTGATCTTCCAATTGTCATTGACACATTACCAAGTAATTAAACAATTTATGTATCTTTTTTGGGTGTACTTAACATTTTCCTATTGACAATTAACAGGTAAATCCTTAGTAAGAAACATTTTCTTTAACTTATATCCTATAATTATATCTTTAACCTAAATATCTCTCTTGACAAAAAGAAAATACTAAAAAATTGCTAATGGTTCTACTAATATTCGAGCTAATTTTAAAAAAAATTAGTAGCCTTGGATCCCTTAATTCATATAACTATTGTAATAAATCATCAAGTGACAAAGTATGATCATATAAAGGAATATTACTTGTTTTTTAAAATAATTTTAAAGATTACGTTCAAGTTTCTTTTAAGTTCTTTGTTTGTTTTTGAATCTCATTTTCAATACCTATAGCAATATTGTGAGTTTTGCATAAAGCTTGTACAGCTTTAGTTTATTGAAGTATACACAATCATTTTATATGATTTTGTCAAAACCACCTATAAATATAGGGTTAAATACACTTACACCACATGTACGTGCTTTTAATTTGGCAATAATATCCTTGTGGTTCAGAGTAAAGTGTAATTGTGAGTTTTTCCATCCAATTTAATGATTTTATACTTGGGAGCCTAATTTGACGGATAAAATATCTCCTTTGCCCTTGAAAGTCACATTAAAAGAGAGATAGGTCATAAGCCATTTGCTTGAGTAATAGTTGTTCATCCAATGAGGAAAAAAGAATCCGATCTCCCTCCCTGCCATAAAAGACTTTTAATTTACCTTTGACTCATTTTCTACTTCTGATTATCTTTTGTAATGATTTTTTAGGTTGATGGATAATTCTAGCCAATTCTGAGTACTCCGTAATTAATCAAATTCAAAATCATAGATAATTTTTTTACACAATGATGTATTAAAGCTCATTAATTATAAAATAAAAAAAATTAAAAATTAAAAAAATTAGACTCTTTGAAAAGTTGTGAAAAATGTTGAGAGCTGGTTGTTCAAATGAAATGGAATGTTTTTCAATAAATTGTATGAACTAATAGAGGTGTCCCTTAACCCATGATGCTTAATTAGTCTTATTAATGACATATGCCCTTATATTGCATTGCATCAAGGTGGTTAACAAAAGAAAAGAAAAAATGATGTTAAGTCCACAAAATAGTGTTTCCTACATTTAAATGACATTAGATGGTAATTTTTTTTTGCCAAAATCTAATAATACTCAAGAAAAGAGGAAGAAGCGATCAAAAAGAAAAGAGGAAGACAAACTAAACCTAGACAACAACATTATTAGTAGGTAGGAAATAAGAATTATTCATGATGACACTGCTTAATTAATTATATTCTTACACATTAGGGTCCGGATGTTGTATATATTATTTTTGTAGTAGCTATTGACTTTCATTCATTTTTTTTTTTCCTGTTTGTGATTACCCGAGCTATTGATTATTATCTGTTTCATTTTAGCATTAAGATGACCTTTATTTAATAGTAAATTTAATTTAGTCTTTCTTATCTTTTATTTTTTGATTAAAAAAAAAAAGCATTCTTATTTTCATATTTTTCTTCTATCTCCCATTAGGCCCAACCACTTCAGTCAATGATTCTTTATTCTATGTTGAGCCCTAGTTTCATAATTTTTCTTTCATTGGGTCCTACTCTTTTTTTTTTTCAAGCATTAATCGTTTTAATTTAAACAAAACTACTTTTGTATTATGTTTCTCTTCTAAATTAAATAAACTTTTTTAGACAAAAATTGATGAAAAATTTAAGATTTATAGGTTGGGTTTGAGAAAATCTTAGCTGATGAAATCTTCAAGATTGATAGACTGGGTCGGAAATATTTTAGAAGGAACAGAGAAATATATTCAAAAGTATTGATTGTTTTGCATATTCTATTAAAATGTAAGATGTGGTTTAGTTGAAATTTAATTTAAAAAAATATGTATAAATATTTGTGAATTTTGTAAACAAAGAGGATATGAATTATCAAAATCCCATTTCCAATGTTATAGAGAATAATAACTCTAGATACCGATTCAAAAAAGGGGAGAAATAACATAACTCAAAGGGTTGAAGAAGCTATCAAAGCATAAGTACTGAAACAAAAATCAAATGAACTTTTATAAAAGAAATAAAAATTAACCATCATATTCTAAAAGTCCGAAATTATTTTATGAAAAGAAGAAGAATTTCCCTTCCAATTTTTTTCGTAGTGTTTCCTCCATGTTTAAATGACAGTGGTAGGTAAAAATTGTCAAAATTTAATAACACTCAAGAAGAGAGGAAGAACCAAAAGATCAAAAAGAAAGAGGAGGAAAAACTAAACCTAGACAACATTACTAATAGCATGTGGCAAATAAGAATTATTCATGGCACTCTTACAAAAATGTAGGTAATAATATTCTTACACATTAAGGGTTTGTGTTGTAGTAGATGTTATTCTTTTGGTAGTTGTTAATCACTTCCACTCATTTTTTATTTCATTTTTTCATGCCCTTATTTATTATTATCTATTTGATTTTAGCATTAAGTTGATGGTTTTTTTTTGTATAATCTGTTAAAATTAAAAAAATGTAGTCTTAGAGTCCTTTTGATAAAACTGAAAATTAAGTGTTGAATTTTAAGTAATTGAATATGCAATACAAAAAACATGTTAAGTATTAAAATAGACTGTATTCAATGGTAAATTTTCAGCGGAGTTTTTTCACTGAAGCTTTTTGGTGGGATTTTTGGCTGCTTTTCAATTAAGTATTAAATTATCAATAGCACTAAAAAATAAAATAAAATTAAGTGCCAAAAATTTTTATTTTCATCACTTAATTGAGTTATAAAACAGACCCTTAGTTTATGTTTTTCTTCTAACTCCCATTAGGCTCAACCTCTCCCGTCATTGATTCTTTATTCTATATTGAGCCCTAGTTTCATATTTTACTTATGCATTTCATTGGGTCCTAACAATTTTTTTTTCCAATTGTTAGTCTTATTAATTTGAACAAAGCAGCTTTTGTATTATGCTTCTCTTCTAAATTACAATTTATAAAGAAATCTTCAAATGTCAAATTTAGAATATGTTTTAAAATACAAATTGATAAAATCTTTAAGATTAATACTTTAAGGGGCATTTACCAAAAAGGACCTCAGTACACCATTTATTAAGCTAAAGTATAAATTAGAGAATGACGTAACAAAAATGACAAAAAGTTGACAGCTGGTGCTCGCACGGTATAAGTGCGCGCACCATAGAATCTTCCATGCACAATTCTCTCAACCGCCTTCACTTCCACGCGTCACACGCGCGCGACCACGCGCAACCCACGCGCGCGTCTTCCTTTGCAGGCTGCTTGCACCGTGCGAGCATTGTACCGTATTATTTTCAATTTCGAAAAATGTTTTTACACTTTAAACATCCATAACTTTTGACCTACAACTCCATTTTTCGTAAATTTTATACCGTTGGAATCGTGTCGATGAGAGCTATAAAACTAGTATCATTGTTGATATGTTTTGAGAATTTTTTTTTCTTCATGTTTTTACATACATGAATAATGAGTGATATTTCACTTGATATACATAAAATATTAAGTGAAATTTCACTGAATACATGAAAATTATTAAATGAAATTTCATGTTTTTTCATACATGAATAATAAGTGAAATTTCACTTGATATACATAAAATGTTAAGTGAAATTTCACTGAATACATGAAAAATATTAAAAGCTCTCCTCAAAAAATCCTAAGTTCGATTTTTGCAAAGCTCATAAACTAGTTACCAAATGAATTAACATGAAATTGTGATTTAAAAAAGGAGAAGCACCAAAATGGGGGCCAAACTAAGCGTTAATGAGTTAGCAATGGCTTTATTGCTATTCGTCTTTTTTTAATTTTTTTTTCTCAAAACATATAAATTTGGCATACATAAATATTAAGTAAAAATTCACTGAACCTGCACATGCCTTCTTCCTGAAAAACTTGAAATTAAACTTAACATTCATGTACTCGTTCAGTGAGATTTCACTTAGTAGGTCAAGTGAAAATTCACTAACTATCCCAAAAGTCGTTAGAAGTAACTCTCTAGAGTTTAAGATCTAATTTGATACTTACTTTGTTAAAAAGTCACTCAAGTGTCAATTTAAGTAAAATTTCACTTAATATTCATGTACAAGTTCAGTGAAATTTCACTTAATATTCATATATACCAAGTGAAGTTTCACTTTTTTCTTTTTCTTTCATATTAAATAATGCATATTTCGTTAAAAAAAAATCAAATTTCACAAATCAATTATAAAACATAGTTTTTCAACCCAAACAAATACAAAATTCTTGTGAAATTTCACTAAAACTCTCCTTAAGAACAAAGTGAACATTCGGTTTTTTTTTCCTCACAATATATCAACTTGGCATATGTGAATATTACGTGAAAAATCAATAACCCATACACGAATATTATGTGAAAATTCTATTAAGTTCGTCTAGAACATGGTATGTAAAAATAAGAGTTTTTTTTTTCCTTAAAAGGTATCAACAATGGTACTAGTTTTGTAGCTCTCGTCGACACGGTTCGAACAGTATAAAATTTGTACGAAATAGAGCTGTAGATCAAAAGTTACGGAGGTTTAAAATTTTAAAAAATATTTTCGAAATGGATATCATATGGTACAGCCACTCACACGGTGTGAGTGGCTGAATGAAGGAGTCACCCGCGTGAGGCGTTGGGAGTCACATGGAATTTTCTGTGGTGCATGCACTTATACAGTGTGAGCACTGGTTAGATTCCTTTTGTCCTTTTTAGAAAATGGTCAAACCAATTGGAGTTTTAAACTTATGAGGGTTATTTGTAGAGATTTTTCAACAATTTTCTAATACTTTAATAGGCTGCGTAGTTAGAATTTTGATTGATGAAATCTTCAAGATTAATATGCTGGGTCAGGAATATTTTAGAAGGAACAAAGAAAAAAAAATCAAAATTAATAATAGTGAATTTTGTAAACAAAGAGGATATGAATTATCAAAATCCATCTTCTAAGGCCATCTCCAACGGGAGAGCCATTACCCTAGCCAAATCATATAACTGCCAAAATGGCTCGTCCATCCCCAAAATAAACACTCCAATGGACGAGCCATCAGGCTCTGTAAAATGGAGAGCCCCAAACTCACGAGCCATTATTCAGAGCGTGGAAGAGAAGAGGGAAAATAGGGCGCGACACTGTTCATGACCGTTGGTCTCCAACGGATGGATTCCAACGGCTATGAACAGTCTCTATTTTCAAATCAAAACACAAATCAAGCTATAAATTGAAAGATTAAACCTACCTTGTACTCAAATCAGATCCTCCATCTCTTTTCATCAGTCTCTGCGCCTCTGTCTCTCTCTTTCTCTCTTCTCTGCTTCACCTTGCTCTTCTTTGCTTTGCCTTTTTCTCTCTCTCACTCTCTCTGTGCAAAAAAATGTGAAGATCTCTCTCTCTTCTCTCTCTCTCTCTGTGTACAAACGTGAAGAAGAAGAAGTGAAGTGGCTAGGTATGTGTGTGGCTGAATGTGAAGAGTGATTAGGTTAGGTTAATTATTTGTGGGCTTGGGCTGGGCTTTTGATTAGTGAAATGTTTAGGGTCTCTCAATTGTATATGGATTATATTATATATTATATACTAGTGTAGTTATTAATAAGTAATTTTTATGTTTTAGTGTTATTTATTTTTTTTAGTTATTTGGCTTTTTTTAGATTTAATAAAATAATTTGGGTATGGGTTTTTATTCAATAAACATTTTTTTACTATTAATTTTAAATTGTTATTGAACTAATTAGTTTGTTATTAATTTACTAACTATTATTTTAGTTAATTTTAAATCATATTATTTACTTAGATTCACTGTTTTAATTAATCATTAGTCATTTTGCAGATGGATTCAGAATTCAATTACTATTCTAATTTGTTAACCAGTGACTTCCCAGAAGTGTGTGAGCAATTCGATGAAAACAATGATATTGGTCAATCTGAAAAGGCTAGCCAAGTCAGTACTACATCAAAAAAAGCACACCGAGCAAAAAATTTCTGTCGAAAAGAGGACATTTTGCTAGTGTCTGGATGGCTTAACACAAGCAAAGATGCAGTCACAAGCAACGACCAACAACTCGGCTCCTTTTGGAAGAGAATACATGATTATTTTATTGCTCATGGAGGTGGTCAATACGAACGTACCCAAACATCTCTCATGAATCGTTGGTCTGATATTAATTCAAAATGTGCCAAGTTTGTTGGATACGTTAGTCAGGTTGAAACAAGGAATAAAAGTGGAGAAACTCATTCTGGAAAGGTAATAATTATATTCTTAATATAGTTGCATTACATTTCTATTATTAAATACTTTCACATAATCCAATGATGATTGTATATATTTTTCAGTTGGACGATGCACGAGAATTGTACAAGTCATTTCTTAAAAAACCATTTCCATATGAACATTGTTGGGAAATATTAAAGAACGAGCGCAAATGGGATGACAACCAATCTCAAAAACGGCAAAAAAGTAATAGCGACGCGAGTCCTGCTGAGTCTTCTCCTGCAACTCCCCAATCAGTTAACATGGGGGATGACAATGAAAACCCCTCCTACAATGTTCGACCAATGGGTAGAAAGGCTTCGAAGGAAAAGCTAAAGAGAAAAATTGCGACACAAATGTTGAAGAGACGCCATCGTCTCGGGTTTTAGAAAAATATAGACAAGATAAATTTTGGTTTGAAAGTGCAAAAGCAGAAAGACAAGAAAGAGCATTAGCTCAACATGATAGACAATTACAACTCGAGGAACGACTATACGAAGAGCGCATAATGCAAATGGATACAAGCGGAATGAATCCGCCAATGGCTGAGTATTATAACAAATTGAAGATGGAGATTTATGCAAAGAAGGGATTTAATTTCTAGTATTTGTAGATGTAATCAATATTATTGTACTTTTGTGGAATGTAAGAAAATTGTAGTTCTTTAATTTTAATGAATGCATTATCATATCGGTGGCTTTAATGGATACTTTATAATGGATAGATTTTCTTTTATTTTGTTGGGTTCAACAAACAAAAAATTAAATTAAAAATAGGAAAATACACCAAAAACAAATAAACATAGAGGCAAATACACAAATAAACACACCAACATTAAAAAAAAGCACACCAGCATTTTAAAAAAAAAAAAAGCACACCAACATAAAAGGAAAAAAAAAAAAAAAACACACCAACATAAAAGACCAACATGAAAAAAAGCACACCAACATCTTCCTACTCTTGGTCATGTCGCTGCCACAAGTGCTCAACAAGATCCGCTTGAAGTTGGGAATGGGTTCTTTTATCTCTGATTTGGTGGTGTTTTTGAATAAATTCTGCTAGTTCCTGCCTAGTGTTGCGCAAAATTGATACAGGCGTATTTGCCTCACTTCCATCGAAGTCAACATCCCCAGCACTTTCTTCGTCCTCAATGATCATGTTGTGCATTATTATGCACGCCTTCATTATGTTTGCAAGAGTTTCTTCATCCCATAAACGTGCTGATCCACGGACGATAGCAAAACGTGCTTGAAGCACCCCAAATGCTCGTTCTACGTCCTTCCTTGCCGACTCTTGCTCAACAGCAAAGTGTTGGTTTTTTCTGCCTTGTGGACATGATATTGTTTTCACAAGTGTTGACTAGGTCGGGTATATTCCATCTGCTAGATAATAGCCCATTGTGTACTCGTTCCCATTAATTGTGTAGTTGACTGGAGGAGCACGTCCTTCGGCTAGTGCAGCAAAAACAGGAGATCGCTCTAAAACGTTGATATCATTAAGTGATCCTGGCATCCCAAAAAAGGCATGCCATATCCATAAATCTTGAGAAGCCACAGCTTCCAAGATAATCGTTGAGTCATGACAATGACCAGTATACATTCCTTTCCATGCACTGGGACAAGTCTTCCACTTCCAATGCATGCAATCAATGCTTCCCAACTTTCCAGGGAAGCCGTGTTGTTCCCCAACTGCTAGTAATCTAGCAATGTCACTGGTGTTTGGTTCTCTTAGATACACATCACCAAAGACTGTGACAATCGTTCTCACAAACCTTCTCAGACTCTCAATTGCCGTACTTTCTCCAATTCGCACATATTCGTCCACAGAATCTGCTGGAGAGCCATAGGCAAGCATTCTCAACGCGGCTGTTATTTTCTGAAGAGAAGACAAGCCGTAAACACCGACAACATCTCTTCTTTTGACAAAATATGGATCACCTTGTTCCCCCTCATTGACAATTCGACAAAATAAAGAACGATTCATTCGAAACCTTCGTCGGAATAGATTGTTAGGAAACACCGGATTTTCTGAGAAATAGTCTTGATGTAATCTTTCATGACCTTCAACTCTACCACGATCAATGACAACATGGCCTGGAATAGAGCCACGACGGCATGTATTTCGCCTTCGACTTTCTACTAGCTCATCTTCTATCACCACATTTGCTAATGACTCAAACTCATCATCCGATACATCATGGATGTCTTCCAAAATTTTAGGAAAAGGAAGCATAGTATATGAAGAGAGAAATTGAATTGATAATGGTGAAAAGTGTAGAAGGGGGATGGATTAAAACATAGGTGATAGCACTCATATTTATAGACAGATTTGGGTGAATTTTGAATTTTCAAAATTGGCGGTTAAATTTTTAATTTATATTTGAGCGGCAAAATTTGAGTTTTAAAAGATTTGGCGGTTAAATTTTTTATTTATATTTGACCGGCAAAATTTGAATTTTAAAAAATTTGGCGGTATTTTCAATATTGAATCACATTTTGGTAGCTTTTAAAATTTTGAATTAACAAATTTTGGCGGGAAATTTCAAATTTCACATTTAGGCGGGGCGGGACAACTTTTGAATTTCAATTGACCGGATTATTTTTAAAATTTGAATTTTCATTTCATTTCTAGAAGTGTATAATTATTTGAATGAAAAATATAGAAAATACAAAAAGAAAAGAAATGCCTAGTCATTATGCCTTGTGTGGTAGGAGTAGGTTTGATAAAATGCCTAGCCATTTTACTATTCAACAAGCCAAAATTAAGTTTTGGCTAGCCCTTTTGCCTTTTACCCTTGGAGTTGCCCTAAGGTGTAAAAGGGAATAATAACTCTAGACATATTAAATAACATTAGATGGTGATTATTTTCAAAATAAGATAAATACTCAAGAAAAGAGAAAGAACAAAGCGATCCAAAAGAGACAAAGAATTAAGAAAAAGTGACTCTGTAAGATTTACTTTCTTTTCTTTTCCCTTATTAAATTTATGAACCAAACCGAGCCAAGTCATTTAACTTACTGACATAATTTGACTTTTTTTGTAGAACTTAAGTATGATGATAACAATTATATTAATTTTACGTATTGAAAATAATAATAGTAATTGTAAGTCATAATAAAACAAAATACTCAATTAAGTTTTAGAGTAAATATGTTAAATGGAGAACCGAGATAGGGCTCAATGTATTAGGTGCATATCCATTGTCCATATTTTTCTGTATGAGATACCCAACACTACTTGGTAATTACACTGATGGGTATATCAACCCAAATATATCATGTTTTCCATTTTGGAAAGATAAACACAGATCCTAAAAAAATATAAGCTTTAATTAGGACTCTTCTAGTTAGCTCAAATTGTCGAGTAAATGGAATTGTGATGACCAACAATTTAGTGGCACGGCCTATCAAAAAAAAAAAGAAGAAGTAAAAACGTGATATTTACCATTGTTATTATTAGGAAAGAATTTCTCACCCAATCCACCAATCAAAAAGTAGAACTCTTATGGACCGATCAAATAAAGTGGCATACCAATTTTTAAAATTACTTAAAGTGAAAAAGTGGCATACCAAAATAAGTGGCATGGCTTGCTCTAAAAAAAATTGACTTACCAAAATAAAAATGTTATTAAAACTCTAAAAAAAATTACTTAAGTAAAAATGTACCGATTGATAAAAGTGTAAAACATTATAGTCATCGGTGCACTTATATATATTATAGATATCTAATATATGGTCACCACCACCACCACGGGCCCCCTCTCTCATCCACCCTGGCCTGTCACTGTAGAAAAGAAAAGGGAAAAAAAAGATTGCAGGTTGGAGCAACTGTCCAAACGACAAGAGCAATTCACCAAACTTATTGGGAGCAACTCACTAAATGAAAAGAGTAACGTTGCTCCCGATACGTTTGGTGAGTTGCTCCCTATATGTTTGGTGAGTTGTTTCTTCAGTTTGAAAAATTGCTCAAAAAACCTACACCTTGCTCCACCACCACTGCCACCCCCAACCCCTCTATCTCTTCTCTCTCTTTGATCTCTTCTCTCTCTTCTAATAGCCACCACTACCACAAGCCACCTCGTTCATCCACCATCGCCGCTACAAAAAAAAAGTGTAGGTTTTTCACGTAATTGTCCAAACAGAAAGAGCAACGTTACTCTTTCGGTTTGATGAGTTGCTCCATACGTTTGATGAGTTGCTCCCGATAAGTTTGGTGAGTTGCTCCTGCCGTTTGGACATTTCATCCAACATGCAACTTTTTGTTTCTTTTCTTTTCTGCAGTGGCAGGGGTGGATGAGGAAGGAGGCCTGTCGTGGTAGTTGTGGTGGTGGTGATGAGAAGAGAGAGAAGATATAGAGAGAGGGTGGGGTGGTGGTGGCCATACATTAGATATATATACTCATGGATATATATATATACACATATAGAGAGAGAGGTTGTGGTGGGGGTGGTGGTGGCGGTCATGGTGTGGTGGTAGCTGGTAGTGGTGGTGGTCATGGTATGGTGTGGTGGCCAGCCATGGTGGTGGATGTGGTGAGAAAGTAGTTGACTGTCCTTTAAAATGTCAAACAAAAGTTGACTGGTTTTTAATAATTCCAAAGAATTAATACTAATGAGATTTTTTTTCTTCAGAAATGCTAGACAAACTTCTATTTTCACACCGAATTTGACACTAGGGACCAACTAGCAATTATACAAAAATATTTGGGACCCACAAACTCAAAACTCATCTCTCTCAAATTTGAGTTTTGGAGCCAAAATAGTAAACATCCCCAAATCAAACACTGTGCAAGCCCTAGCTGAGAGAAACTGAGCCTCCCCTCCTCCCCTGCGTCCACCGGCTCCTTCCATAATCGGCGGCGACTTTCTGTCCCTCTCTCTCATCAGCGGTTCGCGCTCAGGTACTCTCTCTCTCTCCCTCCCTCCCTCTCTCTTTATCTTTCTCTCTCTCTCTCTCTCTCTCTCTCTCTCTCTCTCTCTCTCGCTGTCGCCATTTTCTCTCTCTTGGTGCTCTGATTTCTCTCACTCTCTCTCTCTCTCGCTTTGACTGATTTTTCTTTACCTTCATCGCTTTGTCCTCTTAGATTTTCTCTTTAAAGTTGTCTAGGGCTTTGATGTATTTATAGTGGTACTTGTTATTTGATGTATATATCTATCTTACATAGGGGAAGGAGTTTTTTACAATTGGGTACACTTGAGAGGGTGTTAGGGTTAGATGAATTTTTAAAATTAAGTGATGAATTATGGATTACAAGAAAGAAAAAAAAATGTGATTGTTTTGTAAAATACAAGTGTTTGGGTTAACTTAAAATGTCAACATTTTCCAAAAAAAAAAAGTTGAAAATCTATTGAAAAATAAAAAAATAGTTTTTTTTTTCCAAAACAATCAATTAACCCAAAATCTGTTGAAAATCTATTAAAAATATGTTTTGGGAAAAAAACTATTTTTTCATATTGTGGTTTACGTATAAATAGCGGCGAGATTCTTGTTTATGTTTAAATAAGCGGCGAGATTGTTGATCTCTGGCTTCTTCGCTGCTTACAATGTACTATAAACCACGTAGTATAAATGAATGTCGACAAAGAAAAATGATTGGCCAAAATGGAAAGAGGCAAATCAAGCAGAAATGGAATCTCTCGAAAAACGTGGTGTATTTGGACCTATAGCACAAACACCAAAGAATGTAAACCCCATAGGTTTTAAATGGGTGTTTGTGAGAAAAAGGAATGAGAAAAATGATATTGCAAGATATAAGGCACGTCTTATAGCATAAGGTTTCCTGCAGAAACCTGGGATTGGTAAACATACTCCCCAGTTATGGATGCAATCACATTTAGATATTTAATAAGTCTCACAGTTTCTGAAAAACTAGACATGAGACTCATGGATGTAGTAACTACATATCTATATGGGGATTAGACACAAATATTTACATGAAGATGCCTAAAGGATTGGCTTTACCTGAAGCAAAACCAAGAAGTACTTACTCGATCAACTAAGACGTGTATTGTATGGTTTGAAACAATCCGGAAGAATGTGGTACAACCGTCTTAGTGAATATTTGTCTAAGAAAGGGCATGAAAACAATCCCATTTGTCCATGTGTCTTCATAAAGAAATTTGCAAATGGATTTTCCATAGTAGTTGTTTATGTGGATGATAGAAATCTAATTGGGTCTCCGGAAGAGCTTGATAAAACTGCTAGCTATTTAAAGAAAGAGTTTGAAATGAAGACCTTGGAGAACAAAATTGTATCTCGGCCTGTAGCTCGAGAGAAGTAATAGTAGAATATTAGTTCATCAATCAAGCTATACTGAAAAGATGTCGAAGCGCTTTAATTTGGACGAATCTCATCCACTAAGTACACCCATGGTCGTCAGGTCCCTAGATGTCAAGAAAGATCCATACCAACCAAAAGAAGAAAACAAAGAAATCCTTGGTCCTGAAGTACCATACATGAGTGCTATTGGTGCACTATTGTACTTGGCTCAAAGTACAAGACCATACATTGTATTTTCTGTGAATCTGCTTGCAAGATTTAGTTTTGCACCCACCTATAGGCATTGGACTGGAATAAAACATATTTTTGGGTACCTATGTGGGACCATTGATATGGGCTTGTTTTATTCGTCTGATTTATCTAATCATTCCCACTTAGTTGGTTATGCAAATTCAGGTTATTTGTCCGACTCTCATAAGGGTCGCTCACAAACAAGTTCTGTATTTATGAACAATAAATAATGTAGCTATTTCTTGGCGCTCTACTAAACAAGCTTTAGCAGCTACATCCTCCAACCATTCTGAAATTCTAGCACTCCATGAAGCAAGCCGAGAGTGTGTCTGGTTAAGATCATTAGTTCAGCATATACGAAGTAGTTGTCAATTAACTCCATTCGTTGATGAACCGACTATAATCTATGAATAAGACAACACTGCATGTATTGCTCAAATTCAAGGATGTTTCATCAAGGGAGATCCGATCAAGCACATTTCATCCAAATATTTCTTCACACATAAACTTCAAGAGAATTGTGAAATTGAAGTCAAACAGATTCGATCAAGCGTTAAACTTGTTGATCTCTTTACTAAGGCATTACCCAAGTCAACTTTTCAGAAATTGGTGTACGAAATTGGCATGCGTCATCTCAATCATCAGACCAACTGAAGTTTTCTCTAAATGAGGAGGAGTGATCATAAAAGAAGCATCCTGAAGTATGCAATATTTGAATTTTAAGTGCGTTGTACTCTTTTTCTTTCGATTAGAGTTTTTTCCCACAGGATTTTCTCTTATCATGGTTTTAATGAGGCATCATTATGCGCATCCACCAGGTTCCTAAAAAACGTTGTACTCTTTTTTCTTAGCTTCGATTTTTTATCACTTTTGGCAAGATTTTAATGAGGCAACAATCATTTAATGGTGGACATCCAAGGGGGAGTGTTGTAAATATTACATATTTATGTGTGGCTGTCCACATTTTGTAATAAACTAGGGATCTAATTGTAAAGTGATATTTATCTACACGCCCCTGCTCTACTCTATAAATATGGAACATATCAATAAGAAAAGACACTTCATTCTGGTTTTACTTTCTGCTCTATGTTATTCCCTCTCTATAATAACACCATTAACTTTTTTTGTCTAAGTAGTAGGTGAAATATATTAGAACATTTATTTAGAGAAGTACTATGCTTCTCAAATTTTAATTCCAAATGATGTTGAAGTGGAACCACAGTTGGACCACAGTTGAACTACTTTAACATCACAACCAATCAAAATCAATTGGGTCCACTGCCATATGTATTGAGAAACACTTTTAGGAAGCGTATCATTACTCTTTTATTTATAAATATCAATAATAATTCAAAAATATAAAAATTCATCAACAAAATTATCTACTACCACTTTAAAATGAAAATAATAATAACAAAAAAAAAAAACATCAATAATTTTTTTTTAAAAATGAATAGTTATATTGCATTTTTGTTTGCTTTATTATTATTATTATTTTTTAAAAACATGCTCAGTGGAGTCTCATATATATATATATGTATATATATACTAGGAAAATGCCCATGCAAGGCGTCTACTAATTAAGTTTCGTTGGAGCAGCTCATTCACAATATTGGGAGCAAGTCCACAATTTTAAAAATATAAAGCAGACAAAAATACAATATAACTATTCATTTTTTTTTAAAAATTGTTGATATATTTTTTTTCATTATTATTATTATTCTTTTTATTTTAAAGTGGTAGCAGATAATTTTGTTGATGACTTTTCATGTTTTTTAAATTTACTGTTGATAGTTTTTTTAACAAAATTTTTTTAGTAAAAGCTTGATTTAGTATATACTAAAATTTTGTCGACGATTTTTAAATTATTTTTAATAATTGTTAATATTTTTTTTTTCATTTTTAAAAGGTTGTGGATATTTTTTATTGATGATTTGTCCAAGGGTATAACAGTCATTTTCAAAATAGAAGGGAGGTGAGTGTAATTTTTGACAACACAAGAGAGGTCCCTGTAATTGTCAGATACCTCAGGGGAGGTCAGTGTAATTTGCCCCATCAATTAATGTCATTGACATGTGCAATCAATGCAATAGTGTATTGGGCAATAATGCTAGTATATGATTTTCCTACGCTTGTTTCGAGTAAGACCAAAAACATTCACTAACTGTAGCGAGTATTTTATAGAGGAGTAATGATTCGTGTACATAAAATGTGTACATAAAGATCTGAGCCATTAATTTTAGTAGGTCCCATGTATGCAGGTATGGACCCCATTGAAATGAATGGCTCAGATTTTTATGTGCACACTTTATGTGCACATAGCATTAGAGAGAGAGAGGGAGAAAAAAAGAAAATGATGAGAGTGAAAGAACAGGGTAAGAGAGAGAGAGAACTGGGTAATAAAGGTTCATCTTTGTGGCATGTTAATTTTTTGGGGATTATTAAAAAGCTGTCAAATTTATTTAAAGTTTTAAAGGTCAGTCAACTACTTTTTTAAAATGAAAAGGAAATCAAATTGAAACTAAAAAATCTAAAATCAGTAAACTTTTGATCTTTTTTTAAAATAAAAAATTAAAAAATTGCATTAACCCCCCCCCCCCCCCCCCACCACCACCACACCACGACCACCACCACCAGCCACCGCCGCCACTCCCACCACACCATGACCACCCCCACTAGCAGCCACCACCACCATGACCACCACCACCACCATGACCGGCCACCACACCACACAACACCTTGACCATCACTACTACCAACTATTGTTTTAAAAACTAGACCGGACCGTCCGTTTCGACCGGTCGGCTTTCCGGTCCGGTTTGATTCTGTAACCGTTATTAGTATGAAACCCGTCCAAAATCGGTGGTTCGACCAGTTAAACCGGAGAACCGGTCACGGTTTTAGTGAACTGAACCGTGCCTTTTCCCTCTCTATCTCTTTCGCCTCTCTGTCTCTCTTACTTTCCCATCTCTCTTCCTCTTTCCAAGGCTATTCATACATATATAAAACAATTGTCAATTTTTTTGAGTGATAAAGTCATAATGATTTGATTAAATCATTGAAAGCTGTCTAAACTGTAATGGGCAGTAAACTTTGCCGTCCCTTCCTTTTTTTCCTTTTTTTTTTCATTGATGATTGATGTGATGGAAGGAAAGCTCTACAAGTCTATATATGAATCGGATGAGTATCAGAGTATATAAGAATGAAAAGTAAATATTTTAAAAATAAATAATTTATTGGTTGGATTAGTATAACTAATTTAGTAGTGAAAGTTTATATATATAAGTTCACAAGAATACAAGATATATATATTTTGAGAGCATTTTTGCTCACCCAAAAAGTGGTTCACCAATGCTCAGCCAAGCCTCCCGTGGATTGACCAATGGGAGGCTTGGCTGAGCATTGGTGAACTAAAAATTGGGTGAACAAAAGTATTTTCATATATTTATAAGAATGGAAAGTATAAATTTTAAAAATAAATAATTTATTACATAATTATGACATCACGGCCCGATTACGGTTCACCCGACGGTTGAACCTCTAACCCATGACCCGGTCATTTTTCCGGTTTGACGAATGGTCCGGTTTTGAAAACATTGCTACCAACCATCACCATACCACGACCTCTCCCACCACACCACGACCATGACCACCAGCCACCACCACCATGACCACCACCATGGCCGGTGACCACACCATACCATGACCAAACCCTAACCTCCCTATCTCTTCTCTCTCTTTGATCTCCCTTCTCTCTCTCTAGAAAATAATCACCATGAAGAACTCTCCCTCTCTCCCTCAAGAAGAATAAAAAAAGAGTTGCAAATTGGAGTAAGAGTCCAAACCTAAGGAGTAACTCACCAAACTTGATCAGGAGCAACTCACTAAATGTATGGAGCAACTCAGTAAACGAAAAGGAAAAAAAAATGTTCCAGGTTTGGACCAAGAGTCCAAACCTGAGGAGCAACTCACCAAACCTGATCGGGAGCAACTCACCAAAGGTATGGAGCAACTCACCCAACGAAAAGGACAAAAAAAAAAAAGAGTTCCAAGTTTGGAGCAACAGTCCAAACTTGAGGAGCAACTCACCAAACCTAATCGGGAGCAACTCACATAACATATGGAGCAACTCACCAAATGGAAAGAGCAGCGTTGCTCCTTATGTTTGGTGAGTTGCTCCATACGTTTGGTAAGTTGCTCCCAATCAGGTTTGGTGAGTTGTTCCTCAGGTTTGGACTATTGCTCCACACCTGGAACACTTTTTTTTTCTTTTCGTTTGGTTAGTTGCTCCATACATTTAGTGAGTTGCTCCTTAGGCTTGGACTCTTGCTCCAACCTACAACTTTTTTTTATTCTTCTTGAGAGAGAGAGGGAGAGTTCTTCATGGTGATTATCTTCTCAAGGGAGAGAGAGAGAGAGAGAGAGAGAGAGAGAGAGAGAGAGGAGATCAAAGAGAGAGAAGAGATAGGGAGGTTGGGGTTTAGTCATGGTGTGGTGTGGTGGCCGGTCATGATGGTGGTCATGGTGGTGGTGTTGGGAATGGGCCTACAATCACAACAAGAAAAACCACACCCACAAAGATGGAGATAAATAGAACAAGAATGACATAACCACGAAAGAAAAAATCAAGCATACCAACACAACAAGATTTAAATGTGGTTCGGCCCAACAATGTCTACGCCCACGTGCAAAGGCGATCACCTCGATTAATATGAAGATTACAAGCACTCAAGACCTCATGTGTATAACTCTCCAACCAAGTTATATGACACACACAATTGCTAGAAACTAATCTCTCCCTCACTAGTTTGTAGCCCTCTCTTGTGTATGTAGAAGATTTCCAACCAATCTTATCAATCCCTTGAGTAAGCCCTATATTTATATAGATTGTAGAGTCCCAATCCTAGTTGTAGTAGGATTTACCCCCATGATAAGTCTTGTACAATAAGGAATACTCTCACAAACATTCCTATATGAACTAGGTAACTTCCACCATCAAAGGAATCCTTATTTGACAATGAAACCATCAAATAAGAAACCAAATCATAATTAGGAAATAATTTCACTAATGGAATTTTAGGCACAATCCTAACAAACTTCACCTTACCTCAAATTCCTTACCATCAGTTCTCAGAGTCTTCCTCTTGTAATCTTCAACTTCCACATCGATAGTGCATCGCCTTTGCCACCCCCAAGCTATTTAGCTACACCATTACTCAAGTTAACATCCCCCATGAACTTGAGATCACCAATGTGATGGAAACACGAAATGCACGAGCTCCACTTTGCTATTGTGGTCGTCTTCACCTTGAGTAGAATTTGTCATCACCAAAGTTGTTAGAGCCTCATCATCTATTCCCTTAATAGATTTCCCCACCAGCTTCCACACCCTCTTATTCTTCGGGACATCTCCAAATTCTGTACTTCCCAACAAAACGTTTAAATTTCCAATCTTCTTTCCCAAGAACATTATACGAGAATCCCACTTCACCTACATGAAGCCTCTCATCGAGACAAATGAGCATCCTTTGGAATCCAACATTCCCAAGGAAATTATGTTTCTCTTCAAACTTAGAACATGAAGCACATCTGTCAAAAGCATTGTCAACCCATTTGAAGTCTTCATTCGAACGGTTCTCACACCCTTGATTTCTCCAACTGTGTTGTTCACCATATAGACTTTTCCCTCCATCGGTTTGTAGGACGAGAACCAATCTACATGCGAACATTAAGTGAGCAAAACAAGCTGAATCAAGAACCCAATCCGCGATTTTCTTCTCCTCCTCTATAATTGTCATGACTTCTACTACATCTTCATCCGAATGTTCCAACATGTTTGTAGCGGCACCACTATTATCCTTCGTCGCTGGGCAATCTCGCATAAAGTGACCATTCTCTCCAAATAGTAATACTCCTTATCCTTCATAGGAGTTTTATGTCGTGCTCCTCCACTAGAGTTCTTCTTCCCTTACCTTGGCCTCTTTTGTGTAACAAGTGCTTGTGCATCTTCCAACTTTTCCTCTTTGTTATCCATCTTCTCGCTAGAGAATAGAGCTTTCTTCACCTGTTCCACTGTTATGGTATCTCTCCCATACAATAATGTATTGAATAATTGATCATGGGTAGATTTTATCGACGTAAGGAGAATGATAGCTTTGTCTTCATTGTCTAGTTTGAAGACAACGTTGGATAACTCGCACAATAACTTGTTAAACTCACCTATATGGGCTTGAAGATCAACTCCTTCTTTCCACCTAAAGGAGTACAACTCTTGCTTCAACATAAGACGGTTGGTGAAATTCTTCCCCATGTAGAGATCCTCAAGCTTTTCCCACAAAGATTTTGTGGAGGTCTCTCCCATGACATCGTACACCATAGCGTCCACCAAACTAAGCCGCATGGTGCTAACGACTTTAGAGTTAATCCTCTTCCACATCTTGTCGGTCATCCCTTCTGGCTTGTTATCTTCACCGCACAATGCATCCTCTATACCTTGTTGCACCAAAGCGTCCTTTATACGCACTTGCCACATGCTGAAATTCTTCTTGCCATCGAACTTTTCTATTACCATTCGCATATCCCCAAGCGAACTATCTCCAACTGCCATGGATTCTCAATCGAGCTCTGATACCACTTGTTGGGAATGGGCCCATAATCACAATAAGAAAAACCACACCCACAAAGATGGAGATAAATAGAACAAGAATCTTACAAAAATAAGATACATAAATAAAACAAATGGCTTTAACCTTTACTTTTACCAATCCTACATAGGGATGGCAACGGAACGGGTATGGGACGGGATGACCTTTCCCCAACCCCGCCCCGCCCCTCCTAGCATAGTCAGGGGCAGACTCAGGATTTTTGGCAAGGGGGTCCCAACCTATACGGGGGTTCGGGGACAGCGCCCCTGAGGTGATTTTTTTTGGGTCAACCGATACATAATTATATGTAAAATGGTAGAATCGTATATAGAATTGGTTTAACACCCATAATTTAAGATAAATTATGCATGTACTTTTAGCGGGTCTATCTCTAAAACATGTAAAATATTACACGAAAGTATAGAATTTTCAAAAGTGAAAGGGCCGTGTCTAAAACTTGTAAAATATTACATGTAAGTCTAAAGTTTTCAGAAGTTCAGGAGGGCCTGTGTGAAATTTAAGAGAATTTATTTCTAAAATCTATAAACTATTATATATAATTTTATAATTTTTAAAAATTCATGGGGACCTTGTGCCACCCCTGACCTTCACTTAAATCCGCCACTGAGCATGATTGATCTTACCATCCCCGACCCCGCCTATAGCAGTTCATGCAACCTGTCTCCGTCCCAAACCCCCGGTGAGAATACTAATACTCCCTCCGTCCCATATAAAGAGTCTCTTTTGGGAATTCCAACTTATTAAGGGGACAACCTTGATTTTGGTGAGATTTTCAACTTTCCAATATTACCCTTTTTGAAATTCAAAATTATAGTGTCACATCAACAAAAGAGAGGGAAGAGTTGGATGTAATAAAGGGCAAATTTGGAAAGTGTGTATTAAAGTACTTTGACCTTTCAAAGAGGACTCTTAAAATGGGACATCAAAAAACGGCATCAAAGACTCTTAATATGGGGCAGAAGGAGTAGTTAATAAATTACTCCCTCCGTCCCAAATTGTTGGGTGTCGCGCCCGCGATTTCAGAGCGCCAGACCATCGGTGTGGGCCCGGCTTCCTAAGAGTGGGTGAATTGCGACTTGAAGTTTATTGAGAATAGTGAAAAGAGTACGTTCGGGCCTATTTAAATGTTCAGAGTCGCCACCTAACATTTGGAGTGTTAGGACCCCTGCAAAGACAATTAAAGTAATTCATCTTTGACTTTTGAAAAACAGTTTTGAGAAAAATTGGCCCTTTAAAAGTGTGATTTTGAATAGCCATGCGAAAACCAGAGATCTTTTAAAATATGGGTTCGGGGACTCGATTATGTCGAGCGAAGGTGTTAGGCACCCTCGAACATCCATGCAAAGCATGGTTGCCAATTCTAATGATTTTCATGATAATGGGGCAGAAGTAAAAGAAAGAAAGTGTGAGAATGTACAAGTTTTGGAAAAAAATGTGGTTATGGCCACACCCAAGTGAGGGGCTGCATACGTATCTCAAGTCGAGAATCAGGCCATACGTAGTTCTGTGCTTTGTACATGTGTGTGTGTGTGTGTATGTGTTTGTGCACGTGTTTTGAAAAGGTTGGTCGATCCAGACCGTGTGAGTGTGAAGTAGTATTTTGAGCAAAAAGATGGTGTAGCTAGGAACTTTAACCTGTACGGTGTAGTCCTAGACTTTAACCTTTAAAGTTGTTAGTTTTGAAAAAAAGATTTGAATGAAAAATGATATAACTAGGAATTTTGGAAAGTGATTGAGATTGAAACGGGCTTATGCAAGGAAGTGAAGAATGAAATGTATTTTTGTATTTTTATATATATTTTTTTCATTTTTCTGTTCTTTTATTCCCATACCGGAAGTAAGGGTCGGTTCCCAAAAACAAAGAAAATAGATTTTTTTTTTGTATTTTTAATTTTTTTATGCCGGAAGTAAGGATCGGTGCCCAAAAGAAAGAAAAGAGATTTTTTTTTGTATTTTTATTTTTTATGCCGGAAGTAAGGGTCGGTGCCCAAAAAGAAAGAAAAGAGATTTTTTTTTTGTATTTTTATTTTTTATGCCGGAAGTAAAGGTCGGTGCCTAAAAGAAAGAAAAGAGATTTTTTTTTTTATATTTTTGATTTTTTATGCCGGAAGTAAGGGTCGGTGCCCAAAAAGAAAGAAAATAGATTTTTTTTATATTTTTAATTTTTTATGCCGGAAGTAAGGGTCGGTGCCCAAAAGAAAGAAAATGTATATTTTTTTTTTGTATTTTTATTTTTTATGCCGGAAGTAAGGGTCGGTGCCCACAAGAAAAATGTTCGAATTTCCTTTTATCAAAGCTATTGATCAACTTGATAAATTAGGCATATTCGGTTTTAGTAGAAGTAGAACGATGCTCAAATTTCCATTTATCAAAGTTATTGAACAACTTGATAAACGTGAATATTTGGTAAAAAAGAAAAAAAAAATTCTTTTTTTGTTTTCTGTTTTTTATTCTTTGTTCTTAGAAGTTTTCTAATATACTAGGATTTATTCATTTGAAAAAGATCAAAACTCCAAATGAAAGAGATCGAAGGAAAGTTTTACAAAAATTCATGTCAGAGTGCAGTTTTTTTCACAGCTTTGAGAGAAGTCTTCCAAAAATGGAATGGAGAGGTTCTGTTGTTCCCAATTTTTTGAAATTTTGAGAGAAAGTTCCCAAATGAATCTAGTTTCCATGATAGAAAACCATTTGCAATATCTTTTGGAGATTGGGAAAAATTGAGTTTAGAAGCACCCTTACTCAGAAATAGGGACTGCACTGTCGACTGAAATTGGATGATTTTTACAAATATTGAACTGATCCAAAAAAATCAAAAAAATTCACAGACGTAGTTAAGAGGCTATAGTTAATGGACAAAAAAGATGGAGTTAAGAAAAAATCATGAAGTAGTCCAAACAGTGAACGTGATCTGGTGTCCCTGCTGTGATGTTTCTGGCAGATTGTATGCCTTGTGTATTTGTGCTTTAAAAATGGGTCTTATGATTTTTTAAAATTCTGAGAAAAATCATAGACCAATATCATTGAGTTAAGAACACTCTCCAATTGGTTTCATTTGATTTGAATCAAAAATGAATTCGTGGTGATACCTTGATGATCATCACAGCAGTAAACTTTAGCAAAATGGACTTGGTCCTTCAATGGTGATTGAATTTGAGAAGAGAGATGAGAAGGAGATGAGGGAGTGGGGTTCTCCCTCATTCGTGCAGATGGGAATGTGGTGTATATATTGGAAATAATAGAAGAGGGAGGAATAAAGAAAGAAAAAGAAAGGTGAGTGGGAGACAAAGGAAGAAGTGATAGGAAAAAGAAAAGAAAGGATGGGAATGGGATCCTAGCATGTGTTGGGTGTTTTTATTTTTTATTTTTTTGTTTTTCTCTTCTATGAATCCACCGAAAGTGTTTTGTCAAAAAAATGTGGAGCAATAGTTGTGAGCAATAGTCATGTGTGGTCGGGTGCATGTGAGATTGTTGACCTTTTGATCCCATAGTTTTGACTTGCAATATCTTTTCCATTTGAGGTCAGATTGAGATGATTCAAAAAATGACAGGCTAGTGTCAATGAGCACTTTATTTTTGAAATGACTGGGTTGGGCAAAAATGGGGTGTCTACAGCTGCCCCTCTTTGTCATGCTTTGCGAAGCAAATCGTGACAAAGACAGGAGACACCACATTTTTGCCGCATTTTCTTTTAAGTGATGAGAACAAGTAAAAGACGTGCCAAAGTAGGCAAGTATGTATGAGATGCCAACGTAGGCGAGTGAATGTGAAATGCCATCGTAGGCAAGTGAGTATGAGGTGTCAATGTAGGCCAGTGAATGTGAAATGCCATCGTAGGCAAGTGAGTATGAGGTGCCAATATGTAGGCAAGTGAATGTGAAATGCCATCCTAGGCAAGTGAGTATGAGGTGCCAATGTAGGCAAGTGAATGTGAAATGCCATCGTAGGCAAGTGAGTACGAGGTGCCAATGTAGGAAAGTGGGGATTGTGGGTACCACCAGAGTAGGCAAATAGCTCCGCTGGGGATTGAGAGCATTACCAAAAAGGGTGAGCGACTCTGTTGGAGATTCATGTAAGAATCGAGTAGAAGAGGGATGGTGTAGTCGAGAAGTGCATAACTGTGTAATCTCGATCTTTAACCAAGAATGTAGTAAAGAAATGGTATGGTCAAGCTCTTACAGCTGCCTACGTATGTAGTTCGTGGAACGAAGAGGATGCTATGTTAGGAAAGTGAAGAGCAAAATGTCACAATAGGGCGTGATTGTAGTGGATATGAGAGAGTAAAAGGCCACAGATATGAGAGAGAAAAATGCCACGTGGGGCATGATTACTATAGAGCGTGGGATAGTAGGAGAAAATGCCTGATGCTTAATGATATGGACAGGACGCAACTTGACAGACTTATACTTGATGCCAAATGATATGAACATGATGCCCCTTGACGGACTTATACCTGATGTCAAGTGATATGAACAGGACGCCACTTGACGGACTTATACCTGATGCTGAATGATATGAACAGGATGCCCCTTGACGGACTTATACCTAATGTTGAATGAAATGAACAGGATGCCCCTAGACGGACTCACACCCAAAGTTAGATGAGATGAACAGGATGCCACTTGATGGACTCATACCTGGTGTTGAGGCTGAGGCTGAGGCTGAGTGAGATAGAAAAGATGCCCCTTGACGGACTCACTCCTGAGCTTAAAGGTATGTACAGGATGCCCCTTGACAGACTTATACCTGAGACTGGATGAGATGATCAGGTTGATTCCGAGTACGGGACGTACCTCTTGATGATCCATAGAGGAGAGGTTGATTTGACATGTGGACCTGAGCAGAGGGGTTGTTGTAGAGTTGGCGAGCCTGAGCAAAGGCTGCATGAAGTGAGAGGTCTTGGAAGTATGTTGGGCCAGGGGTTGGGCTTTGGAAGTATGTTGGGCCAGTGGTGAGGTTTTGGAAGTTGGGCTTTGGAAGTTTGGCCAGTGGTTGGGCTTTGAAAGTTGGGCCAGTGGTTGGGCTTTGGAAGTTGGGCCAGTGGTTAGGCTTTTGGAAGTGTTGGGCCAGTGGTTAGGCTTTTGGAAGTTGGGCTAGTGGCTGGGCTTTAGAAGTTGGGCCAGTAGTTGGGCTTTGGAAGTTGGGCCAGTGGTTAGGCTTTTGGAGGGCCAGTGGTTAGGCTTTTGGAAGTTAGGTCAGTGGCTGGGCTTAGAAGTTGGGCTAGTAGTTGGGCTTTGGAAGCAAGTTGGGCCAGTGGTTAGGCTTTGGAAGTTGGGCCAGTAGTTTGGCTTTGGAAGTTTGGGCCAGTAGTTGGGCTTTGGAAGTTGGGCCAGTGGTTGGGCTTTGAAGTTGGACCAGTGGTTGGGCTTTGGAAGTTGGGCCAGTAGTTGGGCTTTGGAAGTTTGGGGCAGTGGTGAGTGTTTTCCTTACAAGGATAATGGAGGTATCAGGACCAGTTGCCCCTATTACAAAAGATATGCATTTTCTACTATGTTGTAAAGTGTGAATGATTTTTGTTTTTTTTTTTTTTGTTGTTTTTTTTAATGCAATGTACAGAGTATTTACAAAAGTATTTGATGCGTGAGTTTATCATCTACGAAGAAATGTTCATAAGTTAGTGGATATTGTCTACCTTGGTGCTTGTTGGAACACTATAGAACAACTTATTTGACTATATGAGCTCAGTGCCCCAGTATTCGGTGAATGCCCAGTCCTTGTCCGTATTTTCTGCGCTAACAGTTTTCCATAGTCTTGACTCATAGCGCCCCCTTTTTTTTTTCACTACGCCCGCCGGACTATCTTGAAATTGACAGTATGTGACGGCCCATGTCTTTGGAATGATGCAAAAGTATGATTTAATGAATCCAACAAGACTTGTGTCAATTAGAGTGGACTTTTAGTGGGTTGTAGTGTAGGCCAGGGTCATGGGTTATGAAATGAAGGATCGCATGAAGGCTCAAAGTTTTTCTCTCTCTTTTTTTTTTTGAAAGGTTGACTAAAATGCCCGAGATCACCTTATGCTCTGTTTTGTTTTTTTTTTTTTTACCTGCCCCGTTTTGGTGTGGGGTGAGTATTACTGAGTGGAATGCGACTTGGGGGGAATTGCCCCAGTTTGAAGTGAGTATCCAAGTTGGATAGTATTCTGTGGGTTTTTCCAGCCTCCGTATTTTTTTTTGTTTTTGCTTTTGATCTGAGCTTCGTTTTTTTTTATTACCCCAGCGTGGGGGGTGATCCTCAGGGGGTTTGAATTTGGAAAGAGATTTTCATTGTATGGCTCAAGTGGACTAGCAAGTGGATAATAGTGTTTGGATAGTTGAAATGATTGCCTCTCATCATTTTGACACAAGCATAGTTAGATTTTAGAAATCATGTATGTGCAACATTGAAATTTGTGCAATGTCATGAGGAATAATGGGCCGCCCCAGTTGGTACTTGGTGATGTGTGACATGCCTTGAGTTGAGGTATTTTTACCCCTGAAAGTGTACTGTCCATATGCTACATCCTACAGGAGTGGTAGAGCAGCATGCACTTGTGATGATGAGCAGTGTCAGATACTGTAATAATCAATCATAGACTTGAAGCCTTTTGGCATGTTCAGTCATGGACTGCGATTGCATGGTAAATTGGACACATGTTGCATCCAAAAGTCTAATTGCGATGTCCAATTTGGCTTCAACAAGTTACAAGGCAGTCATATCCAATGAATCATGAGATTTTAAAGCAAGATGCTAATTATTGAATGATGGAGAAAGTTTATTTATTTATAATTTTTTTTGAATTTGTGCTTTTTTTTTGAAAGAAAAGTATGTACTTTATACAAAGCAGACAATGTATATATTTAGTAGTGGAGAAACTGCCCCTGTGTGGAAGATAATAATAAAAAAAAGAAGAGTAGGCTCAAAGTGGTTAATGAATGAGTTTACTAGTAAAATGAATAGGAGAGATGAATGCCTCTCTTTATTTTGATCAAAGCATTTGGACACACAAGTTTAACGTTAACCGTAAAATCTCTTGACCGAGTCAGCATTGATCGGCTCTGGAAACGCATCACTGTCGATTTTTGGAAGTATCAAAGCTCCTCTGGATAATGCCTTATTGATGATGAATGGGCCCTCTCATATCATGGTCCGGGATCTGATATACCCCTGGTATGGCATTAGTGTCCTCATTCGGCTGTGTAGAGGACTATCGGGGTCATTGGAGTAATGAGGACCTCGAGTACTGGCTTGACCTGTGCAGAGACTGGCCAGGTTGCTTTTCCTGAGTGGGGAGCAGTAGGTGGAAGAGAGTATGCAAATATGGAGATAGGCTTGGTTGCCTTTTGGACTTTCGCTTGGGGAGGAATTAGTGGTGCAGACATGAGAGGGAGGGAATGTACAAGTATAGAGACGAGCTTGGTCACCCTTTGGATTGGTGAAACGGGAACAGTTGGAGTTGGTATAGAAACGGGGAAAGGAGAGCTTGTCGGTGCAGAGTTCATATTGAGGTTCGAGAATCCCTTTTCTAGGTTTATCGGAATCGAGTTACTAACCCATCTTGGTGGGGGATGTTTAGTGACTGACATGGCAACCTCCTCATATTCGACCGTCACCACATTGATAGTTGGCGTTGCGGCTCCGTGTTGAGGGAGTAGGTTGTTAGCCACATCGACGAGTGGCTCCGATGACTTGACATTTATCTTCCCTTCATCGATCAGATCTTGGATTTTATGCTTCAATGTGAAGCAATCATCTGTTGAGTGCCCGATCATTCCGGAATGGAACTCACAATGTCGGGTAAGGTCATACGTCTTCGGGAGAGGATCTGGAGTTCGCCCCGCAGGGACTATCGCAATGGCTCCCTCAGCCAGCAACTTGCCCAGAATAGAGCTCGATGATTCCACTAGTGGCGAGAACTTTCGACTTCTGTCCAATGGTTTCCTTTGGAAGTTTAGATTCTGGACTTGTTGTGGCGATCCCAACCTGTAACCCTGATACTGAGGTGCGAGGAGCTGCGGCGAACCCTGGGTTATTTGCTGCACCATCAGCTGCTGGTTCAGGGGAAAGGCATGCTGGTACATGGGAGGCATCATAGCAGGCTGCTTTGTCTGTTGAAGAGTTATTTTTCCCTCATCTATCAAGTCTTAGATTTTGTGCTTTAGGGTGAAGCACTCGTTTGTTGAATGCCCGATCATCCCAGAATGGAACTCACAATGCTTGTTATGATCATATGTTTTGGGGAGAGTTTTTGGGACTCGTCCGGCTGGAACTATTTTAATGACTCCCTGAGGCAACAGCTTGCTTAAGATGGAGCTCGGTGATTCTGCCAAGGGAGAGAACTTTCGATTCTTGTCAGGCCCTTTCCTTTGATAACCCGTGTTTTGGAATGGCTGAGGTAGTCGTCTGTAGCCCTGATACTGAGTCGTGATGGGTTGAGACTGGCCCTGGGCCACATGATGTACTACTGGTTGATGATACAGAGGCATGGCCTGTTCATAGGTTGGAAGAATGGACTGTTGGATGAAGTTTACCGGAGCGACTTGGCCAGAGCCAGATGTTTTGTCATTTCCCTTTTTACCCTTTTTATTGTAAGAATTTCCAGACTGGTTATAATCCGAGGCCACTTTGGGTTGGGAGGACTTTTGTTGCTTATCAGAATATAGCACATAGTAATCAAATTTTCCTGAGGGCTGAGTAAACCAACACTGGAATCTCCAGACTCATATCGTTCTTGAAGAAGTGTCTGGGAGGACTTCTTCTTTGCTTTTCGAGGAAAATCGTTGTCACCATAAAGTTCATCATTGTAACACTCATCACAATCACAATGATCAAAGAATTTGTGTCCTGTGACTGGATCTTAGAAGTGAAAGATTGGTTGTCCTGAAGCTTTGAATGAGTGGATGGGGATTTGTCCTGAACCAGAGTTGGATAAATCAACCGATTGAGCCATGTTGATTGTTGTGGTAAATATTGCTGGAGCAGATGTTGTCAGTTTGGCAAATGAAATTTCTACAGTACCATCTTTCTTAGTAGTGAAAGTTGGATCGGCAATTTGTGTGTCTGGCTGGTCCCTGCAATGAATGCCGGTTGTTGGGTGAGGTTTTTTTAGAGGGAAAACGTGTTTCTGCCAAGAGGCGGAAGGAAGAAGAAGAGAAGAAGAAAGAGAGGATGAGAGTGAGACAGAGAGAGAGCATGTGGAGAGAGTGATGTATCAATATTGATGCATGTGTAGAGAGTGAGAGTATGTGGAGAGGCTGATGTCTAATGCAAACCTAAATCAGGTCCGATCTCCAAACCTTCAAACCTCTAGCGCCAAAGCACTTTCTCAGGTTGGTGGTTCAAGCGGGGGAACTTTCGGTGCTGGTGCTGGTACTGGCGTTACTACCGCAACGGCCATGACACTTACTAATCCTCCTATCTAATCTTAAAGGTTTCCTTTTAAGGAAGGGTTATGTTATGCTTGCATGCCAGTGTGTAGTGTTTGTGATAGTTAAAGATCTTGGCATTGGCCTTGCAATTTTATTTCAACCTGAGTCGCGAACACCTGTACAAAAGAATATAAATTTACAAAGAAAATGTAAAATAAAAAAAAGTTAGTACAAACGAAAAGCCCCATTGTAACAAAAATACTAAAGTGATGGCCTGAGTCTTCTCAAGTGTACTCCCCAGCAGAGTCGCCAGCTGTCGCGCCCGCGATTTCGGAGCGCCAGGCCGTCGGTGTGGGCCCGGCTTCCTAAGAGTGGGTGAATTGTGACTTGAAGTTTATTGAGAATAGTGAAAAGAGTACGGTAGGGCCTATTTAAATGTTCAGAATCGCTACCTAACATTTGGAGTGTTAGGACCCCTGTAAAGACAATTAAAGTAATTCATCTTTGACTTTTGAAAAACAGTTTTGAGAAAAGTTGGCCCTTTAAAAATGTGACTCTGAATAGCCATGCGAAAACCAGAGATCTTTTAAAATATGGGTTCGGGGACTCGATTATGTCGAGGGAATGTGTTAGGCACCCTCGAACATTCATGCAAAGCATGGTTGCCAATTCTAGTGATTTTCATGATAATGGGGCATAAGTAAAAGAAAGAAAGTGTGAGAATGTACAAGTTTTGGAAAAAAAATGTGGTTATGGCCACACCTAAGTGAGGGGCTGCATACGTATCTCAAGTCGAGAATCAGGCCATACGTAGTTTTGTGCTTTGTACATGTGTGTGTGTGTATGTGTTTGTGCACGTGTTTTGAAAAAGTTGGTCGATCCAGACCGTGTGAGTGTGAAGTAGTATTTTGAGCAAAAAGATGGTGTAGCTAGGAACTTTAACCTGTACGGTGTAGTCCTAGACTTTAACCTTTGAAGTAGTGAGTTTTGAAAAAAAGATTTGAATGAAAAATGATATAACTAGGAATTTTGGAAAGTGATTGAGATTGAAACGGGCTTATGCAAGGAAGTGAAGAATGAAATGTATTTTTGTATTTTTATATATTTTTTTCATTTTTCTGTTCTTTTATTCCCATACTGGAAGTAAGGGTCGGTGCCCAAAAAGAAAGAAAATATATTTTTTTTTGTATTTTTAATTTTTTATGCCGGAAGTAAGGATCGGTGTCCAAAAGAAAGAAAATAGATTTGTTTTTGTATTTTTATTTTTTATGCCGGAAGTAAGGGTCGGTGCCCAAAAAGAAAGGAAAGAGATTTTTTTTTTTTTTTTTGTATTTTTTCTATTATGCCGGAAGTAAAGGTCGGTGCCCAAAAGAAAGAAAATAGATTTTTTTTTGTATTTTTGATTTTTTATGCCGAAAGTAAGGGTCGGTGCCCAAAAAGAAAGAAAATAGATTTTTTTGTATTTTTAATTTTTTATGTCGGAAGTAAGGGTCGGTGCCCAAAAGAAAGAAAATAGATTTTTTTTTTGTATTTTTATTTTTTATGCCGGAAGTAAGGGTCGGTGCCCACAAGAAAAATGTTCGAATTTCCTTTTATCAAAGCTATTGATCAACTTGATAAATTAGGCATATTCGATTTTAGTAGAAGTAGAACGATGCTCAAATTTCCATTTATCAAAGTTATTGAACAACTTGATAAACGTGAATATTTGGTAAAAAAGAAAAAAAAAATTCTTTTTTTGTTTTCTGTTTTTTATTCTTTGTTCTTAGAAGTTTTCTAATATACTAGGATTTATTCATTTGAAAAAGATCAAAACTCCAAATGAAAGGGATAGAAGGAAAGTTTTACAAAAATTCATATCAGAGTGCAGTTTTTTTCACAGCTTTGAGAGAAGTCTTCCAAAAATGGAATGGAGAGGTTCTGTTGTTCCCAATTTTTTGAAATTTTGAGAGAAAGTTCCCAAATGAATCTAGTTTCCATGATAGAAAACCATTTTGCAATATCTTTTGGAGATTGGGAGAAATTGAGTTTAGAAGCACCCTTACTCAGAAATAGGGACTGCACTGTCGACTGAAATTGGACGATTTTTTACAAACATTGAACTGATCCAAAAAAATCAAAACAATTCACAGATGTAGTAAAGAGGCTATAGTTAATAGACAAAAAAGATGGAGTGAAGAAAAAATCTTGAAGTAGTCCAAACAGTGAACGTGATCTGGTGTCCCTGCTGTGATGTTTCTGGCAGATTGTATGCCTTGTGTATTTGTGCTTTAAAAATGGGTCATATGATTTTTTAAAATTTTGAGAAAAATCATAGACCAATATTATTGAGTTAAGAACACTCTCTAATTTGTTTCATTTGATTTGAATCAAAATGAATTCGTGGTGATACCTTGATGATCATCATAGCAGTAAACTTTAGCAAAATGGACTTGGTCCTTCAATGGTGATTGAATTTGAGAAGAGAGATGAGAAGGAGATGAGGGAGTGGGGTTCACCTCATTTGTGCAGATGGGAATGTGATGTATATATTGGAAATAATAGAAGAGGGAGGAATAAAAAAAGAAAAAGAAAGGTGAGTGGGAGACAAAAGAAGAAGTGATAGGAAAAAGAAAAGAAAGGATGGGAATGGGATCCTAGCATGTGTTGAGTGTTTTGATTTTTTATTTTTTTGTTTTTCTCTTCTATGAATCCACCGAAGGTGTTTTGTCAAAAAAAATGTGGAGCAATAGTTGTGAGCAATAGTCATGTGTGGTCGGGTGCATGTGAGATTGTTGATCTTTTGACCCCATAGTTTTGACTTGCAATATCTTTTCCATTTGAGGTCAGATTGAGATGATTCAAAAAATGACAGGCTAGTGTCAATGAGCACTTTATTTTTGAAATGACTGGGTTGGGCAAAAATGGGGTGTCTACACTGGACACTCTTTCCATTTTGGGTTGTCCCAAAATGCTTGTCCATTTTGAAAAGTCAACACACCAAATTTTGTATCTTTCTTATTTTGGCATTTCTTTTTTCACAATTTCCACAAATCTTAGTTTATAGGGAAACTAAATTAAGGGCAAAATTGAAAACTAAAAATATTTAAACAAGAAAATAGTGTAAGAAATGATGCATTCTTAAAAACTTAGATTTCCCAAAAATACCCAACAATTTGAGACAAAGGAAGTAATTAGATGTTAAATGCCAACCAAACTATTCAATGTGGTTGCTTTTGGAACCACATGTTAAACCCTTGCTATCCCTAATGCAAAAGGAACTTTATGTCATATGATATGTCAGGGATTTCAACTCCCTATGACCACTTGTCATCTCATTGAGCAAAGCAATACCACGCAAATGATATATATATATATATATATATTTTGAGTAATGATAAGCACACAATGAATTATACAATAAATTTTATAAACGGGTAGTACATGATTGGACCCTGTGCTGAAAAGCCTGCACACACAAAAGGTGTGTATATGTTTTTCAGCACAAGGTCCAACCCTATGCTATACATTTGTGCAATTCGTTATGTAATTTATTGTGCACCTATCATTATTGTTTTTTTAAAAATAAAAGAATGCTCACCTAATTCTTAAGGTACCGATGTGGGACAACATGTAATAAAATATAACATAATCGGGTCTGTTGTTGGGGTACAGTCCACTAATACACCCCCTCCCTTAACCCGTGACGAGTTCAAATATGACATCCTATACTTGCCCCTAACTCTTTTAAGGACTTTCAAAACCCGTCCCATTAGAGACGGGGCAGGGTAAGGCAGAGACCCGCAATTTCGAGTCAATTGCCATCCCTAATCCTACAGCTTCCTCACAGATGACTTTAGATAATTGATTGTTGGCGTCGACAGCAACTGGTTCTTATTTTTCTTCTCTCGTAGTTGTAAGAACACGAAAATAAAATTGGAACGGAATTACCAGACCAGTAGCCTCTTAGACAAGCCATGGGCCGAGTCGCGGATCTCGCTCTCTTTAAGACGTTTCGCGGCTCTGCCCAAAGTGTGCTAGCAGTTTGTATATGCCACGTCGTCCCCAGGATAAAACAGCCCAGAATTTTCTCTGTCTCAGAATTTTCTTTGCACCAAGAAAATCTGGTATACTAAACACCCTTCGAATTTGTTGCTCGGTAATCACAAAATGGAAAACTCTTTTTTATTTGGAAAACAGAAGACTCACTGATTCTAAAAAAAAAAACTCTCCCTTATATTTGAGAGACAATTCTCCCTTTATTTTTCTTTAAGCTTCCTATCAAGATTTCAACCAAGTTTGAGAGATACACCCAAGTCACTCTCATTTTTTTTTTTGATCACTGTGTGCATTATACATATATATCTCCCAAGTATGTATCCAAAACAATGATATATGTAGCTTTCAATAATGATGTAGGTAGCTTTCAATGTCAAGACCATAACAGCTAGCTATCAGTGTGTTATTTCAACGGTATTCCAAATAAATTGATATTATAGCATATTACTCAATAACACACCCTTAATCACTATAAAAGTAACATTAGTTACAATGGTAATAAAGGCTAATAACATGTATTTTAAGTATCATTAAAATACAATAATCTCCCACTATATTAAAATAAATTTATAAAACAAAATTCCTCCTATTTTTTTAATTACACATACATGGCTCCACCAGTAGTACATGGCAGTCCTGCTATTCTTTCGATATTGATGGTAGTATATGCCAGTCTTGCAAAAAGAAATTAAAGGGGGCGTAAATGAGCCCCATTTTCAACTGATCTGTCGTCTATAAATGGGAAAGTTTTTATGTACCTTGAATGTAATATCTATGTCGTGTCTTGTACTTAATAAGATAGTATCATATAGAATTGTTGATTTATTTAAATTTTTTGTTATAAATTTCTTATTCTGTGTGACGCATATCTATTGACTACACAGTATCCAAAAATTTCTCCTTTAAATCACCCTCTCAATTAATATAAGTTGCAACTTGTAGGCTATAGCCACATCTCCAACGCTCTCTTTCTCTCTCTCTCTCTCTCTAAACATTTTCTTTACCTCAACCATTCTTCCCTTTTTCTAATTGGTATGGCTTCTTTAATATTTTTAGCTGTTTGGTAATGGATATACTCTTCACAAAAGGGCTTGTTTTGCATATTTTTGCATCCTTACTACCTACAAAATTAATCTCTTAGAAGAGAAATTAAGATAGTACGATATATATATATATATATATTTGATTCGCTCTAAAATTGTAAACAAAACTCGAAGCTGATATGAGCCTACTACATATATAATACATATATGCATCCATACAAGAGATACCCACCAGTTCATTTATACAGCTACTACATATATTGCTACCCCTCTCCCATTCACTTCATGTATCTTCTTCTTCTTCTACAATTTTTTTTTTTTTTTTGCTTTACTTCTCATTTGAATGTTTGATTTATGGATTTAGTAGGAAAAGAAAAAGAGAACAAGCGTATTTATTTTTGGTTTGGTTTGATTAATACAAGAAAAATAGTGAGAAAATAATAAGGGAAAAATTTTGGGTGAAATAAATAAAAGATTTGGAATTTTGTTGCTGTCCTTACTCTTTTCTTGAATTTCTATATATAAAATTTTAAAATTTCTTAGTTAATTTTAATTAATAAACATGGAGAAAACGTCGGAGAAAACAACAGGATGAAAGAGTTTTTCTCTTTCTTCCTTTTTCTTTTTCTTTACCTTCTCCAAATCGGCAAAGTAAACGGAATTTAAGATGTCATGCCTAAACTCCTTTTCACTATGGCTCCTTGTTACAAAGGGCTTTGACAAATATGTATGTGTGTATCCATAGCAGTCCCCCACCCATGAGACGATCTCACAGGAATAATTGTATTATAATTGTAGGGGTGAGAATATATAACATCCAACATGAAGATCAAAGTGAAAGAGTCAACTGTTGTACGCCCAGCCAAAGATACACCCAAACACAACTTAAGGCTCTCTAACATCGACCTGTTGTTTCCAAGAGCTCACACCCCACTTGTTTACTTCTACAAACCAAACGGTTCTCCAAATTTCTTCGAGCCCACTGTGCTTAAGTCGGCCCTCAGCGACGTTCTCGTGCCATATTATCCGGTGGCCGGAAGGTTAGGGAAGGATGAGAGTGGCAGATTTGAGATTATTTGTAATGGAGAGGGTGTTCTTTTTGTTGAGGCCGAAACAGAATCTACCTTTGATGAGTTTGGTGAGGACTTTTCGCCGCGTTTGGAGTTCCAGCAGCTCGTTCCCACAGTTGATTATTCCGGCCACATTTCTTCATGTCCTTTCTTCCTGTTTCAGGTAAATATGTCATGAAACAATAGTACTTCCTTATCTTTTCTAACGGCGTATTCAGAATGTTAGGTTGGGGTGATTTGCAAAATACAAATAGTTGGGGGGAGGGGGCGCTTTCGAATTTTTTCTTTTGGGTCTATTTATGCATATATTTTTTTAAATTTTTGGGTCTATTAATAAAATTTTGTATTACATGTTTACTTAGAGTTAGCAAAATACGAAAATTCTGTAAAGAGGGTGCCCTCTTTTTTTAATATTTATTTTTATTTTTATTTATTTATTTATTATTATTATTATTATTATTTTATATTATTATTTATTAAAGGCCTTTGTTTTGGCCATCGGATCATGTTTAAAAACTGTGAAATGACAACACTGCCCTTAATAAAAAAACACGATTTCCTATATTTTGGTCGTCGGGTCGTGTTTTTATTAATGACAGTGTTGTCATTTCACAAAACATAATCTGACGGCCAAAACAAAGCATTTCTCTTTAATAAAGTGAGGGCGTCCTCATTAGAGCCCGACTATAGTAAAATACTTGTACTACATAAGTTGTTGTATAAAAATTGTGGGTCTATTTACACACTTTTAAAAAGTGGGTTAGACTAAGGACTAAGGAGTGAGTTGTGGCCTACAAAGTTGTCTAAATTAATTGGGCTGAATCTATAAAGAGTGCTAAAACACAGTATAATTTTTTTTTTCCCCGAAAATTTGCACTGGACTATAGCCTGGGCATGCCATGCCCCACGTACGCCCTTGATATTTTCCTTTATACTTAAATAACATAAAAAAATTTAAAATATAATTAATTGTAATACAAGGGAATTTTTTTTTTTTTTTTTTTGGCTCTGTTTAAGAGATTATATGTAGCTCATGATGTTGGAGGGGATGAGCATTATGGTAAATGTCCAAATAATGTTTTCTTTCAAAGTACAATTATTACTTACAAAAAACACAACTTTGGAATTAGGTAACATTTTTCAAGTGTGGAGGAGTGTGTCTTGGAACTGGGCTTCATCACACTTTGGTAGATGGATATTCAGCCTTGCAATTCATCAATGCATTGTCCGATGTGAGCCGTGGCCTCTCTGTCACTATTACACCCTTCAACGATCGAACCATACTGCGTGGCCGAGACCCACCTATCCCTACATTCCACCACATTGAATTTGACCCGCCCCCTTCCATGAAAACCCCTGAATCTGATCATGATCTCCAAACTCCAAAATCTCAACCAAATCTCAAAACACCCACTTCCACAGTTGTCTTTAAGATCACACCTGATCAATTTAACACCCTCAAAGCCAAAGCCCAATCAACTAACAAAGATAAAACCTCAGTAAGGTACTATAGTTCTTATCAAATCTTGGCGGCACATGTGTGGCGTTGTGCGACCATTGCACGTGGACTTCCTGATGATCAACCCACCAAGTTTTACGCAAGCACCGATGGACGGTCCAGATTGAATAATCCTCCACTTCCACCTGGCTATTTTGGGAATGCAATCTTCACAGCCACATCAATTGCATCCGCCGGTGATCTCCGCTCAAGGCCATTGGCAGACACGGTCGAAAAAGTTCATTGTGCCGTAATGCGGATGGGAGATGATTATCTGAGATCAGCTTTGGACTTCCTTGAGCTGCAACCTGATCCAACGGCATTCGTTCGAGGGGCCCACTCATATCGATGCCCAAACCTAAACGTTGTTAGTTGGATGGGGCTGCCAATCTATGATACTGATTTTGGGTATGGTCGACCCATACATGTGAGCCGTGCCTATTATAATGTTGAAGGGATGACATGTATATTACCACGCCAAATCAAGGATGGGAGCGTTTCACTGGTTGTATGCTTGGAGCCCCATCACATGCAAGTCTTCGAGAAGATTTTCTATGATTTCTACAATGGAGGAGGACAGTCCTCTATCTCTCCGTTATGAGATTGTGCTTATAATGAAGTTCACAATTTGCTTTGATATTCCTCAGATGATTAATTTATGGCATGTTTGGTAACGTTGTCGTTTTCATTATTATTATTATTTTTTTTATAACAAAAACGAAAATTGAGTTTGATAATAATTTTTCGTTTTTCTTTTCTTGAAAATGGATATCGAAAATGTGCGTGTTAGGTAAACGTTTTAATTTTTCTTTTTCTTCTCTTTTTTTTTTTGTGGCTAAAATGACAATGAAATTGGGCCAAAAATGTGTTTGGGCATGTTTTCTTTTTCCTTATTCTTCTTTTACGGGTGATGTGCTTTGTTGGTGTTCTTAGCCGGGTGTATGCTTTGGCGTGTGCGGGTGTTTGTGTGGGTTTGTATTGTCTTTGTAAAGAAATTGTCAGTCATTAGTACACTCATATAAATTGGACTGGGTCCAATGGACCTTGGTCTTTGGAAAGGTAAGGTTTTCAGGGGTGTGTGCCTATATATATATGTGTGTATATTGCACACACAACTTTGGGGTTACATAGTACACCCAAAAGCCGGCCACCTCTCTCTCTCTCTCACGTTTTCTTTCTCTAGGTCGTCAGGGCCGGTCCTGAGATTGTAAAATTCTCATGAAACCCTAAGCGAAAAAAAAAATTTTAGGCCATTTTTTAGTCCTATTTTTATATATAATACATGTATATATAAGGCCTTATTTTTTTTAGGCCCTATTTTACTCTATTTTTATATATAATATATATATTTTGGCCAAACAATGCCTTATTTTTTGTCCTCTTTTTATATATAATGCATGTATATCTAAGGCCCTATTTTTTTTAGGCCTTATTTTGGCCAGATTTTTATATATAATACATAAATTTTGGCCAAATAAGGCCTTATTCTAAAACCAAACAAATCCTAATTTTTTGAGGCCCCAAGCGGCCGCCCGGGCCGCTGGCCCAAGGGCCGGCCCTGTAGGTCGTCACCATTGGAGCCTTGGGATTTTGCGCATGATATTAGCGGAGATCACTCTAGTAGTGCCTTCTACGACTGATAAGAAGCACAAGAGAGTACATGGATGCTTTGTAGGAGCAGAAGTTTGTGGGAGATCTTGTCGGGCTCGTAACAACACCGTATTCCATCCGTTGGGTATTCTGCTAGGTAAGTCACCTATACCCAACCTGCATGCATGTGTGCGTATTTTATCTACATTGGTATAAGAGCTTATAGGTTGTTGATTCGCCTGTATATCACCCAAACGGAATCTGCCATTAAAGCTCTAGCAAGCTTTTTACATAAAACCTTAAATTTGGATTTTCAAGTGGGTCTAATACAAAACTCCAATAGAAGTCCGAAATTTTTATATGGTTGTGTCCCATATGATTCCTAGAGTCTCCTCATGAAGTTTCATGGGCTGATTATCGTCGTAGTGGGAGAAATTGAAACCCTAATTTTTGGGTCAAAAATTACAAAAATTTCAGAAACTTTGTGCTATTTTTTGTACTGATTCTTGATGTTTTCGAATCTGATTGTGAACATATATTGAAAGTACGTATGTTGCATAAGTTTTCCAACGGTATAAGTTTTGGGATTTTTGGAACACGAACAAAGGAGAAATTGGCTTGCAAAAATGCCTATCGAGTAGCATGTGATGCTGTGTTTTTTAAGGTCTTCTTTTGGGAGAAGAAGACTACCTAACAAGCCCATGCAAGCTGCACGTGTGGCCCACGTCTTTTGTTGCGTACCTGTTTCGGAGAGTAAACAATTTGGGTTGTTTATTGAAGGATTTAGTCTTCACTACCAAACAATGCTTATACAGTGGGACAGGCCACGTGCAGTTTGAGAGCCTTTAAGGCTTTGTTTGGCAAATTTGAAATATTTTGGATTTTTTTTTTTTAAATTTTAGGACATATTTTTATATATTAAAACTATGTTTTTAATCAGTTTAAAAATTCAGAAAATTTCATAAGATAATATTTTTGTAATATCATTTTTTTTCAGTGTTATGTACACTATGTGCATCCCTAGGTCAAGTTTTGGAAACTTACCGTGTTCGTTTTGATATTTTAGAGTATAAAAAATATGTTATGTACCCATTTTTTAATTGCTTAAAATATCTAAAACTAAATATTAATTTTCGAAATTAATGTACAGTGTTTAGTACACTATTAGGGACTCTAAGATAATTTTTGTGTAATTGTGTAAATTATCATGTATTTTTGGTATTTTAGAGCATATAATTTATGTTTTTTGGCATTTATTTGATTACTTAAAATAGCCAAAATACATTATTAATTTTTGTAAATAATAAGGGACATAAGGATAGTTTTGAGACCATATATAATTTTGTGGGATCCATAGATAATTTTTGATAAATTATCTAAATCATATTAATATTTTAGAACATATAATTATGTGTTTTTGATACATGTATTAAATTGTTTAAAATTTTTTTATCGATTATTAGGTCATGGAATTAACACAAGGTGTTTAGTACACTAGCAGCAACTTGAGGAAATTTTTTTTAGTGAATTTTCTCGATCTTTGATGTATATTTTAGAGCATATATTGTGTTAAGTATGCAATATTAATTGCTTAAAACATAACAAATAAAGTTGTTAATTCTTGAAATTAATAAATGGTGTATTTGTACACTGTTTGGAGACCTGAGGAAATTTTCATGAATTATCTCATTTTTGTTTTTTGTATTTTACAACATAAAATTTATGTTTATGAGTGTTTTTTTGGTTCCTTAAAATAGCCAAAATAGACTTTTAATTTTTGAAATTAATATGAAGTGTTTAGAATACCATACTAGACAACAGAAAATCCTTGGAGAACAAATTCTCTAAAATTCTTGTATTTTTGGGAATTTAGTTGCTCATAGTTAATTTTGTTTAACTAGATCAATTTATTTTTTTAAATTGATTCAAAATATTTTTGGACTTAGATAAAATTTTGATTTTTTTTTATTATATATTTAATGAAAAATCAGTTTTTCAATTATTCATATTTTTCACAAGGTTTTAAATTAATTTGTAATTTAAAGCCCTTGACTAATTGATTTTAAAATAAGTTTTAAAACCTAGGATTGATTTCTAAATTAATGAAAAATCGAGGATTTTTCATTGAATTTTTCTTTAGATTATGGGAGCTATTCGGGCTTAGCAATGAATTAGTTCATTGTATTTATTATTTTTTAGAGGCTCGTTGCATTGTTGGTCATGTTTAAATTACTATTGTTTGTAAATAGATGACCCGAAACCTCGAATCCTTCTCCTTACATGGAGTGATGGATTAGTCTATTCATTTTTTAAATAGACCGCATGAGTGCTAAGTGTATGTAATTAATGTATTAATCCGGATAAAATGAATTGACGATTAATTGACAATTTGTGGAGTTTGTATCCTCGCGAAGTATGTTTAAGGTTGTTTTTGTGTATGTATATGAACAAAACTTCCCTAATTTTTAATGGCTATAAATGTAATATGAAGATGAGCGTTTACATTTCTTGTATTGGAAAAACCTATTTGTAAATGGATGATTTTCTTTGTTCATTCATCATACGGTTGAATTACGTTAGCATGAGCTCTAAGTTGTCAATTCGGATCCACGTGGAGGTCCCTGCGCACTTTTGTTGTTTGGCGCACTTTATATCATTGTGGATAATCTTAGATATGTAATTGTACCTTCTAATTGATGTTTGTTTAGAAAAATCAATTATAAAAGGTTTTTCTTGATTTACAAAATTAAGATTTGATTAATGAGCAATAGTAAATTTTTTGGTCATAAATTGTAAAAAGGGGAAAATTTATGAAATGTGCAAATAATAATGTCAATCCCTTGCGCATATTCTCATATATATTTTAAAACCACACTTGGTTGATCGTCACAAAGATAACAAGTTTAAAAGAGACCAATTTTTTTTTTTTTTTTTTAATATGGCACTGCAAAGTAACACAACTTTAGAATGGAGTGAGAGCTTATGAGCTTTAGACTTATTCTATGGTCCAACCTATTGAACCGAATAATGGGCTGAATAACCTTGAAAGCCAATAACACTTGGCTCGAGAAGGATCATAGCACGCATTTTGTGATAAGCAGCATACATCATGATCTTGTTGGGAAGTATAAGTACTACCTGCCTTTTTCAAAAATACAAATACGAGTCGACACTTAATATTTTAAAGGAAAATTAAGAAATCATTTTAAAAGCAAACTGATATTTTGGAAACTAGAGATTTCTAGGTCTGGGGATTATGGAATGAGATGGGAAGGAGCCCGACGGACTACAACACCCCCTCTCATCCTATCTCACGATAGACCTCTACTCAATGTCCTTTTAATCAAATTAATAATCTAAGCATGCCCTCATCTAATACATAGATATAAATGTACATTACAAAACATGTCAAAAGGGTGTAAGATTGCTGACAATAAAATGGCATACAAAATCATATAGTTCAAATAGCAAGCAAGATGATATGCAAATAGGAGAACTAGGGAACTTACCCAGGATCTAACTGCAATATTGAAATATGCAATGCATACAAAATAGAAAATCCTAAGAAAAAGTCTATAATCACTTATACACATAAGGCAAATCCTAATTCTAAGGTATCGCGTATGGAGCTGAAAATTAATAAAATCAAGGAGTAAAAATAAACTAAAGAGAGGTTGGGAAATCATACTTCAATAGCGCTACAAAACAAAGGGTTAGTCCACATGATTTGAACAATATAATATTAATCCCTAAATAATATATTCAAACTTCTATCTTAATTCTATCGGACATGGAGGGAGTTAAAATAATCATAAATTTCTTTTAACTAGTTGGAATCATAACACCTCTATAGATATACAAGTCTCAACTAGGAGCCAATGAAATATCGATATAGAGATGGTATAGTCCCAACTTGGTCATAAGAAACCTATAATTATATTCAACTAATTTCAATTAGATACAACTTAAACCAAGAATAAGTCCTAATTACAAGTACTAACATACATGAATGAATGCATGGACAGAATGAGCTATGAATTTTTCATTGATTTGGACCGTTTAGCCTTTGAATTTAAGTTCAATTAATCATTATTAAAACATGGTTAAAACCTTAGGTCATAAAAAAAAAGGTATTTTGGGCCATTATTTGCAAAGTTTATCAAATCAGTCACAGAATTCTGAATATTATAGAGAGTAGACTAGAACTTTAAAAATAGAAAAATCATAATTCCCATGGTTGGATCTTAATGAGTTTTGGACACAAGGTGCCTCTGTGAGTCTAGATTCTAACCCAAAAGAAAATCAAAGATCCAACGGTTCGATCTCTGGGAATTGGGTCATAACCAGACATCACTCAGAATTTAACAACTCTCTATCCAGAGATTTTGTGTGATTTTCTAAAAATAGTTAACAAATTCGAATGACCCTAATCTTTTTAGGGGATCTTATTAATACATTAAAACTTCATAGAAAAATTTATTTAAAGTCAAAAACACTTGGTTAGGGCTTTGATAAGTTCAAATCAAAATTGACTAACTGTTTTGAAATTTTGGACAGAGAATGGCTAGTTTATAAATCCTAAGACCAAGCTGTCTTAAACATGGAATCTCATCAAAACAAAAAATGCAGTGGTGGATTTTTGTGTTACGAAAACTCTCCAAATGGTCTCATTCAATTCCAATGAATCATGATTTAATTAAAATCCTTGATCAAAATTGGTTTATGAATTCACTGCACCATTTGTTGAGTTCATCTTTTTGGCTAAGTCTATTAACCAAACCACATATGTTGACTCATCCTAAAACTAATTCTCCTTCCCATTGATGGTCATTGGAGATTAAATATGACTAATCCACGTGAGCCTCAATAAAATATGGAGATGATTCCATAAGACTTCAAACTAGAGGACCTAAGTCATGAATTAAGACTTAGACCTACTAATTATGCATGAACATGGCTATTCTCATTTGAATCACAAGTTCATAGAGAATTTAACAAGGCAACTCAAAGGGAGTCCTATGAGATATTGAGAATCTCATGGATCCCAAGAGAAGAATATAACAAAAGAAAAGGAAATCAAAATTCAATTGATATTCAAAGTTAAACTTTGCTTTATGGTTTATTGAGTCTTAAACTTTAAGCTACTTTAATCCAAATCAAATGAAAAGAGCAAATGGAAGTTTAATCATAATTTTAGTGGTGTGTGATGAAATGAGGTGGGAAGAGACTTTTTGAAAATGTGTAAAAGATCCTAAGTAGCTTTATGAATTGTGATTAAACTCAGATTAAGTACTAACTAGTCTAGAGTTTACCTTCAATTATCCTCAACTTTCTTTGTGATTTGAAGGACTTCCAAGGATTATTCAAGCTCTTCTCCTAGCTCATGCAATGACTTACTCCTTAATTCTCTTAACTTCTCTCCAAGATTCTCCTAATCAAAACCTAAGAGATTAAAAAAAAGATTAAAATTCAAAAACAAGATTGAGACTAGGTTTTTTTGTAATGGAATATTCACTCCCTATATATAGGCAAATTTCTGAGGAGTATTTGCGTAATTTCAAGCCAAAAACCCTAATTTTGGATGTACTTTTGATGGTACAAAATGTACTATTTCAAAAAGCATATTTTAAAAAAATTCGGCATTAAGTGGAGTTGTCCGCGGCACTTACCAATTGCCGCACCGACATTCATCGAGTGGTGTAATGGCACTCAGGGACTACCGCAGACAACTCGCAGACTGCCGTCTTTTTGTGCTTCTTATTTTACCTTATTTTTAACTTCATTTTCTTTTTCTTATTCTTTTCTTTCTTTTTCTTTTTCTTTATTTCTTTTTCTTGCTTCCAGAGCTGCTTCTATTTTTGCAGTCATTGGCGAGTTACCCGCGACATTCGGTGAATGCCATTGCGGTTATCAGTGACTGCCGGTGCGACATCCAGTGATTGCCGTACCGGCAGCCCGTGAGTGCCACAGACAACTCTACTGCATGCCGTTTTATGCTATTCTTCCCTTTTCCTCTCTTTCTTTTTCTTTTCTTTTAGATTGAAGAGCCTTTCGAAGAGCTTGAACCACCTTGGAAACCTTAAGTTAGCCAGACATTGTCATCATCGGACTTGGAGGTAACACTCCCCTAAATTCGACGGTTGGTCAAAATCAAGGTGTATACAGTTTGCCCATCTTTAACAGAGCTTATGGAGCAACGCGTGTCACAAGTGAATGCCGAAGCCTATGTAAAGACAAGCCTTTGACCAGACTGTCGAATTCCGATAAAAACAAAAATGCGTTGCAAAAACGGTTGCACATAATGGTCCATTCCGGTCGTGCTTGATGGTGAGCTGCCTATGTATCCTTACAGGAATCAGACCAGAACGTAGTTCGGGCAAGAGACAAACACACACAAAAACACAAATAGTCATACAGACGAATGCACCTAACCTATCGTGAAATGCGATCTCATGCTTTATGCTTTTGAAAAATGCAATGATTTTAGATCATGCTATTTTGATGTTCCTAGATGCACTCTATATCCTATGCTACTCAATGCTTGCGGTCACTTCAACTTACCAGGCGAGCTATTTTCAAAATTCGGAGTTTCTTTGACTAATGAGTTGGTCCTCTTCAGGATTTATAGCCATTTCAGCCAATCGGATGAACGCAATCGACTGGGGAGCCCTTCGCGACTTAGGTCCCAGTTTCAACGCTAGTTTTCTCTCTTGATACAATCAACTGGGCGGTGCTTCGTGACTTAAGCCCTGGTGTCAACACGGGTTTGCTCTCTCGACGCAATCGACTAGGTGGCGCTTCACGACTTAGGCCTCAGTGCCACCCCGGTGCCAACGCGGGTTTGCTCTCTCGACGCAATTAACTGGGCGATGCTTAGCGACTTAGGCCCCGGTGTCAACGTAGGTTTCCTCTCTCGATGCAATTAGCTGGGTGGCGCTTTGTGACTTATGCCTTGATGCCAACGTGGGTTTGTTCTCTTGATGCAATCGACTGGGCGGCGCTTCGTGACTTAGGCCCCGGTGCTAACGTGGGTTTGCTCTCTCGACATAATTGACTAGGCGGTGCTTCATGACTTAGGCCCCGGTGTCAACGCGAGTTTGCTCTCTCAACACAATCGATTGGGCGGCGCTTCGCGACTTAGACCCCGGTGCCAACAAGGGTTTGCTCTCTCAACGCAATTAACTGGACTGCGCTTCGCGACTTAGCCCCAGTGCCAACACGGGTTTGCTCTCTCTATGCAATCGATTGGGCGGCGCTTCATGACTTAGGCCCCGGTGTCAACGCGGGTTTGTTTTAAGTATTCACATCCATTTGGCCCCATTGGATAATAATAGTACAAAAAAGAAAGAGCGATCTTTCGTAAACAAGGCAATCTTTCGTAGACAAAGCAATCTTTCGTGGACAAAGCGATCTTTTGCTAACAAGGAAATCTTTCGTAGATAAAACGATCTTTCGCAAACAAGGCAATCTTTTGCAGACAAAGAGATCTTTCGCAAACAAGGTGATCTTTTGCATCCACTGCCTTTTGTCCTTATTGGATAAGTTTGCTCCTGGTGTCCCTGGCCATTTTTTAATTTAAGGATCTACTCAATTCAATTTTCTGAACTTGGGCGTCAAATAGACTTAATTTAAATCTATACTACTTCTAAAATTGGGAGTCAATCAGACTCAAATCATTTCAAATTTTAAAATCTGGAGTCCAACAGACTCAATTCATTTCAAATTTCGAAATCTGGAGTCCAATAGACTCAAATTATCTCAATTTCAAAATCAGGAGTCAATTAGATTCAAATCAATTCATATTCTAAAATCAGGAACCAATCAGACTCGATTTAACTCATTTTTTGAAATTAGAAGTCAGTCAAAAACAAATTCACTTGCACCAAATTCGGAGTTAATTCGACTTAATTTATATTCAATTTCCAATTTAGGAGTCAATCAGACTTGATTTAATTTATTTTCAAAATGGGAGTCCGATAAACTCAAATCATTTTCAATTTTCTAAAACCAGGAGTTCAACAGACTCAAATTATTTCAAAATTTTAAAGTCGGGGGTCCAATGGACTCAAATCCATATCAATTTCCAAAATCGGGAGTCAATCAGAGTCAAATAAATTCAATTTCCAAAATTCAGAATTTGGTCAGATCCAATTTAGCTCGATCTTTCAAAAATCCAAAGTTGATTAGACTTAAAGAACTCAATTTCACAAAATCCAGAGTCAAATTAGACTCAGAAGAATTTCTAATTTTAAGATTGAGGGTCGATTAGACTCAGAAGAATTTCTAATTCTTAATCATGAGTCGACGATACTCAAAAGAATTTCTAAATTTCTAAAAGCAGGAGTCAAACAGGCTTAAAGAACTTCCAATTTCTAAAAAAATAGGAGTTAGTCGATCTCGAAGGAATTTCTGTTTCACAAAACCGGGAGTTAACCAGACTCAATTCTAAAATTGGTAGTCAATCAGACTCAAAGAATCTCTGGTCTGCTGGGTTCAGACTCAAATTAATTTATTTTTAAAAAATTCGGGGCCATTTAAAGAATTCAAAAAAATTGGGAGTCAATTAGAAGCGCATATTTTTTTATTACAACATCGGAATCAATTTGACTCAGAAGAATTTCAATTTTCAAATCGGGAGTTTGAATGAGACTCAAAGAATCATGCCATCGAGATTTAACAGTGATTGCCGTAGAGGAGTAATGTTGATCGCCATAGAGGACTAACAAGGATTGCCATTGAGGCCTAACAGAGATCGCCATTGAGGACTAACACAAATGATGCTGCCATTGTGGATTAATGCAAGGTTACCATTGTGGAGTAATATCGATGATGCTGCCATTGAGAACTATTGCAAGGTTGCCATTGAGGACTAACGCTTGTTCGGGAGTCTCCTCGTGTTCAAAGAACCAAATTTCAATATTCGGAGTCACTTCGGACTCAAAGAATTGATTCCCCAAAAGTTCAGGAGTCCACGGACTCGAAGAGTTGATTTCTCAAAATTTGGGGAGTTTTCATACTCAAAGAATTTGAACGGAGCTGATAGAAAGAATGATTTTCTGCATTTTTGGACCTTTGCAAGAAACACATCGATTCTTTCAAAAGAGGGAAGTCACCTTCACCCCTAGTCTTGGACTCTTCATATATTGTAACTTTAGCATTATGTTGTGATAGTGTTTGAAACCTTTGCTCGTATTGCTCTTAGGATGCTCATGGAGACTTTTCAAATCTTTATTCATTATCTTAAACCCACACATTTGAGACCATTTATTGGCTCATCAAAGAAGGACAGACTTGACAAAAGCCAGTTACTCAAGATGATTGACTCAAGCTCTATATTCATTATGAATCAATGTGCTTTCATCGTGAACATTGCATCATCTCACCTTTTATTTATTTAGCATCTTACAAATGGTAGTGCTTTGTTGATAATCTAAACTTTGAAAACTTCTCCTTTTTGATTTAGCAAATTCTTTGCCCATCTAGAATGTGCTTCAAATTAGTGCTTTAGCTTATAGAATGAAAGGCACTCAATTTCAATCCTTTCAAAACAAACTCAATTACTTGAGAACTTGCTCTGGCATAGAGGGCTTTTGGTAAACAAAGTTTGCCCCTAGTTTAGAATGAAAGATCTACAGGCATAAACCATATTACTGGTGTTTACGGACCGAGAACCAAGTGAGGTTTGCCTACTTATCGTCGAATGGGAATCAGGTCCAAAGTAGTTCGGCCAAGGCCTGAAAGAAAAATACCATGAGATAGAGAGGGTGATGATGCAGCTTCTAGGCAAACGCAAGTTTGCCCCTAATTTATGGGACAAGATAGTGCTTGGCTTTTCGGACCGAAAGCCTTGAGAGGCCCACCTACTTATCCCCAAACGGGCATCAGGTCCTATAGTAGTTCGGCTGAGGCTTGAAAGAGAAATATCATGTGGTTCAACGATGTTTGTGACCGAACCACGCAAGCTGCCTACGTATTCCCAAGTGGGAATCAGGTCAAAACGTAGTTCATCGACTCTGGAGGTCTTGAAAGAATAAGTCTTCAAGAATTTGTGGGCTTTTCGAGCCATGTTTCCATATGGGTAAAACGGATTTCTTATGGTAGCTTTTGAACAGGATGATGATGAGAACATGAACTACTTCTCCCTTTTATTTTATTTTATTTTATTATTTAATTATTTATTTATTTTGGTTAGTGACGGTTGATTCTTCTCACGTTTTCACTAGCCAGTCAATCTTTACAACTCTCATAATGCATCATGTTTTATTCATACTCTATCATACGTACTCACAAAACAATATCAGCCCTTCAAATCTCTATTTTTTTCAAAGATATCTCTGTATTGTTTTAGGCTCACTTAGCCATTGAGACTGATTGATACTTTCAAATCTCTTTTTCTATTTCCAATTTATTTTCTTTGTTTAGAACAACTCAAAGCATTCAGATAATTCATGTGCCAATGATGTACTTTGAAGCACCCAAAAATTCTCAATCTTATTTATTCTCTGCCTTTTCTTTTCTCTTTCCTTTCTTTTCTCTACCTCACTATCTCTTACTCTCTCCATGATTTTGACTGGTTAGGATTCAGGTTTTGAAGTCAACAAGCTTCTTATTTTTGCTCTAATTTTGCCTAGGTGCCCTTTCGGGTTTTCATCCTAGCGAGCTTTTTTTTTTTTTTTTGTGCTCTAACTTTTGCCTAGGCACCCTTTTGGGTTTTCGTCATAGCGAGCTTCTTTTTCCTTTTCTTTCTTTTTTTTTTCTTTTGAAGAAGAAGTTCATTTAAAATATCTGGCTACCATCAAGGACCAAGTTTATGGCTTTGGACTGGGGGCTCATCTTTTGGGCTTGGTATTTGGGAGAAGGGGATGGTGAGCAAGTCTCAAGTCCCAAGTTTATCTTTCCAAGATTGAGCGAGAGCATCTTTGAATTCTAAAAGTAAAGCTAATCAATTCTCTACTCTTCCTTGGGTTTGGCACAAAATTTACTTCGTTATTTGGGGATTCATTTTCAATGCAAAGATTTATCAACAAAATATCTTCCATCCTTATTTGAAAAGTGAATTTATTTTTATTTTCTTCCTTTCTTGGTTTAATGATCCATTTATTCACAACTATGCACATTTATTTAAGCAAAATGACATTTTATTCAACCAGCTACAGATTACATTATTTGACTCGATGGATTTGATAAAGACTCGACAATAGACTTGATGGTAGACTGACAAATCAAACACAACTTTGACACTTGATATTTAACACTTGACTCTAACTCGGACTTGACTCGATTATCGGACTAGACTCGGCTTGGTCTCAACTGGAGTGTCACAGATGATTTTTCAATTTATTGGGTCCCCAAGAGCATCCACATTCGCTTTAACAACAATGTTTCCAAACGATATCACCTCACTAGAATCATATGAATCTTCTGGTTTTCTACTCTCCAACAACATGTGTGCAAAAATATATTTTCCTTTAAATCAAGAAAGACGAACCCAAGAAGGTTAGAAGTGTCCTCACTAGGGGATCTAGTTGTTCTACTCTTTCTACAACTCCAACAACATAGAGAGGTAAGGGTCTGCATGCAGAATTGAATTTCAGGAGGTAAGGAATTTTGAGGAACTATTGGATTAATTTGTGAATTTGTATTCTACATGCATGTAATGATATTGACTGATACGATGAGAGTGCCAAAATGTACATGCTTTGATGATTTGATGTTGCTAAATGCATGCACCGCACACATGGCACACGGATGAAATGCAAGTGTGTGTGTGTGTGTGTGTGTGTGTGTGTGTGTGTGTGTGCCTATTCTATATGCGAAAGAAAGGAAAATTCTAATCCTAGCACATACAACACATAAGCACATAAAATTCTCCTCCATGTCATGTGCACCAATTTCTCTTTTCATTGTGATCCTCGTTACCTTTTTGAAGTTTGGACATTCTTTCGGGAAGTATATCTTGGATGATAAAATCTTTTGAAAACAATTCTCAATAATTCTTTTGAGAACGAGGATATTAAACATTCCTCAACAAAGATGATTGGATTGAAATTTTGCTTTGAAATTCATTTGAAAAGCATTTCTCCTAAAAACAATTCCCAAGATTTTTGGATTTTTCTCCTTTGAAGATGATCATGTGAAAATATACTTTAACAAAGGATGACTTGGAATGTTTATAAAAAAGCGATTTTCAAAGATTTTTTGAAAGAGCGATTGAAAACTTTGGAGTAAAGATAGTAAAAATCGTATTGCTTTCAAAGATGGATTTAAAAATTCTTTGGGTAAAAGGATCACATGATCGGATTATCACCATACTTTTCATGAATTCGGATATATACAAGATCAATGATGCTTAGCTAACAAGATTTAAGAAGTGTAACTTTATAATAAAAAATATAGCATATTCCCAAATGTCATGGGTCATGGGTCATGAGAAGGAATTGCTAAAAGGTGATTAAAGGGTTATAAATCCTACATCAAGCAAGCATCGTCATCATCTCAAATATCCCTTCCGAGCATACAAAACTACCTAGCATATAATCCTAATCAAGAATTAATTTCCTAGATTGAAAAGTTCTATAGAAGCTACCATACAAAGGCAGGGTTTTGGTCAAATAAGGGACCCTTGACACACATCAGATAGGATGCTTCATCTACCAACACATAGTACGAGATCAAGGGTGATCACACGGTCCCATGATAACATGACCCACCGGGTTGCCCTGAGCCTCCAAGGTCATAGTTCTGTACAATCGACTGGCTAGACATGTAAGTGAAATGCAACAGGCACACAAAAATTAATTAATTCGATTAAAAGGACGCTTTTAAGTGTAATCCTCGAGTGAACCCAAGATAAAAAATTCTGGTCTGCGAAAACAAAGATTCTGGGTTCGATCCCCAGTAGAGTCGCCAGATGTCGCCACTTATTTTTTTAAAAGAAAATTAAGAAACCATTTTAAAAGCAAAATGATATTTTGGAAATCAGAGATTTCAAGGTCTGGGGATTATGGAATGAGAGGGGAAGGAGCCCAACGGGCTAAAACACCCCTTCTCATCCTATCTCACGATAGGTCTCTACTCAACATCTTTTTAATCAAATTAATAATCTAAGCATGCCCTCATCTAATACATAGATATAAATATACATTACAAAAGCATGTCAAAATGGTGTAAGATTGCTAACAATAAAATGGCATACAAAACCATATAGTTCAAATAGCAAGCAAGATGATATGCAAATAGGAGAACTAGGGAACTTACCCAAGATCCAACTGCAATATTGAAACATGCAATGCATACAAAAATAGAAAATCCTAAGAAACGGTCTCTAGTCACATATACACATAAGGCAAATCCTAATTCGAAGGTGTCGCACATGAAGTTGAAAATTAATAAAATCAAAGAGTAAAAATAAACTAAAGAGGGTTGGGAAAGCATACCTCAATTTTGCTACAAAACAAAGGGTTAGTTCACAGGCTTTGAACAATGTAATATTAATCCCTAAATAATATATTCAAACTTCTATCTTAATTCTATCGGACATGGAGGGAGTTGATATAATCATGAATTTCTTTTAACTAGTTGGAATCATAACACCTCTATAGATATATAAGTCTCAACTAGGAGCTAATATAATGTCCATATAGAGATGGTATAGTCCTAACTTGGTCATAAGGAACCTATAATCATACTCAACTAATTTCAATTAGATGCAACTTAAACCAAGAATAAGTCATAATTACAAGTACTAACATACATGAATGGATGTATGGACATGAACAAGAATGAGTTATGAATTTTTCATTGATTTGGACCGTTTAGCCTCTGTATTTAAGTTCAATTAATCATTATTAAAACATGGTTTGAACCTTAGGACATAAAAAAAAGGTCTTTTGGGCCATTATTTGCAAAGTTTGTCAAATCAGTCACAGAATTCTGAATATTATCGAGAGTAGACTAGAACTTTAAAAATAGAAAAAACAGAATTTCCATGGCTGGATCTTAATGAGTTTTGGACACAAGGTGCCTCTATGAGTCTAGATTCTAACCCAAAAAGAAAATCAAAGATCCAATGGTTCGATCTCTGGGAATTGGGTCATAACTAGACATCACTCAGAATTTAACAACTCTCTATCCAGAGATTTTGTGTGATTTTCTAAACATAGTTAACAAATTCGAATGACCCTAATCTTTTTAGGGGATCTTATTAATACATTAAAACTTCATAGAAAAATTTATTTAAAGTCAAAAACACTTGGTTAGGGCTTTGATAAGTTCAAATCAAAACTGACTCACTGTTTTTAAATTTTGGATAGAGAATGGCTAGTTTATAAATCCTAAGACCAAGCCGTCTTAAACATGGAATCTCATCAAAACAAAAAATGCAGTGGTGGATTTTTGTGTTACGAACACTCTCCAATTAGTCTCATTCAATTCCAATGAATCATGATTTAATTAAAATCCTTGATCAAAATTGGTTTATGAATTCACTGCACCATTTGTTGAGTTCATCTTTTTGGCTAAGTCTATTAACCAAACCACATATGTTGACTCATCCTAAAACTATTTATCCTTCCCATTGATGGTCATTAGAGATTAAGTATGACTAATCCATGTGAGCCTCATTGAAATATGGAAATGATTCCATAAGACTTCAAACTAGAGGACCTAAGTCATGAATTAAGATTTAGACCTACTACTTATGCATGGACATGGCTATTCTCATTTGAATCACAAGTTCATAGAGAATTTAACAAGGCCAACTCAAAGGGAATCCTATGACATATTAAGAATCTCATGGATCCCAAGAGAAGAATATAACAAAAGAAAAGGAAATCAAAATTCAATTGATATTCAAAGTTAAACTTTGCTTTATGGTTTATTGAGTCTTAAACTTTAAGCTACTTTAATCCAAATCAAATGAAAAGAGCAAATGGAAGTTTAATCACAATTCTAGTGGTGTGTGATGAAATGAGGTGGGAAGAGACTTTTTGAAAATGTGTTAAAGATCCTAAGTAGGTCTATGAATTGTGATTAAACTTGGATTAAGTACTAACTAGTCTAGAGTTTACCTCCAATTATCCTCAACTTTCTTTGTGATTTGAAGGACTTCCAAGGATTATTCAAGCTCTTCTCCTAGCTCATGTAATGACTTACTCGTTAATTCTCTTAACTTCTCTCTAAGATTCTCCTAATCAAAACCTAAGAGATTAAAAAAAGATCAAGATTCAAAAACAAGATTGAGACTAGGTTTTTTTGTAATGGAATATTCACTCCCTATATATATAGGCAAATTTTTTAGGGGTATTTTAGTAATTTAAGCTAAAAACCCTAATTTCAGATGTACTTTTGATGGTACAAAACGTACTATTTCAAAAAACATATTTTCAAAAAATGCGGCACTCAGTGGAGTTGTCCGTGGCACTCTGTGACTGCCAGAACGGCATCACCAATTGTCGCGCCAACATTCATCGAGTGCCGCAACGGCACTCAGGGACTGCCGCAGATAACTCGCGAACTGCCGTCTTTTTGTGCTTCTTATTTTGCCTTGTTTTCAACTTCTTTTTCTTTTTCTTTTTATTATTCTTTTCTTTCTTTTTCTTGCTTCCAGAACTGCTTCTATTTTTGTGGCAATTGGTGAGTTACCCACGGTATTCGGTGAATGTCGTTGCAGTTATCAGTGACTGCTAGCGCGACAGCCAATGATTGCTGTACCGACAGCCCGTGAGTGTCGTAGACAACTGTACCCGTATGCCATTTTCTGCTATTCTTCCCTTTTCCTCTCGTTCTTTTTATTTTCTTTTGGAATTGAAGAGCCTTTTAAAGAGCTTGAACTACCTTGGAAACCTAAGTTAGCCAGACATTGTCATCATCGGACTTGGAGGTAACACTCTCCTAAATTCGACGGTTGGTCAAAATCATGGTGTCTACACTACCCAATAGCCAAAGAATTGTGGGATTAGCTCGAATTTGTTTTTAGTGGCACATTCACTACTACATTGAGTATCCAGTTATGAAGTCTGGGAAAGTAAAGAAAATGTTCCAAGTACACGATGACTGGACATTTGAGGTCGATAACAGGTATGATTCGTGATATCAGATTACTGGGAACATCTTTACTGATGAACTGCAGTTTCAGGCTATGATTAGTTCTTTGCCTAATTTGCGGGTCCATAGAAAACAAATCATGATCCACAAAAGTAAATGTTAAATTTTTGGTTTTTGGCATTTCTTGACATGCTGAGCTAAATATGGAGCGCCAACTAGTAAGGCAAACCGTATAGCTACACTCTTGACCACGACTTCCATAAGTGGAAGTGAGTGAAAGGCTAGCGGGCCTAAATGCAATGGAAAGGGAAATCCGCCAAGAGGCAGGGTAGGGCTAACAAGTTTGCGCCCAAGGCTAACAAGCTGGAAGAATGCAGTTGTAGGCGTTTTTCAATTCGGTGGTAATAGGATGGATATTTTAGGGTAGTAGTGTTACGAGGACATGGTTATCTAGGGATAATTACTTGTTTTAATAAATTATAGTTTCCTTGATTATTCATTTATTATGAGACATGATATGCTAGACTTGAACGTATAGGACATGATAGGATGACGTGATTAGCTCGAGAAGGCCTTTTGGGCCCACTCTCTAAGGTTGACCTACCTATGTGTGAGTCTTGCTTAGTTGGCAAAGCATGTTGAAAGCTTTTTAGAGAGGCTGTTAAAACTATTCAAGCATAAGAGCTAGTTTACTCAGATATCTGTGGACATATGGTTGTAAAGGCACCTCATGGCGCCTCGTATTTTCTCACTTTTATAGATGATATCATGCAATATGAGGATCATGAGTACTTTTCTAATCAGTTCAGGGAACTGTATGTGTGAGAAAAAGAGGATATACAGACAACTTTCTATTCCTGAAACTCTATAACAATATGGTGATGTAAAGCGAAGGAATACGACGCTCCTAGATATAACTAGGACTATGATGGCGCAAGTCAACCTCCTAATGTTATTTTAGGAGGATGTACTCTTGATTGCTACCTACATACTAGAGTGCTTTTCTTAGTCAGTTCTTTCTACCCCCTTATGAACCATGGAAAGGCAAAAAGCTCATTTAGGAGCATTTGCACCTGTGGGGCTTAGGAGGTAATGTTCACTATACTTCGCATAAGTGTGAGAAACTACGCCCAAGAGGTAGAAAGTATATCTTTATAAGATATTCTAATAGCTCGAAAGGCTATGTTACGTATAATGGACTACCAGGTATAGGAATGACAGAAATGGTGTCACATGCTATTGAGAATGACTTCCCCAAGTTTGTGATACTTAGAGATTTCTTGAGCTCTATGAGTTGGAGGATGTTACCATCTTTAAGCGAGGGTGGAAAGATTGAGATTCCACATCCAATAATTGCTGAAAAATGGTATTAGTCTCTAGTCGAGTGGGAGTACACCGCTAGACGCTAGTGGGAGTGTACTAGATAGTGGGAGTACACTTCTAGGCACTCAATATTCTCAAGTAGTACAGCGTAAGTGATGAGGAAAAAGTTCGCTGTCGTCGTTTTGAAATTTGAGGGAGACATTTTCATGTGTGCAAATGTGTGCACAAGTGGATGAGGATGGCTGAGTGTATAGTTGCTATGCCAGATGAGACGAGCTCTATAGACGTAAATAAGGTCTTGGAGTTAGTTGATATTCTGCCTGTGATAAGTGTGCTTTCAAAATCTAGCGCAAGGCAGATGGTTCAATTGACAAGTATAAGAAGCACCTTGTGGTGATAGTTTGAGAGGGTATAGACCATGAAAACATGTTCCCCCAAAAGGGTGAGATCTAACTTCATTCGCCTTATCCTAGCGATTGTCGGATGTTTAGTTTTAGAAATTTTTTAGTTGGATGTTTAACCTATTTTTCTCGTTGGAGAATTAGACGAAGAGATCAATATGGACCATTCCATTAGTTTTGTGACAAAAGGGAAGGAGCATAGAATTATGCCGTCTCAAACGTTCCATTCATTTTCTTAAGCTAGCAATCGCCTAGGCAACAGTACAATGTGTGTACATTAAAACGGTCCCAGAAAAGCATTCTAATTCTTTGTATGTTGATGACATCCTTCTAGCTGGGAATGAGATGAGTTTCATTATCGCCACTTGAGAGTAGTTGCCCTCTCAGTTTGAGATTGAGGACATGGGTGATGCCAACTATGTGTTGGGAGTTTAGATTGTGAGATATTGTTCACAGCAGCTCCTCTGTTTGTCTCAAAGGACTTGCAATATGAAGGTTCTTGAACATTTTCATGTGAAAAGCTTAAAACCCATTGACATCCTAATTTTTAAAGGGGACTCGCCTTGACCTTAGATCAATGTCTTAAGAATAATGAGAAAAGGAAACAAATGTCCAGTTTTTGATATGCGTCCACAATAGGGAATCTGAAGTATGCTATGTTGTGTACTCGGTTAGATGTCTTCTATGTGGTTGGTCTAATTAGTCGTTGCCTTAGTAACCCTGGTCCTGTCACTAGAGAGTAGTGAAGAAAATCTTACGATATGTTCGCAGGACTGTGGACCTTACCTTATGCTGTCGGCAATGAAAGCATAATTTGTGGTGTGGTTACCAGCTGTTCGAGAAGCCATTTTGGTTGAAGAATTTTTGCAGTGCCTAGGCTCTTCACCTCATAGCGATGAGGTTGTGCCCATCTATGATGATAGCACATAAGCCTGAGTATATGCAAAAGATCTCAAAAGCCACTCTAGCATGTAGACATTCTTTTTTATCATATTTAAGATATGGTTTGTGCGAAGGGAAGTTATATTAAGGCACATCTCTACTAGGGATTTGATGTGTATAGACATTTTATTGTGTTATTGATATTGTTATTCAAGTTTTATTATCAGTTAATAATAAACTAGTTGGTTTCCATACATATATAGTTGTTATATGAATGGAATGATTGCACATTTCTAATATGTCATCGGGCTTGAATTTGTAATACCCTGTATTTTTAGTAATTATTTAATATAAAGAGATTCTATATATGTCCTTTGATCATGCATGAAATTTCACTTTCAATCGATCGGAGTCATTTCGAGTGATCGAGAATTTCTTCCATCAATTGATCGAACTTAGTTCAAGTGATCGAGCATCCCAAAGTTCAAGCGATTGAATGCAATACCATCGCTTCGGATACCAGGAATAATATCCGCCCAGTATCCAAAATGCGCGCCTTAGATACCAGGAATATTATCCAATCGATCTCTAAGTTGCACACTACACTATCATCTTCAATACCAGGAATAATATCCGCTCGATATTGAAGTTGCATACCACGCTATCACCTCAGATACCAGGAATAATATCTGCTCGATATCTAGATCGATCACAACACCGTCGCCTCCAATACCAGGAATAATATCCGCTCGATATTGGAGTCGCACACCATACCATCACTTTAGATACCAGGAATAATATTTGCTCAGTATCCGAAATGCGCACCTCAGATACCAGGAATAATATCCAATCGATATCTGAGTCGTACACGACACCGTCGCCACTCTTTACTCTTTTTCATGCTTTCTCACAGACCATGCATGTCGACTAAACCTCGATCATATCATGCATGTCAATGTTTCATAAGTCGTAACATCAATCTTTAATTACAAATCAGAATACTCGTACGAATGTAAGTCTCAGTCCTAATCATCCTTATTAATCCAATTATTAAATGTAAGCCTTTAAAACAGTATATCTGTCAGACGGTTCCTTAAAAACTTCCAAAACCTTTTCCAAACAGCTTCTTATTTAAAAATACACAAACTGCCCAAAATAACCAGTTGCGCGAGCAGGCCACACGAGCGATCAGGCCTTTTCTGTGAAATCTGTAAAAATTTCCTTTCTGCCCAAAACTGCCCAGGTCGCGCGAGCGGGCCGCACAAGCGAGCCTCGCACGAGCGGGTCGCATGCACGAGATGAAGCAGAACCTTTTCTTTTTTGTTTTCTCCCCTGTTTTGATTTTAAAACTAAAAATCTATCCATTTCAGAAATATGTTTCAATCAAGACATGTAATTTATGGATCTCTTCAATTTTTAGCGTAGATTAAGAATACGCGATCGAATTGAACTAATACAGATTATATCTCTCGATTTTTGTAATTAAAGAAAGAGTGATAAAACATTAAATCATCAATACGTCGAGATACGGATGAATTAAGCCGTAGTATTGAAACCACAGTCTAATTAGACTAAGATCTTTCATTCCCAATTCACGAAATTGATTTTGATTATTTCACAAAACTCCATTTTCAAACTTCAATGGTGAAACACACATATATATATATATACCCATATACATGTCTATATATACTGAAATATACATATATACACGCTGGGAGTGAGTTTATAATACTCACAAAGGTGATTAGACTGAGAATTTAACATGCCGAGAAAAATCGTCGAGAAATTCCGCCGTGAGTCTGTCGACTAAGAATTTATTCTCGTTCTTGATTTTGATATATCAATATATATAACTATGAGTATACATATATGTATAAAATCTCTCTCTGTGTGTGTGTATGTGTGTTTGTGTTCTTGGGAGAGGGAGAGAGAATTGAGAGAGAATGAGAGTTCAGAGGGGAGTTCATAGAGTGGGATGTGAGAGACCGTTGAGAGATGAGAGTTATACAAAATATATATACCGTGAAAATGTGTAGGCTCCTTGCAATTCATAGGAAATGCACGGTTTGGTTGAGCTCATGTGCTCCCTCACCTAAGACACGGTAAAAACGCAGATTAAAATAAAACTGGTATATTACGGTTGAAATAAAAATACAAAAAATTATATTAATGTAGGAAATAAATTCCGGTTTATACAAAAATATAGATATCGTTTTTCAAACCATAGAAAGGATTTCCAAATTTATGAAAATTACAGTTTGACCCCAAACGAATATTATAAATAGGAATTAAAATGAATTGCTCAATTATTAATGAAAAAGAAATACAGGGTGTTACACTGTACCTATCTTAACAGAGATTTTGCCCCGAAATCTGAGCTAACTAATCCTGAAACAACTCGGGGTATCCATTCCTCATGTCTGACTTTAACTCCCACGACGCTTCTCCCTCATCATGATGCCTCCACTGAACCTTAACCAAAGGAACGTCCCTTTTTCTCAGCTTCTTAATACTCTAGTCAAGAATCCTCACGGGTCTATCCTTGTAGACAACATTCTGACTCGTCTCAATGTCATCAAAATTTACCACATGTGAAGGATCTCGTATGTATTTTCTTAACATACTGACATGGAATACATTATGAACACCAGACATCTTCGGTGGCAGGGCGAGTCGATTAGCCACTTTCCCAACACGTTCCAGTATCTCAAATGGTCTAATGAAATGAGGTGCCAACTTTCCTCTTTTCTGACCAAAATGCACTACACCCCGAACTGGTAAAACCTTAAGGAGTACGTGATCTCTGATACAAAATCCTTTCGACGTCGATCCGCATAACTCTTGTGTCTACTCTGTGCAATTTGCATTCTTTCCTTGACTAGTGAAATCTTCTCATTGGTTTCCCTCACCAAATCTGGTCCCAAAAGTTCTGTGTCTCCCACTTCTGCCCAACACAACAGAGATCGACATGGCTGTCCGTACAAGGCTTCGAACAATGCCATCCCAATACTCGAGTGGTATCTATTATTATTATAACACCCACATTTGTGTTATTGCTTTTTCATTACATTGTCATGCATGATAATGTAATGTGGCGTGTCTTAGGACACATGTTTGGGTGAGTTTTGACTCACGAGTTGATTTGGGTGTCTGTATTAGAGAACCCTTTGAAACTGTGGTGATTGAGGAATTGTTGTTGTGACGTCTCTCTGAGTATGAGACGGTCACTGAGGAATACTTTAAATGTTTATCTGGAAATAAATGTTTACCTGTGTATTTCAATATCTGTATTAATTTCTGTTTTAGAATTTATATCTGTTGCTAGTTTTAGTATCCTGGTGAGAACGAATTAACACGCTATTAATTTGGTAGGCTAATTAGCAACTTTGGAAACGTCATGTGGAAATTCGCGTTTTAGCGACCAACGAAACTTAGTCGAAAACTTTTATAATTTCGAAGTTTCACTCGTAAAGCTATAAATAAGTTGTATAGAAAGTTTCAGAGACTGATTAGGAGTTTTGAAAACTCGTGGGGATATAAACGTAATTCCCGAGAGTGTTGCCTATATATAGATAGAGATGAACTTAGATTTTTCATAACTTCTAACCTAAATTCCAAAAAGGGGGCTAGAGGGAGATTTTGGAGCTTAGAGCTTTGCGACGCTAAACGACGACCTTCCGTCAGTTTGTTTTCTCCCATATTTCATATTCGAGCTCCTCGAGGTAAGAGCTTCGTTTTGATATATGTTAGGGCCTGTTTGGCTAAGTTTTCGGAAAAGATGTTTTCTAGAATTTTTCACAAAAGTTGATAAATGGAATTTTGATTCATAGGAATTGTACTAGACGGACTTCTGCACGTTCTTTGTGCACGGGTTTTCTTTGAATCGAAGTTCAAGAGCATAAATCGGAGGTGAGAGATTCAACTATGTTTTTGGAATGATTTCTTGATATGTATTCATGTTATGTTTGAATAGCATGTATTAATACTTAGAGATATCTTGTGTAGTTCATATTGGGCATTTATATTGATAAGTAGGCCCAATAGCACGGTGATATGTTTTGATTACCGCGAGTATGGTGATATGTATTTGAGCATGTTAAGTTGCTTATTTGGGTCAGAAGGAGCACGTGATCACCGTGCCATTTTGTGGAGCCGATATAGGCATTAAGGTCACATGATTGAAGAGAAGAATCGTGGATCTTACCCTTTCGCGTGGACTTATTGGCAAGGAGTCGCGGATTGGGAGTATGGACGGGCACGTGAGTCTCCGACGACTAGTATGAAATGTAGAGATGTGAATGCGTACATGTTTATCATTCATGTACATATGTTGATTTATTCACTAAGCATTAGCTTAAAAAAATCGAAATATGTGTGGTTATTCAAATAACCATTGCAGGTGTAAATGCTGGCGAGGAATCGCAGAAGTGAGCACGAGGGTTGGGAGTTCGCTTGGGAGGCAACTTGAATGTTAACCTTGTAGTTTTGGGACAATAGGATGTTGTAATAAGAATTTTTATCATTTTAACTTATGTTTAACTTCGTATGATAGAATGGATTTTAAACCGTTGTAATAGTTAGTGACATGTTGTAACCCTGCTTAGAAATGTTTTAATACAGCTAGGATTACTTTGATTTGAGTTTGGATTGAGTGGTTGATCATTGGTGAAGGGTAGGAAGCTTTTAAAACTTGAAAGTCTGCAAATTGGGCTGCTGCCAGGGGAGCAGTCGACTGGTCTAGTGTTCAGTTGACTGAACCCATGTGCCTGCTAGCTACTGCTTCTTATTATGGCAAAAGCAGTCGACTGGGCCATGCCTCAGTCGACTGGACCTCTGTAAGTTAATGTGTTTATTTTGATTCTGCCTGATTCAGTCGACTGAAGGCTGGAGGCCCAGTCGACTGACCCTAGTCTCAGTCAACTGGAATTGCTATTAAACCCTTTTGAAAACTCTCTGCCTTCTTCAGTCGACTGAGCAGTCGACTGAGGGTCCCGACCCAGTCTACTGAACCTCTAGTTTTAAAATGTGTTTTGTTTTTTTCCGCTGCGTGTGTTCTTCAAACTAATTTTTGGGAACGTTAATGAATTGGTTTAGCCTCGGTGGCGTGCCACGGGCTCCGGTTCCGCTATTGTGGGACCGGGCTGTGACAATTATATGCAAATTCGATCAACGACAAGTGCGTCTCCCAAGACTCTTCAAAGTCGATTACACAAGTTCTGAGCATATCTTCCATGATCTGATTAACACGCTCGGTCTGAGGATGGAAAGCAATACTCATCTTGAGCAAAGTTCCCATAGCCTTCTGTAGAATTTCGCAAAATCTTGAGATAAAGCGTACATCGCGGTCCGATATAATAGACACAGGTATACCCTTGCAGTTGTACTACTTACTGTAGGTACATTCGACTCATCCTTTCAACTGGGTAAGTCATACTATACGCGATGAAATGTGCAGACTTCATTAGACGATCCACAATTACCCAAGTCGCATCATGGTTCTGTTGTGACTGGGTAATCTAACTACGAAATCCATAGTTGTGTGTTCCCACTTCCATCCTAGAACAAGTAAGGGTTACATCAATCCTGAGGGTGTCTGATGTTCGGCCTTCACTTGTTAACAAGTCAAACATTTAGATATGAACTTGGCCACTTCTCGTTTCATTCCTTCCCACCAGAAGTTTTTTTTCAAATCTTTATACATCTTTGTTCCTCCTGGTTGTATGTTAGTCTCGATTTATGTGCTTCTTTGAGAATATGTTTTCACAAGTCTCCTAAATCTGGCATACATAATCTGCTTCTACATCTGTATCCTCAATCGGTCCCAACCTTCCATTCTGTCGGGTTCTTTTCAGACATCTTGACGAACCATACTTGAAATTTCTCATTTTCCTTTTGGGCCTCGATAATTCGACTCACAAGTGTTGGTTGTACAATGAGGCATCCAAAGTATTGTCCGTCACTTTCCTCATAAATCTGTATATCAAACTCAGTGATAGTCTCTAAGGCTTTCCATTCCCTTATCATTAATGATGTAATCATTCCTCGAGGCTTCCGACTTAGGGCATCAGCGACTACATTAGTCTTACCAGGGTGGTACTGTAATGTAAAGTCATAGTCCTTAATCAGTTCCATCCATCGGCGTTGTTGTTCAGCTCTTTCTGAGTAAACAAATACTTAAGGCTCTTATGGTCTGAGAACAATTGAACTTCTCCCTATAGAGGTAGTGCCTCCAAATCTTAAGTACGAACATGACGATTGCCAGTTCCAAATCATGAGTTGGGTAATTCAATTCATTAGGCTTCAACTGTTGTGAACCATAGGCGATAACCTTTCTGTCTTGCATAAGGACGCATCCCAATCCTTGATACGTGGCATCACTGAAAATAGTGAACTTCTCACCATCCATTGGTATCGCAAGCACTGGTGCTGTTGTCAGTCTTTATTTAACTCCAGAAAAGCGTGTTCATGCTTATCATTCCATTCAAACTTCAGATCTTTCTTAGTCAAACCACTTAACTGGGCTGTTATCTTCGAGAATCCTTCCACAAATCTCCGATAATAACCAGCTAGTCCCAGAAAACTTCTGACTTCTGTAGCAATGGTCGGTGGAGTCTAATTCACAACTGCATCGGTCTTTGAGGAGTCAACCGCAATTCCTTGTTGAGAGATCACATGCTCGAGGAACTTAACTTCCTGAAGCCAGAATTCACACTTGCTGAACTTAGCATACAAACGGTGATCCTTGAGAATCTACATCGCAATCTGTAGATGTTGTTCATGTTCTTCCTCTAACTTAGAATAGATCAAAATATCGTCGATAAAGATAATAACAAACTGATCCAAGTAGGGCTTGAGTACTCTATTCATCAAATCCATAAACATAGCCGGAGCATTCATCATCCCAAATGGCATCACTAAGAACTTATAGGTTCGTACCTCATTCTAAAAGCAGTCTTAGGTATGTCTTCCTTTCGTACCCTCAATTGGTGATATCCCGACTGTAGATCTATCTTGGAAAAGGTCGTGGCTCCTTGCAATTTTTCAAAAAGATCGTCTATCCGAGGTAAAGGATACTTATTCTTGATAGTGACCTTATTCAGTTCCTGATAGTCAATACACAGTCACATAGTTTCGTCCTTCTTCTTTGCAAATAACACTGGTGCTCCCCACGGTGATGTATTTGGACGAACAAAACCCAACTTCTTAAGTTCTTGAACTTGTTCCTTCAGCTCCAGTAATTCGGCAGGGGCCATCCTATAAGGAACTTTGGTTAAAGGTCGAGTGCCTGGAATTAGTTCCACACAGAATTCTATGTCCCTCTCTGGTGGTAATCCAGAAATATCTCAAAATGCTGCCTCAAATTCCTTGATCACCGGTATTGATGACACCGTCACTTCTGTACTGATAACTTCGATGTTTGCTAGGCATCTGGTGAGGAACATATTAGCCGAAGGGTTATATTGGAAATCAAAGGGTTGATTCCCATTGTCTGCAAATGTAATCCTCTTCCTTACATAATCCAACTTTGCATGATTCTTCTCAAGCCAATCCATTCTCGGGATTATATCAAATTCCTTCATCAACAGGACCACCAATCTCATCAAAAGTTCATAGTCTCCTATCCGTAGAGGACAGTCCGTGCATACATGTACCAACTTGACTGTGGTCTCTAGTGGTGAGACAGCACTCAAAGCTTCATCTAAACATTGCGGTCTAAACCCAATTGTTGAACAATCTTAACAGGTATAAAGGAATGTGTAGAACCTGTTTCAAATAAAGCTTTAACATGAGAGTTAAACAAGTCTAGAGTGCCTTCCACTTTTCGTTGCTCAGGCGGTCCCTCCTCATAAGTACCTTCTTCATACCTTGTTTCCTCATAACCAGCAACCTTGGGTATAACAGCATTCAGGCGGGCCTGTCTTTGTTGATCGTAGTTACCTTTCCTGGGGGACTCTGCAGTCCTTACTCATGTGACCTGGCATACCACAGTTATAGCACACAACGTTCGGGAGATCGGCACGCCTAGGTACTCTGCAATCTTTAGCTTAGTGACTGGGAATTCCACAATTGAAGCAGTTATCGTTGTTGTTGTTCCTTCCTGTTGTTCGAGACGGATACTACTGTAATGCTGTGTCTGCTGAGGTTTCTTCCCTCCATCCCAAGTTCTTTTCTATCCTTAAGGGTACACTGGTTTCTGTCCGAGATAGCCTTTCTACGGGGGTCAATTTCTAAATAGTTTTGAATTCTGACAACCATCATTCTCCAATCCCGTAGCCAACCTCACCAGAGCTTCAAATGACTGGTCCAAATGTCCCATAGTAAAATGTCAGAGAGACAAGTGGAGACCCCGATGATATTTCTTGATTTTCTTCTTGGGTGTGTCTACCATATGTGGAGCAAAGCAGGACAATCATTTAAACTGAGTAGTGTACTTGTGGACTGTCAGACTTCCTTGTGCTAATTTCATGAATTCTTTCTCTCTCTTGTCCTTTCCTTCTTCAGGGAAATACTTCTCGAGGAATCTTTCCTTGAACACTACCCACGACATTCCCCTTGCGACCTCTTCCCCAATAGTCGCCTTTTCAGCATCCCACCAATCTACTGCTGCATATGGCAACTGAAAGATAGCCAGACGCTTCTTTTCCAGATCAGTGCACTCTATGGTCTCAAAGATACGTTCCATCTGGCGTAGCCACTGTTCCGCTTGCCAGGCTTCATTGGTCCCAGCAAAATACTCATGTCGTAGAGTGCGAAATTCTTTGAGAAGCTTGTCCCCAGTCTGATGGGCTCGCCTCTCATTCCTGTTATGATTCCCATTCTGTTTATTGTTCCCTGTGTTCTGATCATTGACCCTCTCCAACCGTCTTACAAAAGCCTCAAACATCCAGGTTGGATCTGCTACCAGGGGTGCAACTTCAATAGCAGCGGGAGGAGGCCTGAGATTCCTTCTATCAGCCATACATCAAGAGAAAGGTACCTATTCATCAAACAATAGAATTCAGTCAATCTCCATATAAGAAAGTTCTCAACAATAGAAAGCAACAAAATACGGAATGAAGTCGAACTATCTTATCTTAATATTATCTTAACGGAAGATCCTATGTGCCTTGGACAATTGGTCGAGCCATAACCTGGCTCTAATAGCAAAAGCCTGTCACGCCCTAACGTAGCATAATACAGGAAAGCATTTAATTTCCTTTATGGACTCGTAGGCCGTGACAAGTGAGAGTAACCAATTGTCCCTGCAAAAAATAACTTACACAACATGTCTAAAGAAAAGGTTACTAATAAACATCAGCTCCCAAATTAAAAAAACTTACTAAACTATTACATCATCAATATCTTAGGCACAAACCGCCTTTTTCAAATTCTAATGACTAGTTTCTTACAACTCTGAAATTTAAAACATAAGAAATAGATACAAACATCCCTCCTGAAAAATCCCCTGCCTCTAACTAGCATAGCCGAAATGCTGTGGTAGCTCCTGACCTGGAAAACCTGGACATAGAGTCCAAGACGCATCAACGCCGTCAGCTTATGCAAGTTGGTGAGCAAAATAAACATATGCTCGCAATGTATATATATAAGCATATGAACAACGGTACAATTTAAACTTTAAAAGCAATAAATTCAAGGTTCCAACTTCAACATAAATCACGTGGGGATGTAGTAAGCAATAAATATGCGACTGTGCATGAACAATGTAACATCTCATCTTTCCGACTCTTTTCTCTCTACAAACTCGATTCAAATATACCATTACCTCATATACCAGGAATAATATCCACTCACTATCCAGGTCGTACACAAATACCATCGCTTCGGATACCAGGAATAATATCCGCTCAGTATATATCCAAAACGCGCACCTCAGATACCAGGAATAATGTCCGATCGTTATCTGAGTCGTACACTACACTACCATCTTTAATACCAGGAATAATATCCGCTCGATATCTGGGTCGATCACAACACCATCGCCTCCAATACCAGAAATAGTATCCGCTCGATATTGGAGTGGCACACCATACCATCGCTTCGGATACCAAGAATAATATCCGCTCAGTATCCGAAACGCGCGCCTCAAATACCAAGAATAATATTCGATCGATATCTGAGTCATACACAACACCGTTGCTACTATCTACTCTTTTTTACGCTTTCTCACACACCATGCATGTCAACTCAACCTCGACCCTATTATGCATGTCAATGATTCATGAATCATAACATCTATCATTAATTACAAATCAGAATACTCGTACGAATGTAAGTCTCAGTCCTAATCATCCTTATTAATCCAATTCTTAAATTTAAGCCTTTAAAATAGTATATATGTCAGACAGTTCCTTAAAATCTTCCAAAATCTTTTCCAAACAGCTCCTTATTTAAAAATACACAAACTGCCCAAAATAACCTGTCGCGCGAACGGGCGGCGCGAGAGATCAGACCTTTTCTGCGTAATCTGTAAAAATCTCCTTTCTGCCCAAAACTGCCCAGGTCGCGCGAGCAAGGTGTCGTGCGAGCGGGCCATGCGAACGAGCCTCGTGTTTGCGGGTCGCACGCGCGAGATGAAGCAGAACCTTTATCTTCTTTGTTTTCTCCCTTGTTTCGATTTTAAAACTAAAAATCTACCCAGTTCAGAAATCTGTTTCAATCAAGACATGTAATATATGGATCTCTTCAGTTTTTCGTGCAGATTAAGAATACGCAAACGAATTGAACTAATACGAATTTTATCTCTCAATTTTTACGATTAAAAAAAGAGTGACAAAACTTTAAATCATCAATACGTCGCGATACAGATGAATTAAGCCGTAATATTCAAACCATAGTCTAATTAGACTAAGATCTTTCATTCCCAATTCACGAAGTTGATTTTGATTAACTTTCACAAAACTCCATTTTCAAACTTCAATGGTGAAACACACATATATATATGCATATACATGTCTATATATACTGAAATATACATATATACATGCTGGGAGTGAGTTTATAATACTCACAGAGGTGATTAGACGGAGAATTTAGTGCACCGAGAAAAATCGTCGAGAAATTCTGTCGTGAATCCGTCATCTAAGAATTTCTTCCCGTTCTTGATTTTGATATATCAATATATATAACTATGAGTATACATATATGTATAAAATCTGTGTATGTGTATGTGTATGTGTGTGTGTGTGTGTGTGTGTGTGTGTGTTTGTGTTCATGGGAGAGGGAGAGAAAATTGAGAGAGAATGAGACTTGAGAGAAGAGTTCGTAGAGTAAGATATGAGAGACAGTTGAGAGATGAGAGTTATACAAAATATATATACTGTGAAAATATGTAGGCTTCAAGCAATTCATAGGAAACGCACGGTGTGGTTGAGCTCAAGTGCTCCCACACCTAAGACACGGTAAAAATGCATATTAAAATAAAATTGGTATATTACGGTTGAAACAAAAATACAGAAAATTATATTAATGTAGGAAATAAATTCCGGTTTATACAAAATATAGTTATCGTTTTCAAAACCATAGAAAGTATTTTTGTATTGATAAGGCATTGCCAATCTGATTGGGTTTGATTGACACAAATCATGCGAGTTTTCTAATCGGATTTGGAAACTATCTTTGCATCCCATCAGTCTTCTAGCTGGCGTAGAAAACTGTCTGGATGATTCTAGATTACGTCCTGGTCTTGGTTGAGCCATGTCCATAACGAGTTACGCCAGGGCGGTCATCCCGATCCGTAGTCGAGATTAATGGGACCAAGAAAAGAGGTCAGGCGGGACTAGCTTCCCCTCTTGTCTGCTGAATATTTTGTACATATCAGCCACCAAGGCCGATACCACCCATATCCATAAAAATTGTCGCATCCACGTTGAGTTTAAGGCCATGTGGTTTTGGGGCAACCCAAACTCACGTTACTCCACCTCTTTCTAGGTTACCGAGTTGTGGTGTATGTGTGTGATAAGCTCTATTAAATTTAGAAATGAACTCCTCAACGTTCGCCACTGAACCGCCAAATCCCAACGGGTCCATTCCATAACAACTTTGTTCCGAACATTCCAAGCCATCCAAGAAGTAATGAAGAATTTCTGGATAACAGATTCATCTCCACACTCAAGCACTTTCTCAAACCCAATCCGAGAAACCAAGTCTTGCACCCTTCTGATAGAATCATTCTGAGAAAATGCAAGTCCAAAGTTCACTGGCATAACAGCACTCCACCAGTGCATGGGTGACCATTTCAAGCCTTGCCCCACATTGAATACACTTATCAAATTCAACAATCTTTCTGCTCCTCAAGTTTGCCTGACAAGGCAGAAAATTTTGGATAGCATGCCAAATCTTATTTAGAACATTCATTTGCCATAGTTTACTCCACAGATATTGATGAGACCCGGATGAAGCAGCCCCCTTTTGGTGCGAATCAGACCCAAATGTACGGATAGCGCAATATGTCGATCTGACTATGAAAACACCATCCATAGTCCAGTGCCAAATATGCTTGTCATCCTACCCCACATTTGCTAACAGAATTCCCAAAATGGCTTCCACATCATCCTCCCAAAATAGCGAGAGAATGAGATGTTCATTCCAAACCCACCTATCCTCATCAATAAGGTCTCGAACCCAACTACCATACACATTGGGCTGAAGCAGGGTAAAAGGTTTAAACCTAATAGACCAATACGAATCCTTACCCCATTACCTACTCTTCATCTCACACCCAAACGGAGAATCTCAATCTATCCCGAAATGCTTCGCCATGTGAATGACGGATAGTGACCAATTTTAGCTTCCATAAGGTCCCCATCTGGGAAGTATCTAGCTTTGTACACTTGGTGGAGTAAAGAGTGCTCATTGGTTAACAAGCGCCAAGCTTGTTTGGCAAGCATAGCCTTATTAAAAGCTTCAAAGTCTTGGAAACCCACCCCACCCTCCTTCTTCGAATGGCACAAAGAGTCCCCCTCGTCCAGTGAATACATCTCTTCTCTCCATCTGACCCCACCAAAACTTGGCCAACACGCTCTCAATGCCCCTGAGGATAGAAGTCGATCGAGATTTTGAAACAAGATATAACAAACGCTGGAATAGCTTGGGCCACTGCTCTAATTAATATTTCTCTTCGTCCTTGAGACAGATATTTCTCCTTCCACCCTTTAACTTTACACTGGACCCTATCTTTATTGTATGTAAAGATTTGACGGTTTCTTCTACCAATCAACGAGGGCAACCCCAAATATTTCTCATGCTGTACCAAATTATCCACCCCAAACAGAGTCTGAATCACATTAATTTAATCCTCCTTCGAATTTGGGCTAAAGAAAACACTCGATTTATTCACATTTATTTTTCGTCCAGATGCAGCTTCATACCTCTGTAACTTATGGTTTTAAGTTAGTACAAATTGTTAGTTGCAACTAATTCCTTTGAACATTTTGGATTGAGTGATACCGTAAAAAAAAACGTTAAATGAATTAAATCGTTATTTACAAATGTTAACAGATATGCGATGCCATATTTTCCTATGTTTTCTTATATCACTTATTTTTTAAAATTACATATAATTAAGTCTATTAATCAGATAGAATTGAGCCAAGCCTAGGTGAGCCCGAGCTCGACTCGAACAAATTTATGAACTCCCGAGTTTGAGCCTAACCTCAACTCAATTGTCACGACCCAAGTCTCGCTCAGTAAGATATTGTCTGCTTTGGGCCCAAACCCTCACGGATTTGTTCTTGGGTCACTACCCAAAAGCCCTCTTACTAAGGAGACTTGAAACCACACATATATAGCACATTTACCCTTCCTTCCCCAGGCGATGTGGGACAACTCCCCCTACAACACTCATCACCAGGGTCGTTACATTCCACCCCTTTAGGGCCCAACGTCCCTGTTGGCACACTTCTGGCTGAGTCTGACTCTTATACCATTCTATCACGACCCAAGTTTCGCTCAGTAAGATATTGTCCGCTTTGGGCCCAAACCCGCACGGATTTGTTCTTGGGCCACTATCCAAAAGGCCTCTTACTAGGGAGACTTGCAACCACACATATATAGCACATTACCCTTCCTTCCCCAAGCGATGTGGGACGAACTCCCCCTACAACACTCAGCACTAGGGTTGTTACACCAATGTCCTAGAGTGAGCTTCAGGTTGACCCAAATTAAGGCTTTGGCAACTTACTTTATGGTTTTTTTTAAGCCAAGAAAAGCATGACTATGAACTAATATTAGCAACTAATTTGTTATTTCATGAACTTCAAGACAAAAATGAACAAATTCAACAATTAACATACAATTCAGCAAAATTCAACAGTTAAAGTCACATTAAATTAAAAATAACATAAATTTACACACATGTACACTAAGTTATATGGGTCGATCTTACATAAGCTCGAGCTCAGCCCCGAAAATCAATTCGGACATGAAATTTTGTCCAAGCTTGGCTTGGCTCGCTCCCATATAACGCTCAGCCCACAATTCAGCGTGCCGAACAAGCAGGCTTGGGGCTTGTCCGACCCACAAAAAAAATATATATATATATATATATTGTTGTCGTCCCACATCACTTAGATGTGTTATTGCATGTGTGGTTTATAAGGCCTTAGTTCCCCTTTTCTTAACACCTGAGTTTTAAGGAGTTTAATGGGATGAACCTTAGAAGTGGTATCAGAGCCTTGTTTGCCCCCTATCTCTGTAATCCATGTGTGAGCCTTTGCCACACGTGCGGAAGCGTGTTGTCATCTACATCGCTTAGATGTATTATTACATGTGCAGTTTATAAGGCCTTAGTTTTCATTTCCTTAACTCCCAAATTTTAAGGTGTTGAATGGACTGGAACTACATATAATATAAGTTCATTAAGTGCATATCCCGTGCAAATTATATCTTATGTTGAATGTATTGAGAATTAAATTTAAAATACTAAGCTGGGTACTATATAATCATTCCTAATGTATTATTATCATTTGAACTTCAACACTTTTTAGATAGGGTTAATTATACTTAATTTTTGTGGTCAGATCCATTTTTACCTTACTTTCCTTTAGGTTTAAAAGTGGACACTTAATCATTTTTGCGGTTTTGGACTAAAATGAAACTACTAAGATTTATCTCAAACTTCCCCTACATGGGGATTATGTTAAAATTAGCATCATGTCGTAGAGTTTAAGTATCAAAATTAACCCCACATACGCAATTAACTCAAAAACTAGCTCCACAAAGGGGTTTAGTGTTAAAAATTAGTCCCACATAAGTAGGTTAAATAACAGCATCATCCCCACATAGGGGGCTAACCCAAAAATTAACCTCATAAAAGGAATTAAGTGTTAATATTTTAGATTAGTTACCTTTTACTACATGTGGTTAGGCTCATTTCCACTTTACCCATGTGGCTCAAAAGTGGACACTTAACCCCCTCGCGGTTTTGGACTAAATTGAAACTACTAAGATTTATCTCAAAATAGGCTCAGCTGGGGATTAAGTGTTAAAATTAACCTTCATGGGAGAGTTTAAGTGTTTAAACTAACCCAACATAGACAGTTGACCCCAAAATTAGCCATACAAATGGGTTGTGTTAAAAACTAGCCTCACATAGGTGGGTTAAATGATAGAATTATCCCCACATAGGGGATTAACCCCAAAATTAACCTCACAATGGGAGTTAAATGTTAATATCTTTGACTAATTTTAGAATTTTTATCAGTCTTGAGAGAAATCTTAACAGTTTCACTTAGTTCGAAACCACCAGGAGATTAAGTGTCCATTTTTGAAGTACAGGGGGTAATCTTTACAGTTTTGAAGGATTTTAACAGTTTCATTTTGGTCTAAAACTACAGCGAGGTTAAGTGTCCACTTTTAAAACATAAAGGGTAAAGTAAAAATGAGCCTAATCACAAAGAGAGTAAAATATAATTATCCCTTTTAGATATTTGTAGCAAGAGTATAATTGACATTTGATTGTCCATAATCGCTTTGAAATACATTAATCAAACATCACAATTATCAAAATTAATTATGAATATAATTTACTCTGACAAAAGTTATCGCAAAGTTAAAAATCGCAAACGCACACCATGTCCTCATATCACAGGTTCACAGACAGATAAGGGGGCGAACCTTACTTGATAAAAAAAAAAAGTGTGGGTGAGAATACCTTAAATCTTCCATCGGCTTAATAATGCTGCAGTGGATTAAATGCACGCACTTTGGGGCTTCATTATCCACGGTACGCGGCGTACGCCCTGTCAAAAGGGCTAAATATAATTGTTGCATAATTTTATATGAGTAATATTAGGGACACAACCTTCATACAATTTTCATACAACCTCTCCAAAAAGATATGTCTATCTCTCTCCTGTGATGTCACTGGACTCCACAGTGACACAGGAAAGAGATAGACACATCTTTTGGGAAGGTTGTATGAAAGTTGTATGAAGGTTGTGTCCCAAGTATTACCCATTTTATATAATATCATAAATTAATAAGGAGTATGCATGAATTCATCTAGTCTCCTATTTTTATAGAATTAAAAAAACTGATCCAATCCAATAAATTTTAAATTTTGTGATAGAAAATAAAATCCCACATGGTTATTCCTGTGAGTGATACCCAATATTTACTCTGACACGTTCCCCCAACACCTGTCAGTTTGTTTGTGGGACCTACCCAAGTTTGGACGCATCTTAAGCCGAAAATTAAGGGAAAATATGTGCAGTAGGCATTATACAAAAATATATACTAAGTATCTGTGATTATGGAGTAATGGTTATAGTCCCTTGTAGTTTTTTGGGTTTTAAAAATCTAGTGCGCTATCGGATGTATACTAAGACTTGACTCAATGGTTATATATTAAAACTACCACTGATGTTTGCATCAAAAAAAAAAAATTAAAAAATACCACTGATGTTTAAAATTTGAAATTGATCATTAATCAACAGTGATTTCCCGGTAGGTCCTGTAGTAGTTGATGACAAGTGTTGTACAAAATAATAGGATAATTCAAGTCAATTGTATCTGGACATATATATATATATATAGATGATCTAAAGTGAATTGGATTGAGTGAACTTACCAGTGAACTGGATTTTAAGCCTAAAAGAATCCGCGGGCTGCCCCGCTAACCTGAGTGCCCTGGTGACCTGCGAGTTCTTTTAGACTTAAAATCCAGTTCACTTGGTAAGTTCACTCAACCCAATTTACTTTAGATCATCTCCCTATATATATATATATATGTATATACATATGGATTTGCTAACCTACGACAAAAGAAGTTTTTAGCGATGAAAAATAGGATTTTAGCGATGAAATTTTTTGCTGCTAAAAGTTGAAACCTTGAACGACAAAAATTTTATCGCTAAAAACCTATTTTTTATCGCTAAAGAGACAAATGTATGCTGTTAACCTACAATCATCGTGTTATAAGTTGGAACAAATCCGGACATGTATATTAGATATGGATAACAGCACCATAGTGTACAAAGTTGGAGCACAAGTGCCACGTGTGGTTGTTCACAGGGACATAAAAAACAACAAAGTCTATGAGTTGTACCTGATAATTGGAGCCGTTTTTGCAAATAATAATAATAATAATAATATTATTATTATTAAAATAGAAATTTTGTATTAAATCCCATATTAGGATAATTATCTAGTTATAGAAAATAAAGAAAACTGTTTTGGAAATAAGGATATTATTCAATAAGTTAATTGGAATAGGTCATTTGACCAGTTGGCGATATATTTTTTAGACATATTTACCCTTATTTGTATTTGTTACTTTCATTTCTCTCTCTCTCTCTCTCTCTCTCTCTCTCTCTCTCTCTCTCTCACAGCAACACCACCGATCACCACCAACCGAGACCACAGTCGTCGCAAGGGACCACCGTCGTGACCACCACCACTATCGTCGGCGTCTCATTTTTTATTTTTTTGTGAAATTTATCCAAAAAAAAAAATCAGTGAACTTTCTCAACATTTATTTATTTATTTATTTTTTAAATATATATATATATATATTTTTTCAGATTTTGACATCAACAATGGTACTTATTTGATAGATCTCGTTGAGTAGGCTGTAAAAATATAGATTTTATGTATAAAAAAAACAAGTTGCGGATCGATATGAATGCTCAAATTTGTAAAAAGTTTTTGCAATGTTTGTTAGAACATTTTTTTTAATGAAATTTCACAACTTTTTTTTTTCTTTTTGAAAATTTCACTACTTTTTCGATACAGGTGTGTGAAATTAAATTTCTGAAACTTATTTTGTGATCATTTCATGTTGATGTGGTGATTTGGTTGTGAAGAGATAGATCAGGTAATGTCGTGGTAGTGATCGACAGAAGTTTGGAGTGGTGGTGATGGTTTCATGAAATTTCACAGAAATTTCACGAACTCTATGAAATTTCACAACTTTTTGTTAGTAAATTTCACAACTTTTTTTTCTTAATTTCACAAGTTTTTTCGATGGTATGAGTAATTAATTTTCAGAAACTTGTTTTATGATCAATTAATGTTGATGTGGTGGTGTAGTGCTCGCCGGAGGTCAGGCGAGGTTGACAGAGGTCTGGTGTTGCGTTGGTGGTGACCGACAGAGGTTTGGTGCATGTGGTGGTGGCCGTTGGGGTTTGGTGTGGTTGTGGTGCTGCTCGTCAGAGGTCAGACGAGCTCAGGCGAGGTCGCCAGAACTCAAACGAGGTCGCCAGAGCTCAGACGAGGTCATGGTGGTGGTCGCCGGAACTCTGGAGAGGTCGTCGGAGCTCAGGTGAGATGATGGTGGTGGTTGCCGGAGGTCAGGCGAGGGCGCTGGAGGTGTAGAGAGTGAAACTCTTGGTGTAGACCAATATTATGGGTAGATTTGTCAAAATACCAAGGAGTGGACCTAATCTCAAATATTTTTGCTAGTTATACCTAAACCATTACACTTTCCTTAATTTGGATTAATTCCTAATTTCCCTAAAAATAAATAAATCATTCAATCTAGTAGCACAAGTGGAACCACTCAAGTTTTCGGCTTGACTTCACTTGTAATACTATGTGGTATCATTCATCATTATTACAACATGTGGTACAAACTGTCATAGTTATCAGAATCGGTCTGGTCGTCAACTTGGTGACGTGACCGGGTGGATGGTATTAGAGTATTGATATTTAACTTTAGGGTAGTTTAGTCTTTTAATTTATTTAGGGTAATATTGTATACCTAGTTAAATTCATATAGTCTTTTTTCTTTAGGATTCATTCATTCAGATTTGCATTATGAGAAACTTAGCTCTCTTTTCTCTTTTCCCTTCGTTGTTCTCTTGATTGTTTGATTCTCACTGATTCGGATTTGTTTTGGATCTCGCACTAATTCGCGTTCGTTTTTGGATCTCTCGCTGCTTCTGGTTTGTCTTTTTGGCTCTGTCTTTGATTATGGTTCGTTAGTTTTGTGTTATTTGATTGTTTCATTTTCTTAATGGCTGGTGAAATAAACGAATCGCTTCAAGCGATTAGTGTTAAAACTCGATGGAAAGAATTTTTCATATTGGAATTATGTGATGAAATTTTTTTTGAAGGGGAAGAAGATGTGGGGTTACGTCAATGGGCATTATAGTAAACCTAAGAATGAAAAGGTTGACGAATATGCAGAATTGCTAGATGCTTGGGAAACAAACAATTCAAAAATCATTACTTGGATCAACAACTCTGTTGCGCCCTCAATAGGTATACAATTGGTGAAGTTTGAATATGCAAAGGAAGTGTGGGATCATTTGGCCAAATTGTTTACACGATCCAATTTTGCAAAGAGATACCAATTAGAGTGTGATATTCTCACCATTGAACAAAAGAATTTGAGTATTCAGGAGTTCTACTCTACAATGACATATCTTTGGGATCAGTTGGCTCTAATGGAGTCAACGGAAATGCGGGCATTTGCACCATATATCACTAGTAGGGAGGGACGCCGTCTGGTTTAGTTTTTGATGGCCCTATGTGATGATTTTGAAGGTCTTCGTGGGTCCATTCTCCATCGTAGCATACGTCTGTCTGTTGATTCTGTTGTCCATAAGTTAGTAGTCGAGGAAATACGTATCAAGACTTAGTCCGGAAAGGGAATTCTCCCCGACTCTACTTTGTCTGTTTTAGCAGCCTTTTCTTGGCCACCGTCCAACAATCAGAATAAGCCTTACTCGAGAATTGGTAGTGACGTGTACAGCTACTGTAAGGAGAAGGGTCAATGGAAGGCTCAGTGTCCTAGGTTGGGTCGAGCAAACAGCCCTCACATAGTCGATCTCCACAACAGCAGCAACGTTAAACTTCTCATTGGAAATCTTACAACCAATCTCAGCAGCGTTCATATAGGCCTCCACTGCTAACACTGCAACAGAGCAATTATACCACCATCAGACTCATTTGGAATCAGATTCCTTTCACTATCTAATCGTCCATGACCTTTCTTGCTGAGCAATTTCAAAAGTTCCTTGCCATACAGCCATATGCTATATCTACCTCTTCTCTAGATATGTCTTCAGGTATGTCCTCAGGTATTTGGGTCTTAGACTCTGGAGCTTCTAATCACATATCACCTGATTTGTCATCTTTTGCTTCCTTATGTCCTGCTTTTTCTTTTCCTGTTATGACTTTTGAAGGTACTCCCATGCCATTAACAGGTGTTGGGTCTGCTGTCACACCTAATGTATCTCTCTCTAGTGTTTACCACATTCCCAATCTTACTATGAATCTTGTTTCTGTTGGTCAGCAATGTGATGCAGGTTACTTACCTTTTGGTAAGATCGTTATTGGTTCTCATTGGGTTTATAAAATCAAACCAAGTCAGATGGGTCTATTGAGTAGTACGAAGCAAGATTGGTTGCCAAGGGTTTTTCCCAACAGCACACTACAACAAAAATGTGATTTAACGACGAAAAAATTTCGTCGCCAATTTTGTCGCCTTTGCCTCGTCGCCAAAGGCCCTTGGCGACGAAATTTATCTTTTGTCGCCATAGACCAAAAATGGCGTCAAAATAATTTCATCGCCATTGATGCGCATTTTGTCGCCAAAAGAATCAATTTTTTGTAGTAATGTTGTATTAGCGACAAAAATATTTTGTCGCTAATTCATCATATACAATGGCGACGAATTATTTTCGTCGCCAATTCATTTTCAGCATATGCAATGGCGACGAAATAAATTTGTCGCAAAATATATAAATGGCTTGCTTGTATTAGCGACGAAAAAATTTCGTCGCCAATTTATTTTCATCATATGCAATGGCGACAAAATAATTTTATCGCCAGATATATAAAACCGATTCGCTTGTATTAGCGACGAAAAAATTTCGTCGACAATTCATTTTCATCATATGCAATGGCGACGAAATAATTTTGTTGCCAAATATATATTCTAGTAAATAGAATTATTTGAATATACTATAATCCTATTCCTTCCTGTTTATCACAATAATTTTTAAAACCAATAGAGACAATCGTATTAAACATAAAAAGTCTTAATGTTTCTAAATAACTTCATTAAGCAACAAAAATTAATATCGTTAATTGTTCACATACCCAACAAAAAAACTAAAGATTAACAAAAGTATTAAAACATTATTCACTACATAACAAATTGTTAGACTACATAACAAAAGTAACAAGATATGTCTGACTATTTGCCTATCCACCATATCCACATCATTGTTCACTACATATAAATTGTTAAGACTACATAACAAAAAATAACAATATGTGGCCGACTATCTACCGATCCACCATATCCACACCCAATCTGCATGAAACCAATAGAAAGCATTAATATCTTTTAAGTTAGTGAACGAACACAAAATATGTAAAATATTAAGTAATTATAAGTTGAGTTTTCAACCATCAAAGATGAAACATTAATGGAGTATTGTGATGATGTTGATGAATTAATCCTAATTGATGAAGACATTGATTTAGATGATTGATAATGTACTTTTATGTTATTCAGACGTTAGTGGTGTTTAGTCATATGCGAATGTGTATGTTTTATTAAGTCATATCAATCAATTGCCAAATATTATTTTATATATGTTACTATTATTGCTATTGCATGTGTTACGGATTAATACGCAAAATAATATCCCAAGGCCTTTTATAACTAAGTTTGGAGGTTTTAGGGAGTCGAAACGAGTTTTGGGGCTCGGAGAGGCACGAGACCAGAACTCACACCTCATACATGACCAACTAGACTTGCGGGAACAAACGGCACGCAATTTCTACGCACGTTCGTAAGTTACGCGATAATACGCAAAATAATAACCTTTAGGCTTTATGTAACTAAGTTTTGAGGTTTTGGAGGATCGAAATGAGTTTAGACACTCGGAGAGGCACGAGACCAGATCTCACACCTCACACGTGACCAACTAGACTTACGAGAACAAACGACACAAAATTCCTATCCATGGTTTGTAAGTTACGCGATAATACGCAAAATAATAACCTTAGGCCTTATATAACTAAATTTTGAGGTTTTGGGGGGTCGAAACGAGTTCGGGCAGTCAAAGAGGCACGAGATTGGATCTCACACCTCACACATGACCAACTAGACTTGCGGGAACAAACGGCACGCAATTCCTACGCACGATTTGCAAGTTACGCGATAATACGCAAAATGATATTCTTAGGCCTTTCATAACTAAGTTTTGAGGTTTTGGGGTCGAAACGAGTTCCGGCACTCAGAGAGGCATGAGACCAGATCTCACACCTCATACACGACCAACCAGACTTGCGGGAACAAACGGAACACAATTTATACACACGGTTTGCAAGTTACACGATAATACGCAAAATAATATCCCTGTGCCTTTTAAACTAAGTTCTGAGGTTTTAGAGGGTCAAAACGAGTTCATAGTATGTTTAATTCACTGTTTTTAGTATTCTTGTTAATTTGCTACTTTAGTTTAACGTGGTTAAATTGCAAGTTAGCTTACTTCCTACTTAGATAGCATTAAGCTCTAGTTTAAATAAGTAGTTGTTTTGTCTAGTTTTATTTCTTTTATATGGATTAATTGCCCTTAAATCCCCTATTCATGTACTTTTATGGATGGAGAACACCTAATATTTTTATTTAATACTAGACCCCCAATATCCTAGTTAACACACCTAATCATGGTTAAGTAATTTTTTAGGTCCTAAATGCCCTTTCACATCTTTATTATATGTTCTAAATGCCTTTTTACATATATGGTGAGGGTTGGTTTGATATATTGACTAGTATTAATGTCACACACAGTTGACTCATTTAGGAAGAGGAATAAATGGTAGACAAAATTTATTTTGACATTTATCTATATACAAATTTACATACTTGATAGCAATGATGGATTCAGTCTCTCTCTCTCTCTCTCTCTCTCTCTCTCTCTCTCTCTCTCTCTCTCTCTCTCTCATCACATAGACTTGCGATGGGGATGATGGTGGCTCAAGAAGATGAAGATGGGGATGAGATGAATGGGAGCGATGGGAGCTTGAAAGAGATTAAGAGTATTGGAGATTCATATAGCCCTATTACTCCACCTTTGTGGGTCGTACCAACCTTTTAAGTGCATTTGGCTTGAAACTTCTTTTAATTGTTATAGGCTTTCAAACATTTTTGTGATGTTTCTTTTATTTATTTACCTTATGTGAAGTGATTGATTTCTTTAGTGTTTAATTTCTTAGATTTTGTGTAGTCTGGATGTGGTTTTAGAAGTCTTTGGCATAGTGCTTTATATAGGAGATTATGGTGGTTAAGATTAGTGGTGCATGCGATGGTGATGACGGTGGTTAGCAATGGTTGTGGGTGCTAGGATGTAATGGTATTCTCTCTCTCTCTCTCTCTCTCTCTCTCTCTCTCTCTCTCTCTCTCTCTCTCTCATTCCCATTTTCCAAAACATGTTGTGAGATTCACAAACCATGTTGGGATTCTCTCTTCAATTCTCATTTTTCCAGAACTTGTTATGTCTTTCTTTTCAAATCACGTTTCATAAATCATGTTGGACATGATTGTGGTTGAAAATGACTGTCATTATTAATAATGATGACTTTCAAATTTTGATTTCCTTAATTTTTTAGTACTTTAATTTTTAGGGAGACTTAAATTTTGGTAGAAAACTTTAATGGAGGGGTTACCATTTTAAAGATTACCAAACTTAATGAGGGAGGGGTATTTTAGTCTCTAAAAATTATTAGGGACTTAATCATAAACATGTTTTAACTCAAGAACCTAAAGTTATGTAAGTGCACTATTTAGGGATTTATCACTAATTAAACCATTTTATATTTCCTTGCATTACTTTAGTTTCACTAGTTTTAATTTTATGTTTTATTTTACCTTTCCACTTTTCATAATCTATTACTTGCATGATCACCTATACTTAGGTGTAGCATTAAGAGCAAACAATTAAGAGATATTATCAATTAAATCAAAAAAATCCCTAAGAATCAAAATGTAGCTCACTGGTACCAATTGTGTGTGTGTGTGTGTGTGTGTGAGAGAGAGAGAGAGAGAGAGAGAGAAAGAGAGAGAGTCAGTCAAAATGTAGCTCACTGGTACCCATTGTGTGTGTGTGTGTGTGTGTGTGTGTGTGTGTGTGAGAGAGAGAGAGAGAGAGAGAGAGAGAGAGAGAGATACACTTCCATGTAGCTCCTTGGTTCTGATTGAGGATCCATTAAGATATAGCTTACCTCGACAAAAATTTAGATCTGCGTTGACAGAGGAAAAAATTAAGAAGAAACCGGTAGAAGCTCTTAATATTTTGCAGGAATGCCACTCACATCTCCTATCATATATCCAAGTTTATTAGTTACTTTCAAACAAATATCAGATTGAATTAATGTCGTGCACTACAAAGTCGAGCATAATCATACCCTCTAAAGTAAACTGAGTATCCGAGGTCAGCCTCACCATAATAAACAAAGACAAAAGATATATGGTTGAAGGAGTAGCTGCCATAAAGATATTCTTGAAAAGATGTTTTCCTTGCACAAAGTAAAGAGATGTGAGATGTTCCACTTAAACCAAGGGATGATGAAATCCATAAAATAAGCACAAAGGAAGAAAATAATGAGTAGTTTTGTCCAAAAGTATATCATGTGTATCTTTTCTCCATGAGTATGTTCCTGCTATCCAAAAAAATAATTTTGACAAGCCACACTACTGAGCAATTCAAATTTTGGTTTGAGTCTAGTCAATGGCGTTGGACTTAGAATGACTCGAGAATCATCACCTTGAGGATTAGACACGCATCTGGTATAATTACCATTATACCCCTATCATTTACACGTACGCTCCGTTATTTTATTATACGTTGTAGGACTGTAATTTATCTGTTGTTCGGAGAGTTAAGCTTGACAAGACATCCAAGTGAGTTTTCATAAACTCACTCTCAATATGCATAATGACTACTAGGGTAATTGTATGTATGTATCGTATTTGTGATAGTTATTCGATGTGCCTTGATGTATACATTATATGTGTTATGGAATCAATTGCTATGAGACAAGCATATTAGACATTACTATGTTATATTTATAAGAAGTAGAAGACAAGAACCATACGTGAAAAACTATTCAGCCATGTATTTTTTGTGATGGATAATTGACTGTGAACGTTAGTTTGTACATATCAATATTGGTTATATGAATACGTCGTTGCTATTACTTTGATAACCATGTCTAAATGTGTTAATAAGAATAAAAAGCATGTTAAAGGCTTTATCTATATGTCTTGCCTAATGTTGTTATGTTATCAAGATTCATGTAACTGAATATCACATCACGGTGTCAGTATACGTGGTCAGTGTCAGTGACTTCAGCCAAGTGAGGTCGTGAGTTGAAGTAATTGGGAGTCTTGGGAATTGGGAATTGATACAATTGAGATTCTTGTATCATGAGTCCTGAGAAGTTATGTTGTCGAAACCTTTCGAGATAATAAAGATACGTGATAACGGAACAGTATAATTGAGATACAGAGTACTATGATTGTAATAGTAAGAGAATAGTTAGAGCTGCTATTGTGCCAGTCGTCCGTGTAAAATGTCGGAGATGGTACATATGCCTGAGTGAGCTTGGCGTCGTACTGCTTAGCAGTTGGCGCTCTAATGTACTAGTCATTCGAGGGAGTTTATCGGAGATAGTACTCGAGGGAGTTTATCGGAGATAGTACACATGTTGTATAAGTTCGTCGTTGTGCTGTTTATCATGCGTTAGTTAGTTACTAACATGTCGTCCGCTTTGGTGAACTTACCGGGATGGTACACATGATACGTGCCTTTGCCGCCATGCTTGCTTATTTGCAGTTAGTATTCTAACATGTAACTTATCTGGTGGTGATTCACCAGGGAGGGTATAGATGATTGAGCCAATTTTTCCATCGTGCTAAATTAAATTAAGTGGAGATACACACACCAGTGCCATTGCCCGTGGGTTGTGAGAAAACGAAGTATGGAATGAGTTAGAGTTCGTAGTGGAAGCATGATTTGTATTGTGAAATCAAGTTCAGACTAAGTTGTCATTATGGGTTCCAGAACCCGACGTTTTGAGTTGCATTGGTCATGGGACTTCATATTCTAGAGTTTGGTTTGGGTCATTGAATACGTATTTACATGCACAAACATAATGAAATGAAAAATGAAATGATATGAATAAGTTGATTATGATTACAAGACCCAGACAAGCATATTATGTATTATGTTAATCCAGTTATTTGGTTAATGGTAGATGTTTGGTAATTGATATATATATATATATATATATCGGTTGATACCTTTGCTATATCCGTGTGAGCGACGTCAATTGATAAGAGACTAACTGCATCCTAAGATGCAAAGTAATAACGTGAGATGAGTAGTTAGTGTATGTATATTGGTAGTGAATATAGTTATGAACGCCTACTCAGCTTTGTTGCAAAGCTGACAACATGTTACGCCTGGACATCCAATGTCCAAATTTCCTTGCAGGTTGGTCAGAGAACAATTCAGTCTTGAGAGTAAGATGGTAAGGAATACTGGAAGTGTAGAGCTAGACTGAAGACCAAGGATGGCCGCCAACATCATGTATTTATAACAGTCTGTTTTATTAGTATTGGGACCAATGATTTGTAATCATTTAAATTATTCAGATTGAAGTTTAAGTTATGATTAGTTTTCTCCCCTTTATGATGTTTATTGTGTTAGAGGACAAGACGACTTTCAATCAAGTCATTCCATGTAAGTCCAAGAAAGAAATTTTAAGTTCTCTATTTTTTCTACTTCGAGGCGTGACAGTACAAGGGGTTTTTTTATTTATTTTTTAATATGGGTAGATGCGATGTTGAATTAAATATGAATTGAAATGAAACTTTTTCCCCATAATTAAAATATTAGCAATATAATATTAATAATATTAACGGTGACCAAAAGAGCAACTATTAGGTTATGTAAAATGAATTGATGAAGCAAATCACCAATTATACAAAACAGGAATTAGGTGCTAGATAAAAATAAATTAATAAATAAATAAATATTACTACCTCCGTCCCATTTTATGTGTCCATTTTGGGGAATTCAACTATTTAAGGGGACAAAAAGAATCTACACCTACTTTTCACAATTGCCTATAATCATTGCACTTTCTTTTTTTATTTTGTTTTGGTATTGATTGCAAGGAATGGTAGTTTGAGAAACTAAGTATAATTAGCATACTAATTTAGGAAAGTGGACAACAATTTTGGGACATCCCAAAAAGGAAAGATGGACACATAAAATGGGACGAAGGGAGTAATAAAAAAATTGACGGTATTACAAAATTTGGACGATTCTTTAAAATCCGACTAGGTTGCACGGGTCACTATTCAACCGGTCGGGTCTCACGGGCCAACCCGGTCTCTTTCTTCTCCGGTCAAATATCCAACCCAGACCGGCTTAGCTTTCGGGCCACCAGTTCTCCGATCGAACCACCAGGTCAAGCAGATTTAAATAGGTATGACAACTGTTAATTCATTTGCGAACTAATTTTGGGATTCCAATTTGGGAAGCATAGTATTGCTCAATTGGATATATGAAGCAAAAAAGAGTAATGTTACGCTTTCCAAATTTTTGTCTCAAATGCTTTGTCAGTTGTACCCTAACAGTGGTATGTGATACCATCAATCACTATTATAGCATGTGGTACAACTGAGAATCAAATTTGGGATTCAAATTTGAAAAACATAATATTGCACAGAAGAGAATTCCCCTGCACAACAAAGGTATATCCGCTGTTGTAGTTGGAAGTGTGTCCTAATCACTAGTCCCCTAATGTGACAACGGGGGTAGAGACACTAGGCTGGATTTATTTGCAGTTACATCATCTGTATTTGAGACCAACTTTCTAAAAAAAGTCATTGAGAAAATCATTGGATTCATACGAGTGACACAATTTTTGTTAATGTGGTATCACAAGCCAATTAAAAAGTGTGGACTTATTTATTTATTTTTTTTTATTCTAAGGTTAAAATTTTAAAATTAGAAATGATGAGCGCACAAGTTTGGGCTCAAACATGCATCTGAGATCCCAAATGCATACATAAGCCTATTTAGATCAATGCTATGAGTATTTTTAGAGTCTCAAAAGCCAGTTTTGACTGAAGTAGGTTCATCCAAATGCGAGTTTTTAATAAATTTTCTTAATTTTCACCATGCCCTATGATTAGGGGTGGACACGAACAGAGCCGCTCAACAAGGGCTCGAAGCTCGGCTCGATTAAGGTTAGGCTGGGCTCGCTCATTTGAGCTCGTGAACATGATCGACTAAGGCTCGCGAGCAAGCTCGTGATAAAGCTCGTTATTAAATTTGATAAAGAGCTTGTATAGTGACTTGTATATTTATTTTTTATAAAACTATATAATTTTAGAGAAAATATGACAAATCTCGTACATAGGCTTGATCAATGACTGATTTATCATTAAACCATATAGTTTTAAATGGCGTGCGAAAAAGCTCGTTAAAAAGCTCTCGAGAATGCTCACGATCACTTGAAAGTTCGACTCATTAGAGCTCGTGAGCATGCTCGTGAGCAAGCTCGGCTCTCGGTTCGTGTCCACCCTACCTATGACTAAGGCTTCAGCTTTTGTGTTTGCCTAATCAAAAGTCAAGCTTAACAATTATGAGAAGTTATTTAATAAATTCGTCACATCACATCACATCATCCTATTAATATAGTATGATACATCCACATCATATGGGATCATATGTCCCTACTTTTAGAAGACATGTGACATTGGTGACATTCTTGTAGGGGTGGCAATCGGGTCGTGTCGGGTCATAATCGTGTCGGGTCATTATCGTGTCGGGTCATTATCGTGTCGGGTTATAATCGTGTCATTCTTAACGTGTCATAATCGTGTCGGGTTATAATCGTGCCGGGTCATATACGGGTCACCCGTTTAACCCGTCTAACCCGTGTAGGGTGTCATCGGTTCGGTTCGAACCGAATTTTTATTTTTTATTTTCAATTTTTTTTTTCATGTTTTGAAAACCAACCGAAGTGGTCAGTTCAATCTATTTTGCCAATTTTGGCGATCAGATCAATTTTTTAGTTGTACGTAATTTAAGAAACCCAATCGGTTAACTCGGTTCGGCTATTCGAAATAAGCTTACAGCCCTACTAAGAACACAAACAAGTCTTCCATCAATTGTATCAATTATTAACACGTATATCTTAAATACCAAAATACTACAAATATAGCAATATCTAACTATTATAAACTTAACACCCAAGCATATCCACACAAACTGAATAAGAAGAAATATTGTTTTTACTAACAGTATAAAAAAATTTCTTCACTTGCCATCCATCAAAAATCAAGATTAACAGTTGTATTAATCTAATTGACTAATTTGTCTCCCTCCCAATCCAGCAATCCTAGCAGGCTTCTTCCCTTTTTTTTTTTCTTTCTTTTTTATTTTTTTAATTATTTTTTATTTTTATTTTTTATGCAATACTTGATGCATGAATGCTTCCAGGCTCCAGCTTCCTTCGTCCCTTATTAGTTATTAATTATTATTTTTTTTATTACATTAGTTATTAATTATTATATTTAAATTTACTTGTTTGGTAAGTTGGTAACTACTCTTTTTTTTTTTAGCAAAAAAAAAAAAAAACAATTTTAGTTTTTATATATGTATATATATTTTAAATATTTTTTTTCTCTCAAAAACAAAAATAATAATTTTTTAAAAAAATAATTTTTTTAAATTTTTTTTTATATTACTTTTATTTTAGACTTTCAAATTATTAAAAATTATTTTTAAAACTAAAAAAAAAAATACCTAAACTGCACTTAAATACTTAATCGGGTCAAACGGGTTAGACGGGTTGACCCGCTTCAACCCGTTTATTAATCGTGTCAAACGAGTCGACTCGTTTATGACCCGTGCCCTTATACGGGTCACCCAAACCCGTTTATTTTCGTGTCGGGTCGTGTCGGATTATCGTGTCGTGTCGAAAATTGCCACCCCTACATTCTTGCTTAATGGAATGTTCAACTACTCATGATATATAATGGATGACATTATTGCTTAATATAATACTCAACTACTTGTCAGTTATCCCCTATTTCTACGGGCAGTGGCCCCATATGGTTGGACATCATACTATATTATACTATATTACTGAATAACTTCTCATTAGTTATTAGCATTAATCTAGGTAAAGTTGTTTTGGGTCAAATTTTAACGGTGATACCAAATCTGCTCTTTCACTTGTAATGAAAATTTTCTCCTATTTCAGGTTCCATGTGCATTCCTACAATGTAACAAGCAATTCCATTCCACACAAGGGCGAATTCAGGAATTATTATTTTTTTTTTGGGGGGGGGGGGGGAAGGGGGGAAATTTTTTTGGGGGTCTATTTCTATATATTTGATAATGAGATAAGAAAAGATAGTGAGATAAAGATAAATATATACTATTCAACGAGGTATGGTTTCAAACTGGGTTTGGAACACTTAATTTGATTATGCTAAAATGAGAATAGACATAATAAAGTTTGGTGTCAAATATTAGGGTGGTCTTGGATTAGAATATCGCATGTGCTATATTATATATGGTGCCAAATATTAGGTGAGTTTGACTACGATTTGATTTTAGAACACTAAATTGGGTTAGACTGAAATGAGAACGAATATAATAAGATTTGGTATCAAATACTAAAGTGGGTTTAAGCTAAAATATTACCTATACAATTATTATGAGGGTGTGCTGGATTACATTTGAGCTAAAATATCACATATGGTAAAAACAATTTCTCAAATTTTGGGATATACTGAACTACATTTGGGCTAAATATCACATGTATGAGATTTTTTTTTCAAACTTTGGGAGGGCTACAGCCCACCCCAGCCCAGTGCAGCCTCCACACTTGATTCCACACATTATTATTTCAATAAAAAATAATAATAATAATAATAAAACATGCAAGTTACAGAAAATAAGTAGAATCTAAAACTACATAGAACAAGACAAGAGTAATGCTATGCTTTCCAAATACTTTCTCAGTCATATCACATGTCACCGATCAACGTCAGAGGATGTGGTATAACTGTTAAGCCGTTTGGGAACCAAATCCGAAATTCAAATTTGGGATACATAGCATTTATCATAGAACAAAGTGAACAAACACATTATTCCCTTATGTTTTAAACAGACTGGGCATAAAATGGACCAGTAAATGTGCCTGCATACAACTTACCACAAACAATACATATGAGACAATGTAGAATGCATTACGCATAATTGTATCACTCCAACTCGAGAAAAAAAAAAACACTATTACTGCACAATCAAAGTATGATTCGGAGGCAATGACCGCTTGAAGATTTGAAAATCACAAAAGAATGAAACATAGCACACATAATACATTGACTACAGACAATACTTCAATACATTTCCTTGCATAAATTTGGTACTGTTCCAAGACTGTTGTATGTGCCACATAGATAGACTTGTACACGTGGACCAATGAGATATCAAAATAGGACGAATTGTACCCGAAGAAATGAACCCCAATCTTTTCCATCAACTACATACCACTCTTTTTTATCGAAGGAGGCCAAGACAATCTCCGTTGGCTGGCGCCATCAACCTGGTGGGACTCACCCACTTCACTATTTACATCTTCCGCCTCTTGACGGTCCGCGTCTTGCTTTCTGAGGCTTTTGATGGCCAAGTCATCAAAGCTCGATTCGGTTCTCCAAGGAGGTGGGGTCACACATTCGGAATCTCCAAGTGTTCTTTGAGAGTGATCCTTAGCTGGAGTGGCAATCAAGGAGGATGAAGAATGTCCTACTCTCAAATTTTGAAGTGTAGCGAATGATTCCCTCATTGCAGACATGGCTTCGAAGAATCGTGTACAAGATGCTAAAGCAACGGGAATTGGACGGAGCATTTCCTATGTCATTTAGACAAAATAATGTCAAGAATGAATAGTGCAACAAAACCACAGGCTAAATGTCACAAAAATTCTAACTTAGTTTAAGAATACGGTACTATCTGTGTCAAGTACAATTAAACTGTAAAACACATGGAGTCCCTTTAAAGCTTCCCGAAAATGAAGTTAATAAACGTAGGCCTAACTACTTTACACCCTTATACTATACCCGTGTTTTCAATTGGATAAATGTACTCTTTTTTTCAATTGAACCCTTGAACTTTAAAATTTTATTCAATCAGACCCAAAACCTGATGTTGTTGGTTTAAACTAATGAAAATTGTGATGTAAGTTGCGAGTGATACTTACCTGTTACAGAATTGGTTAAGACAAATGAAGGAGAGAGTGAATGGCGAAAAAAATCGCATTCGGTTAGACCAAAAATCGCATGCAATCAGATTCAAAATCGCATTCAATCAGACCCAAAATCACATCATTTTCGCGCCATTCACAATCTCCTTCGTTTGTCTTAACCTAATCGGTGACAGGTAAGTATTACGCGCAACTTACGTGATAATTTTTGTTAGTTTAAGTCAACAGCGTAAGGTTTTGGGTCTGATTGAACAAATTTTTGAACTTCAAAGGGTTCAATTGAACAAAAAAAAAGTACATGTATTCAGTTAAAAACACGGGTATTGTATAAGAGTGTAAAGTGTAATTAGGCCTACAGTCATCAAGCGGTCATGCTAGAGACAAACAGTCACGGATAATTATGAGATGAGATCCTTCTGAATGGACTATGATGTATCCAAGACCATTTGGCATGAATTTTAGAACAAAAATTACAATGACTTTTATACCCTTTTATGGTTACGACGTCGCCCAAAAATTAAAAAAAAAAAAATCCATGTTTCAAGTAATGATAACATTTTCTTTTTGGTAATATCGGAAACCACAACAACGGCCAGCGCATTCGATTAAGTTGAGAAATGAGTCCTTACTTGGACTCACAACAATGATTGATGGCCTTTTTCTATTGCACTGGTTAGTAACAAAAACTCAAAATCACTATTTTCGCTTAGATTTTGATGCTTCCATAAGTTCATGATAATTCGAAACAACACGGGAGTAGAGGGGTCAAACGGGCCAGGCCGGGCCCAGTCAAAGTGGGGCCCGATCGGGCTTCGAAGAGGGCCGGGCCGAGCTTGCGAGAGGAGGGGGGTTTCTATCCCGGACAAGTGGCCCGAGCCTAGCGGGCCGGACGGGCTAGCGGGCTTTCATAAATTTCTTCAACTTTTTTTACCGGGCTGTGGAGGGCTTCGGGCCAGGCCGAGCCGAGTTTTTTCTTCATTTCGAGCCATGGACGGGAGGATGGGTGTCTGGCCCAGCCCGGGGAATGTGAACCGGGCCTAGCGGACTAGGCTTGGTGGCGGGCCAGGCCAGCCTTTTAGCCCGAAAAAAGCGGGCCAGGCTGGGGCCACGGCCCATTTGACCTCTACACAAGAGACTACCATTTTCTCAACCTCAAGAGACCGACAATGACTTACCTTTAATTTCTTTTTTAAATTCTTTGAAGTGACTCAACCCCATTTTAAAACAATGATTGTGCCTTATATGATGAACCTCAGCCTACATACATAACCAATTTTAAACCAAAAGTAGAACAGTTTTCTTTTTTGGAGTTTACTGACACTCCCTGGGCACAATAGTTTAACATGGAATCACACTAAATTTGGGGGTCAAAGCAGCAACAAAAAGCAGTGTGTTGTCTCACCTGAACATGGGCGCCATTTGGCAACGCTTATGCGATTGCGATGGCGATCGCAAAAAGAAGCGATTGGCAGAAGCTGCCAGTGGGATGCTCATCTCCAAACACTTCTTTTTGCGATGTGTAGAGAGCAATTCAGGGTTCAAACCACGTTGGGGCCACAAACGTGGTTCCCAAACAGCCTCTAAGTTGAGAAAGAGAGGAAAAATGGACATTGTTACCAACTCAATAATAAGATGAAAATGTGGCCTAAAATCTTAAAAAAATCGCAGCAATAGCCATCTTTAATTAATTTGTAATGAGCAGATAGATATTTGGAGTTCCGAAAAGCGTACCCCCCATACTGAAGGTGGTTCCTTGAAGTTCTGACTCCATTGGAAATCCGCAACAGAAGTTGTCAAGGCACCATAATCACTTGCTGCCTTCATCAGCAATTCTGAAAATTGTTTCTGAACAATCATGAGCAAATCATGGCTTAAGGATTGGGAATATACTATCTTCAACTGACTGAGCAAAAATAATAAATAACAAAATTCAGAAAATGTGAGAATTAGCGTCATTTTTTGAGCCATTTAGACATCTAATTCAGTTCCAAGTTACAGTGAAGAATTGGGCACATGAGAAAATAGAACATTCATCAGAATTCACTTATGCTTAATAAATAATACCACTCATGATCCAGAAAAATCACTCAAACTATTAAAGGAAGAATACAACTTACTTGAAATCTATAATTTGTTGTCTTTTATTGGGTCTTAAATTAAAATCAAAGCTTCTATACTACATCTCACAGATTGAAGTAAGGAAATTTTTACGCTTAAAATTTGATCCAATCAGGAAAGGCTACAAATAAAAAATTGCCTATCATCTTTCAAGAAAAAAATTTCAAAAGAAAAAGAAAAAAAATATCCAAAATGTTTGCAAGTGAGCTTAAAAAATTTGCGAAGTGAAAGAATATTACTGCTTTGAGTAGAAAAACAAAATTAACCAAATACTACGTGGAAAACAATTGGTTTATATCAGTCTAACCTGATATTCTGCTTCCACTGGAATGCAATCTAATGAATAAGGTTGTTGAAGACGAGCTATGATGCGGTCCTGGCAAGACAGATGGAATATCCAAGGATTAAGTATGTTATACAGAATAACCTGAGTCTTTATGTGTCCGAGAGGGCAGGGCGTGCATGTGCGACGCAATAAGATTTTTTTGGGGGTTGGGGATATAAAGGTAATTCATACCTTCTCTATCTAAAACAATTGCCATTCACGATGGAATAAACACTATTCCACTAAACCCCACCTCTCTTCCCTGTTAAGAGACTGGTTGCACTTCTTCTGCGAAAGAAGTTTAAAAGGTCCACCTCCATAGATTGCAATTTGCAAAAAAAGCAATTTTAAATAACTATGTTCCAAAACACTTTATATCTTGTGATTAATTCGTTGCTTAATATCATGTACCTATCCTTGTATTCTCTCTCTCACACACACTTCCAGTAGCTGAGGTTTTCTTCTTCTTTTGGGTGGGGGTTGACCAGATAAAACAAGTTATTTACAACAGAGATGGCCAGGAATAGTAGTAAAATACGATAGAGACTCCGAACTTATGTTCAATTCAGGTATATTTATTTCTACACAGTACACACCAATGGGACAAAATAGAGTTAGCATGGTTGTGCATTTGCATGTATTTGTAACCACAGCCTTATCTGGCTGTGTCCATAAAATGAAAAATAACCTAAGGTACGTGAACGTTGTCAACATCAATAACACAGTGATGAAGAAAATGAGAACTAAATAGCGTACCTTGTTCTGTATAACATCTTTCAAAATAGTAGTTATCCTTGCCAAAGTCTCGATCTTCTTTTCCATTTCACTCACATGTGTTATATGTGCTACGTTCTTATCCTCCTAAAATCTCGCACAGGAAAACCAGTTAGATCAGTGGCAGAAGTCCAATAGTTCTCTAAAGTGACCCCTATCAAAGAAAACGATTCAAAAACAGCTATTGACATTTAGATGCAAATCATAGGTATCATACTATAGATTACTTCCTATAGCTGTGATAATAGCCCCCATGCAAAAAGTAGAAAGCAAAGAGTAGATATTAAACCCAGAATACGAGGAAAGCGAATAGACACGTACTTGGTGGGACTTAGAACAATAGTGAAAATACATGTTGAAAAATAACAAGGAAAAATATTTAAATTGGGATCTTTGAGTTGGATCCCATATATATGGTCCATGTACTGTGAAACTTGGATATAGGCAAAGATATGCGATAAGGAAAAGTGGGATCCAACTCAAAGATTTCTTACATTTAAAATTATGATAACCATATCAAAGAAAATATTTACAAAAAACGTGAGGACATGCGCATACAAATGATTGGATGTACGTATATGCACCTAAAAGAAAATATTTTCCAAGTAAAATATACAACATGGAGAGATAGTCTTAAGTACAATTTTGATAAAAATCAACCCTCCAACCAGCGCATTGGAGCAAACTTTTGTCTTGCACAATGCACTCTGTTTTTGTATATGACTTAAGCCCTTAGTTAAGAAAACTAAACTCATCTACATCTTGTAAACAAATTTCCATTTGCGGTCTCCAATGAGGAAAAGAGTTCTTCTATGTCCCTCAAACACTGTCCTTGAAACAGGAAAATATGTCACATCAACTACGCAGTAATAGAAGGCTTGTTGCGGACAACCATATAAAGATGTAAGAGAAATGGAAATGAATATTGATTACTTCACCTTTCGACCTTGAAGTTCCACTTGCAAATCTGCTATTTTTCTCTGTACAGTGGTAAGTTCTCTTAAAACCCTTATTAAGTCTTCTCCCTTTTCACCTGTAGCAGTAGATAAGTTTTGGAACTCTTCCTACACACAAGAAGCTAATTTCAGAATAAGCAGAAAAATTACAAGAATGATGTGCAATTTGCATAGATAAACAAAAACCCAAAAAGAATCTCAAAGAAAATGGAGGAGTGATGACTTCAAATAACTACTAGTAATACATTTAAAACAGTCCTTCAAATAAATAACACTATACAAACAAAGGGAAGTATCCCATTGAATAACAACATAGTGGAATAGCAAGCTAGGAATTTTCAAGAAAAGTAACTTTACTTCAGAAATAAACATTCCATAGTAAGAGAAATCATCAGTTATATGAAGATTTAAGTATACGAAAAAGACCCATACGTCTTACACCAGGTGAATGATTCCCCCAAGTCACTTCAAATTTACTTCTATTCGTAGAGAAACATCTATAAGCTCATCCAAAAAAGGACAAACAGGTGTGTGATTCCACGTTTTACAATGTACTACTAAGGAAGCTAGGCCGACTAGCCAACTACTGAAGGATGCCAACCACTTCGATCACAAATCATCAAGCTAAGAAGCATGTGTCCCAAGCAAGACCACATGGATACAACAACATTATAGATCCCAAAAGAGTAAGATAAAGAACAAACATGGTGAGGACCTAAAAAATAGTAATATTTACGCAGATATATTTGTGTGTATAAATACATACACATCTTTGTGTGTATCATTACTTTATAGCTCTTAATACCCGATATTCCTGACTATTTACAAGCTCAAAAGTCTAATAACCCAAAATTTCTAATTCCTAATGATTTTATTTTTTTCAAACCTCTGCTCTTCATATTTTCAAAAAACGAAGTATGAATTCGAAAACCCATAATATTCTCGTCTTCATATAACAATAACCACTTCTAGTTTCAAAATCCCTATAAAGAAAAATCTTTCATTTGAGAGCCCCTAATTACTCCAACCAAACCAAATTGGAAACATTAGGGTTTTCGTAATCAAAATCAGATAAGTATAAAGCACTCATAAAAATTGTAGTAGAAGAAAGTTTTTTTTTTTTTAAATTCCTTACCTTTTACTTCAAAGACTTTCCAATCTTTTTTTTCTGAAATTTCAAAAATACTACACATTTGTTTGTCAACCACATGGCCACTGACTCTGCTCATGTATGTATGGCCCAAAAATGAATGGGATAAACGATTAATAAATTTTGGCGCATCCAGCATCTGTCGGACATTGCTTTGCAGCATTATAGATGTGTCCTTACTTTGCAGCGCTCGAGGGGAGTAAAAATGACATCTAAATGATTTGCAACAATCACCCTCATTAACTAGCCTTTACATCTAAATTCTAACAAAAGAATCAATGGGAGCTAGCTCGAATGGGAAGGAGTCATGGACCAATATCTTGACATAGTTATTAAAGTCGCAAGGCACACTTTGGCACAAATGCCTCTCGGGGCCAGGCGCAAGGTGCAGAAAAAGCGCAAGCCTGAGCGGAGTAATGTACATTTTAATCTATTAGCTCAATTGGCCAATTAGTAAATCGTATCTACGATGTTTGACAAAATAGTCTACGTTATAATAGTAATACAGTAAAGACCTAATCAAGTATGACACTTCAGAAAATTTAGAATCTAATTTTAATGTAGAGTATGTGTACAATTAGGCTTTTACCTTCTAAATTTGGGAAACAATAGAAAAGTTAGTGTTAGTCAAAAGAATAATTATTGTTAAAATGTGACCCTTTCAAACCCTTGTGTTTTGAAAGTTATAATGGCCTAGTGGGTCTTACTTTGGTCCAAAGCTAGTAAGAGGTCATGAGTTGGCTCTAAAATTAGTATTAGTTGGTTCTGGGCCTTAGTTTCATGCCTAATTAAGTTACAGGTTCATAATTTTATTAAGGCGCAGGCTTTGTTCCTTGGGATTTTATAAAATAAGTGCAAGAAAAGCGTGCCTAGTTGGGGCTTGTTTGAAGGGGCTTTGCCTAGGGTAAGGCGAAGCACAAAGCTCGCCTGAGCGTGAGCCTTAGTGTGCCTTTAACAACAGAGTATCTCGATGTTGCAAGTTTGAGTCCTCTCTTTATGCAATGTGTATGGGTCGAGGCTTTGCGTACATTCGGACTATGCCTTGTACCCACCCATCCGGAGGAGTTGTGGTTGGAAGGATTCTTCGTCACCAAAAAATAATTCCAATGAAAGGATCAATTAATTCCAAAAATCTCCCCTGAAAGATGGTGTAATTCCATGTACAAATAGATATCTAACCAACTGCACAAAGATGTAACTTCAAATTTGAGCCATTAGTCGTCAAGGAAGAGGGGAGCTATCCCCTTTCCTGCTGCTAATAATTTTATCTTCGCTAAAATTTAAATTGTCAAAAGTTCAAAATGCTAAAATAATCAAAAGCATCAATAACATTAATACCTACTTTAACGGCCAAAAAAATAAACAACACTAGAATCGATCGAAACGTGTAATATTTGTAATCTAAATTAGTGCCACCCAAAAAGTCTAAGAAAGAAAAACGATCGGTTAGATTAGAGATACAAAAATGCAACTTATATTCAGACAAAGATTACATAAGAATTTGCAGTTTGAACGTTAAGATCAAAGCAGCTTAATAGAGGAACATAATCTTAGCTTGTCTACAGTTGGGGATCAAAGTACATTATCAGGGGACAGTGCCCAGTGGGAGATCCAACCAGTCCATAGCAACATTAAAAACTAAAAAATACAAAATTTAATCATACTACTGTAAAGATCATGAGACAATTGCACGATGGAAACAAGAAAATCATGCGATTCGTATACAATGTGCATTTACAAGTGTGTGTATACATATATATATATATATAGAGAGAGAGATAGAGAGAGAGAGAGAGAGAGAGATGGGGTTACCTGAGAAGGGGGAGGGGGTACTGAAAAGCCGAGATCAGCGGCGATGGAGAGGGCATCAGACATTCCTCCAAGGCGTCTCAGAGGTTTCTTCCCTACCCAAGTCGTGTCGTTGCCCATCGACATCTCTCTCTCTCTCTCTCTCTCTCTCTCTCTCTCTCTTCGGACGGCAATCTGAAAATTTCAAATCTACTCTCCAGTCTCCAACACTGTCACAGAGTCGCAGAGAAATAGTTAAATGCGTTATTTTCAGATCCGATTTGGCTAATTCCAGTTAAACGTATCATGTGAACTGTGAAGTTTGAATAGCCTACAGTGGCAGAAGCCAGAAAATATCTGGCAATAGTTTTTTTTTTAGGATTAATTACATGTACCACCTCTGAGATTTGGCAAAATTACACGGACATCCCCTCTATATTGCAAAATGGGTAATGCTAGACCCACACTCAAATCTCACACCCAACTATCTACACTCTGATGTGGACCAATCAGGAGAGGAGAGAGATTGTAAAGTGGTTCACCACAATGGATTCCACAGTCTCTCTCCTCTCCCCATTGGTCTATATCAGGATGTGGATGAATGGGTATGAGATTTGGGTGTGGGTGTTTTGCAAAATACACAGACCTCCCTTGAGTTTTAAATTTGTATTACACGCACCTAAGGGTGTACACGAGATGAGACGCTTAACAAGGGCTCGTGGCTCGGCTCGATAACAGCTCGGTTCGGCTCGTATAATAAACGAGCCAAACTCGAGCTTAAATATAAAGCTCGTTTAATAAACAAGCCAAGTTTGAGCACGCATGGGTTCAGCTCGATAAGGCTCGCAAACAGTTCGATTAAGGCTTGTGAAAAATCTCTTTAATAGGTTTGACAAGGGCTTATTTTATATATAATATATATGATAATGATAAAAATATAATATATCTATAATGCAAAGTATTAAAAATTGAATGAATATTATATATATATATATGGTAATTATAAAAATATAATATATGTATAATGCAAATTATTTAAAAATGAAAGAATATTGGCATATTATAATGCATATATTTCTAAGTTCACGTGCCAAGCAATTGTTTTAGGTATATATATATATATATATATGCCAACTGTCAAATATTGAATTTGGTCCGTGGATTTTGGATGGCAATTTAAACTTGCTACTAGGGGTGTACACAAGTTGAGCCGCTCAACAAGGGCTCGCGGCTCGGCTAGATAACAGCTAGGCTCGGCTCGGCTCGATAATAAACGAGCTAAGCTCCAGCTTGAGCAGGATGCCAACTCTTAAAGCTCGGCTTGAGTTCGAAAAGCTCGGCTCGAGTACAGCCCAGCACACACCTTCTCTAGATTGTAAAATTTACAGAGACCTCTCTTCTTAATTTGCTAATGCTGAAAATGCCAATAGTTTAAAAAAAAACTCTCTCTCTCTCTCTCTCTATCTCTCTCTCTCTCTCTCAATATATATACATAGACACCATATATACATACATATTTGTATACATATAGTCATTGAATACATATATACATAGATACTAGTATACATCTGTGAAGTGAGTTTGATATTTTGGGTTTAGATCTTAGATTTTTGGAACAAATTGATTTTGGGTCTAAATCTTAGGAACAAATTAGTTTTTGGAACAAATTGATTTTGGGTTAAAATTTTTTATTTTTCGAACAAATTCATAAATTCATATTCATATATATGTGTGTGTGTGGCCATATATTATGTATGTACTTGTATCTCTATGTCTATATCTATATACATACACAGTAAAGAGTGGAGAGAGAGAGAGAGAGATGTGTAGTTTACTAAAATGGTAAACAAAGTAAGGGTAAAGTAGTAAATTCATACTAGAGGGGATGTTTATGTAATTTTGCAATATAGAGGGAATGTACATGTAATTTCGCCAAACCTCAGGGGAGAACCGTGTAATTAATCCCCTTTTTTTTTAAATGTAATTCGCATATTTAATTCTCTTTCTTTACTATTTTACAGATAAGAAAAACAAATAATCAATGCTTTTTAGAAAATGAAAGAATTGGTTCGATGCTTCATTTGTGAACCTGCTTTATAAATTCAAGTATTTAAAGCCCGTTTGGGTTAGCTGAAAATTAAGTAATTATTTTTTAAGTAATGAGTTATTAAGCTGTGTTGGTGTTTGGTGTTTGGATTAACTGAAATAATAAGTGATTGTTCTAAACAATAGTATTTGACAAACAAGCTGAAAACAATGATCGTTTGTATAAAATGACCAAAAAGGACAACTGATGTTGTCAATATCAAGATACAAAAGTATACTTTACTTTTCTAAAGATTTGCAGTATGGAAGTAAAGGTCGAACCCACAGAGATTGAATTACTACGACTCTTAATTTTAAAACCTAAATCTAATTAATTATGCAAAAGAGATTTTGATTTGAATTTTATTAAACTAATAACAATGAAAATAAATCTAAATTACGAAAGCGATTTAAAAGTGTTTTTATAAATATGTTTAAAGGAACCTAGGATTGCAAATCCACCACTAGATTCATAATAAGGAATATTTATGCATTCAATTAGATTATTAAGTTGGATGATAATGGGGAATTGTAGCTACAAGCCCAATTCCTCCGTAAAAAAAAATAACTATGGTTCAAGCACCAACATAATCCATCTTCGGTTGGCACGAATTATCCCACACTAAACTAGGGTTGTGGTATAATCCGTCTAATCTAGGCATGGACTATTCGGATACTTGATAGCACAATTCAATTTAAGCACCATTACATGTAAATAACCTATATAAGCACAGCAAACATAGATCATTGAGCACATCACAATCAAAATAGATCTAAGACAAGAATAAACTTTAAAAGTGATGATTTAATCAATTAGAAGCACGATTTATTTATAAAAATCCTCGGAACAAGTAATCATCATCCATACATAATAAAACTAAAATAAAAACATAAATAAAACCCTATTACTTGGCTAGGTTTCATTGAAACCCTAGATCTAGAGTCTAGTTGTCCATAGAAGTGGTAGATGGCAAGTAATTGATGGAGGAGGCTATGGAAATCCTTGGTCTTCTTCTTCTTCTCCTTGCTTTCCCCCTTTCAATAGCTAAAATTTTAGTTGTATATTGATGTATCTAATAATTGCCAACCCTTTAATTGAAGTAAAATCGGGTATATATAGATTTACAACAAGTTTTTGGAAGCTTTTCTAACCCGAAACGCACTAAAACTGCTGTATTTAGCTTTCCAGACGTAATTAGCCAGTTTCGTTCGCGTAGGAATCATCAGTAGAGTGAAATACGCAAGTTTGATTTTTACACATGTCGCGCGAGCGGGCCACGCGAGCGCGATATTGGGACCTCGCGCGAGTGGATCGCGCGAGCGATATCTGGGTTTTCGTGCGAGCGGGTCGCGCGCGCGATGTGGTTTTTTCAGCTTCTTTTTGCTTGCTTTTTCACCCCATTTAGCCTGGTTTACTTGATTTCTTCCAAACCTGTCAGAAAATAGAAAACGAAGTAAAAATATACAAAACAGGATAAAAAGGTACTAACAAATGCACGTTAAGGTATATAAATAGGATTTGTTCTCTCCCGATCACACCCCCAAACCTACATTTTGCTAGTCCTCGAGCAAAACTAAAACAAAAACTACTAATAACATACTACTCCATTTTCGCATGGATCGCGATTGCATTTAGCTTATGCAACAAGCCTTTTAAACCTCTAGGTGTCCCTAGTCGGACGAGTGAAGTCTCGTGAGGGTTCTCGTCAACAAGTTACCCACAACCATCTTTATTAACTTATCAATTTAAAAAGTTTTATTCAAACGAAAAACAAAACAATCAATACTCCTTATCATAGAACGATGATTTGAAATAGAATAACAAGCAAGAAGAAACGGAATCAAGCGTCTACCTACGTCATGAAAAAAAATCTCAAGCACATGCATCGTATAAATCAATAAAGTTTCTCATAAAATTGCACGTGTGTGATGTGGTAGTCAAATGAACACGCGCATGTCATGAACTTGGAATATAACTCGGATGACCATCTAACTATGTCTCGACTACGAATCTCACAATGTCAATTACACTCTCAAATGAAACACTCAGAAACATTTGTAATTTTTCTAATATATGTGAGTAAAGGAAATATGTTTTCAAAACGAGAAATGCTCACATATGACTCGAAAGGGACGCATGACACGAAAGAATAGTAGTCTCATGGATAGGATGCCAATAATCAATAAAAATTAATCATTACCATGTTTTAATCCCCCTCCCATCGTTTACATATCCAAACCATGTTTCATAGGATCAAATAGGACTTTTCAAAGGTTATAACGTGGCTTGGGTAGTGGAAAAGGATAGAAAGGATTTGTTAGGTAGTTCTCAGAATGGCCTTGTAAGGCATGTTCGATTTCTTTCATTCATCTCTTCTACCAACTTCATCATTTCATTCCCTTCTTTTCCATATATTTTTTCTTTACTTTTTTTTTTTTTTTTTTTATCAACCTTCTTCTTCTTTATTTTTCTACCACCCTTTATTTACTTTTCTCTCTTTTCCCTTTCTTTTCGTTGCTTTTTGAATAATCAATCAATAAATAATAAGACAACCACCCCAAACATCATCTTGCTCTTTTTTTCTTCTTAATCGACACATCGCCTTATCAACACTAAAAGGTGACGAATCTTTCAGTGGTGAACTCCAAGCTGGTCAAGTTGGAGCAAAAACAAGGATAATGGTGATTAAAGAAAAAGGCATTTTACGGCTCAAAGGGCGAACTAAGGAAATTTATCATTTATCGGTCGGAAGTAAACAAAGAAGGCCTACAATCATGTCCTATGGTTATATGATTATTCAACATTTACGACGGAAGATTATTTAGCATGGTAACAAATATTTTAACTTGACTATCAACCAAAACAAAAATAATAAGACTAAACAACGAGTTGATGCGCTATTTCAATGAAATTCGACAAACACAATGTGTATTTATAACCCTCTAAAAAGAAAAGATAGGCTCAAAAGATCATTGGGCTTAGTCTCCACCACGTGTTATCTAGAAATCCGAATCATATTATAGTTCACATCAAACATGTATTCAAGCGACTACGTGCAGTGCATAGATTAGTGTGCAAATTTATGATATAAAACTACGATTCAAACAATACATGACCTAAAACGTTTCAACATGACATCAGCAAATGTTTAATTACATCTTCTTTTGTTCATCATTCTATAACAATCCAAGTACTATAACAAGAAGTATCAAATTGAGATTGCAAAAACCGTAGGTGACATCGTTTATTTAAGCACAAGAATCGAAATTTTTTTCAAAATTTTGGTGTATATAATGTGCATGTGTGTGCATACCCCCAAACCTAAACCTTTCATTGTCCCCAATGAAATAATAAAACGAAAGAAAGGAGAGTACATAAAGAAGGAACGATAATACCTCGATCTCGGCAAGCATAGAACAGGTGAACACAAAGAAATATGGCAATAAAGTTCAATGTTACCTGTTAATACTGGATAAAAGAACTACACAAGAAAATAATAAAAGCAGCTAGAAGAACTATATCTAAACTAAACTAAACGTAAATAAACTATAAGACTTAAAGAAAGTACGACGACAAAAAGATAATCAACTAAAAAAAATAAAACAAAACTAGAATAATGAAACAATACATGACTTGATCTAAAAGTACCTAAGAAACAGAAATAGAAAAAATAAAAAAACTATTCGAACAGGTGGGGAGAAGGATATAGAAAACAAAACAAAAAATAGGAAAATGGGAGATCGCGCGAGCGGCCCTCGCGCGCGCGAATCCTAATTTTTTTTTTTTGTTTTTTTTTTGTTTTTAATCAATACCTCGCGCGAGCGAGATGCCTCGCGCCCGCGAGATCAGGCGCGAGGAGAACCTGATGGCTCAAAACAAAAAGTAAACGAAAATTTTACTAAGGCACAATCTCGCGCCAGCGACGTCTCGCGCGAGCGATCCGCGCGCGCGAGATTGATATTTTCCTTCTTGTTTAGTATGGAAATGTATATAAGTTCAAAATAAATTATCCCCGACCCCCAAACCTGTTCAGAAAACTGAAAAACTAACCAAAACGACCCAAAAACATGCAAAAATCAAAGAAACGAACGAATTAAAGCTTGGGTTGCCTCCCAAGAAGCGCTATCTTTTATGTCTTTAGCTAGACCATTCTAGCTCAAGACTCAAGGAGGCCGTAACTCGGACTTTGTACCACTTAGGATCTCAGGAAGAGCCCGATGGTAAGTAGAAACCATATTGCTATGTATCACTTCATTCAACGGTTCATCCTTTTCGGTTTCAAATCGATTCTTCACCTTTTGAGTAAATTCGTCATTAGGGTCCATGTTATTCAAATCCATCCGCTTATTACTAACCATAATATTTTCCTCACACGTATTTATTCCTTTATTAGGTTCAATATTACGTCTTACCTCACATTCCGTCTCACGTAGGTAATCGTCGTCTTTAGGAGGTTGATCCATAGCATTAAATACGTTTAATTTTACGTTCATGTTCCCAAATGACACCTTCATTACCCCCGTCCGACAGTTAACACGAGCGTTAGCGGTTGCTAAGAATGGACAACCTAAGATGACAGGAGTGTGCTTCCTAGCATCTAGTACGGGTTCAGTATTAAGAACCATAAAATCAACAGGATAATAGCATTTGTCAACTTTAACTAAGACGTCCTCGACGATTCCTCTAGGTATTTTAATCGAACGATACGCTAATTGAATAGTAGCAGCCGTAGGTTTAAGTTCACCTAAACCTAGTTGTTTATAAACGTGATAAGGTAAGAGATTAACACTAGCTCCTAAGTCAAGGAGAGCCCTATGAATGACCGTGTCACCTATGACACATGAAATCGTAGGCGTACCTGGATCTTTATATTTCGGAGTAGCATGTTTGAAAATGGAACTTACTTTTTCCGTGAGAAAGACCTTTTTCGGAGTGTGACTGCGCAATTTACGTTTTTGAGTGCAAAGGTCTTTTAGACATTTAGCGTAAGCGGGAATTTGTTTTATAGCATCGAGGAATGGAATATTGATTTTTACTTGTTTAAACACCTCGAGTATATCTTCAGCTTTTGACCCTTTCTTAGACAAATGTGACGGTCCCTCAACATTAGGTGGATATGGCATTCTCGGAATATAATTTGGTGGGACCGGTTCATTTTCTTTTCTACTTTGATTCACGTCCTCACCCCTCTCTTTATTCGAGTTAACGTTTACATCCCTCATAACCTCCCTCGGAATTTCAACAACTTCTTCCTCTCGAGTAGTCGTCCTAGTTGACACAGCGTTCACTTGCTCACTCGTACCACCCACCTCGTATTGTCCCTTAGGGTTCCCTTAGAGGTCATGAAAACTTGGTTAGATCTCTGATCTATCAATTTTAAAACCGGTTTGCTGTTCTGAAATTATTCTAAAATTCTGGACAGATTGTGGTCATCTCACAAAATTCATGATTAAACCATTCTAAGCATAAACTCTTGCCAAAACAAAAATTGTAGTGGTAAAACAATGTGTTATTGACACTTTCCCGTTGGTTTCACTTGATTTCAACAGTTAGATTTCGAACTAAAAATCTTTGATCGAAAACAGTTTGTGAAATCACTGTTTTCATTTTGCTAGTTCAACTTTATTTGTTAACCCCAACTATTAAATCATGAAGTTGGACTTAAACTAAACCATCTCTTCTACCATTTAATGGTCATTGAAGACTAAGGACATCTTTAGACCTATGGATTTTTGATGAAGTATGAAATGGACTTCACAAAATCCCAAACAATGAACTCAAACTTATGGACCAAAACTTGAGTTCAAATCGTTACTCCTACCACTTGGTGGTCATTGGAGGATAAAGACACACATATATGTAGGTTTTAGATGAAGTATGAAGAACTTCTCAAAACCCAAGGAAGAGATTAGTCCAAGCCATAGAGATAGACTTAAACTAAAACATTTCTCCTACCATTTGATGGTCATTGGAGACTAAAAAAGCAAATCTACTCTAATCTCCATAGAATATAGTATGAATTCCATAAGATTCATAGTAGAGAGATTCTAGTCATGAGTTGATACTAGCATCTTACCAACTATGTGTAGATTATGATCATGATTCATTTTAATCTCCATATGGATCATAAGATCATAGGAAACTAAGGAATCAAATTCAAAGAGTTTCAATGAGATATGGAAGATCTCATGAACCTTATGAATGAAGTAGAAATAAAGGAAATCAAAGTTTTATTTAAGAACACAAATTCTTCAAAATTGAATTTATCTTAAACCCAAGGCATCAATTAGATCCAAATTAATGAGATGTCATGATTTCAATCACAAGTTCTTGGTGGTGTGTGATGAAATGGGATAAGAAGAGAGGTTTTGAAAATGTGAAAAGTTCCTAGATCTAAGAACTTGTGATTGAATTGTCCTAATTCTACCAAGGATTAAGAGGTTACCTCTATGACCTCAAAGAATTCTTCAATTTCTTGTGAAGTTCTTCCAAGATCTTCAAATTCTTCTTCAAATTCTTTAAGAAATTCTTCTCTTCTTCTCAATTCTCTATATAATTTTGTATCTCTCTCTCTCTCTAAATTCAAGTATATGTGTGTGTATTGATTCAAGTCTCCCAAAATGAAGATGAAAGTTTTTTTATATAGACCACCAATTCAAGGTTAAATGGGTAAATACGGGATGAGACCCATGTGCAAGGATTTCTTCTAGAACATGTGAGAAAAGCAGTCTGTTACAGCCAGCGGCACTCGATGGCTCTCGGCGGCATTCGCTGAGTGCCAGGCGGCACTCGCTGAGTGCCGGGCGGCATTCGCTGAATGCCAGGCGGCATTCGCTGAGTGCCAGGCGGCACTCAGTGAGTGCCGCCGGGTTTTCCGGGTGCCGGGGCTAACTGAATTTTGCCCTACTTTTTAATTTTTAACATATATATTATCATAAGTTTAATTATTGACGAATTATGTTAAAATACTTGTATTTGTAACATATTCCATTAAGAATACATCCATAATATATGCTCTAAATTTATTATTCCTCCTCTTTTTTTTCTTTTCTTTTCTTCCTTTTTCTTTTCAAAAATTCCTCTTTATTTTAAAATTCTTTTTCACCATTTTTATTTTATATTTCTTTTCAAAACTCTTCTTTTATATATATATTGAGCAAATTCTCAGACTGATTTCCTCATGTGTTCTCCAATGTTCAGGTTTCTCCCAAATACCCAAATCCTCTCTCTTCTTTCTCCTTTTTATATTTTATATTTTTAATTTTGAAATTTGTCTTGAAGAATTAATTGAAGATTTTGAATTTCCTGGAAAATCTTCAAATGTCACCGGCCATTGTCATCATCGGTCTTTTGAGAGGTAACCAATCCCTAGATTTGACGTTTGGTCAAAATTGGGGTGTCTACAGTTTGCCCCTCTTTGACAGAGTTTGTGAAGCAACGCGTATCACAAATGAATGTCAAAGCCTGTGTGAAAGACAAGCCTTTGACCAAACAGTCAAATGTAGGTAAAAAAAAAAACAAAATGCATTGCAAAATCGGGTGCGCAGATGGCCAAATGCTGGTCGTGCTCAAGGGTGAGCTGCCTACGTATCCCATCGGGAATCAGACCAAGACGTAGTTCGAGCAAGGGACAACAATACATAAACGCTGGTAGTCACACAGATGAATGCACCTATCCTATCGTGATGCACGTGCTCATGCGAAATTTTTTTTTTTTGGAAAGAACTCGACTGAGCAAGTGTCATGCTCATCATGTTTTCCCCACGTATGACGCATTTTACGTGACGTGTTAGTCAGGGAAGATCACCTAATTCCGTGACTGATGCGAAGATCTCTTACAGGGGTCATGATGCTTTTGGTTTGATTTCGAGGGTAAACGCAAATCTGTTGCGAGAAAATGAGAGTGCAAAAAAAGTTATATTTTAAACAAAAGGATCAACACAAATATGTTACGAGGATCGAGGGTTAACGCAAATATGTTGCGAGAGCCGAGAGTGCAAATAAGTTACATTCTCGAACAAAGGATCAACGCAAATATGTTACGAGGATCGAGGGTTAACGCAAATATGTTGCGTGAATCGAGAATACAAATATGTTACACTCCCAACCAAGAGGATCGACGTAAATTTGTTACGAAGACCGAGAATATAAATATGTTATATTCTCAAAACGAGGGTTGACGCAAATATGTTGCGAGAACCGAGAATGCAAATATGTTACATTCTCGAACAAAGGATCAACGCAAACATGTTACGAGGATCGAGGGTTGACGCAAATATGTTGCGAGAACCGAGAATGCAAATATGTTACATTCTCGAACAAAGGATCAACGCAAACATGTTACGAGGATCGAGGGTTAACGCAAATATGTTGCGAGAACCGAGAATGCAAATATGTTACATTTTCGAACAAAGGATCAACGCAAATATGTTACGAGGATCGAGGGTTAACGCAAATATGTTGCGAGAACCGAGAATGCAAATATGTTACATTCTCGAACAAAGGATCAACGCAAATATGTTACGAGGATCGAGGGTTAACGCAAATATGTTGCGAGAACCGAGAATGCAAATATGTTACACTCCCAACCAAGAGGATCGACGTAAATTTGTTACGAAGACCGAGAATATAAATATGTTATATTCTCAAAACGAGGGTTGACGCAAATATGTTGCGAGAACCGAGAATGCAAATATGTTACATTCTTGAACAAAGGATCAACGCAAATATGTTACATTCTCGAACAAAGGATCAACGCAAATATGTTACGAGGACCGAGAATATAAATATGTTATATTCTCAAAACGTGGGTTGACGCAAATATGTTGCGAGAACCGAGAATGCAAATATGTTACATTCTCGAACAAAGGATCAACACAAATATGTTACGAGGATAGAGAATATAAATATGTTATATTCCCAGAACGAGGGTAAACGCAAATCTGTTGCGAGGACCGAAGACGTAAACCACATTCAGAGGTCAGCAGACTCATATCCAAATTCAATCTTCTCGAGGTTTGGAGTCCACAGATTCAATTTTCAAAATTTGGAATCAACCGACTCGAATTCAATTCAACTTTCAAAATTTGGAGTCCACGGACTCAATTTTAATTCAATTTAAAATCCTGGGGTCAATCGGACCCAAATTCAATTCAACTTTCAAAATTTAGAGTCCACGGACTCAATTTTAATTCAATTTAAAATCCTAGGGTCAATCGAACCCAAATTCAATTCAATTTTCAAAAACCTGGGGTCAATCGGACCCAAATTCAACTCAATTTTTAAAAACCTGGGGTCAATCGGACCCAAATTCACTTCAATTTTCAAAACCTGAGGTCAATCGGACCCAAATTCAATTCAATTTTCAAAATTAGGAGTCAATCTAACTTGAATCAATTCATCTCTTCGAAATTGGGAGTCAATCAAACTCAAATCAATTCGTGTTTTCCAAAATTGGAGTCATTCTGACTCTAGTCAATTCATCTTTTTAAAATTGGAGTCTTTCAGACTCGAGTCAATTCATCTTTTCAAAATTGGAGTCTTTCTGACTCTAGTCAATTCATTCTTCTAAAACCAGGAGTCAATCAGACTCAAATCAACTTAGATTCTCAAAATCAACCAAACTCAATTCGATTCATTCTTTCAAAATCGGGAGTCAATGAGACTCAAATCAATTCATCTTTCCAAAATTGGGAGTCAAACAGACTCAAATCAGCTCAAATCAATTCATTTCTCTAAAAATTAGGAGCCAATCTAATTAATTTTCAAAAGTCCGGAGTCAAACAGACTCCAATTTATTCAAATTCCCAAGAAATCCGGAATTGATTTAGACTTAACTTACCCATTTACTGCAAGCTGGTGTTCTTGACAAAATTCTCAACAAGTAGGGGCTAATCCCAATTTACAAAAGGGCTTAAGAACTTATTCTTCAAATCTCGGGGGTCCCTTTGAAACGAGGGAAAAACTTTAAGGACATGGGAGCAAAATTCGGGGGTTCTCTTGTAAATAGTGAAAATTAGGAGTAAAAAGGCCACCTGGCACACGCGGCGGCACTTGGTGAGGATAACCGGCACTTACTGAGTGCTGGCCGGCACTTCGTGAAATGCCGGGCGGCATTCACTGAGTGCCGGCGACCTTCCATCGAGTGCCGGCCTGGCCAGCAGTTTGTTTTAAAACTTGGTCTCTTCTTCTCTCTTTTTCATTCCTCTCCTTTCTCTTCTCTCGGATTTCCTCTCTAGGATTTCACTCTCTCTTGATTTTCTCTCCAAGAATCACCCACAATCAAGGTATGTTCACTCTCTAATCATAAAGATTACATCTTTTCTTGATTTTGTGTTTGAAATCATGTTTCTTCATGTTTTCCCCTCAAGATTTCTCATATGAACATTGATTTCTCCCTTCTTTTTTTTGTAGTTCTTTCAATGGCTAGTGGCTCAGGGTCTTATGGCCTCCCAAAGAAGAAGTATAAGCCCAACCCTGGTCACAACTCATCAGTCCTACTCGCCGATCCTGGGGCGCATCTTTCAGCACGGGCTTTCAATAGACTAGTATACTCCAAAACCCACTTTTGTGCTTATGATGAAACAATGCAATGCTATGCAATGTAGGATGAATGATGCATATATGGATGCCCCCATGAATTTACGCACTTGAATGCAATTTGACCTATTTGTGATGTCTCCCTTTTATTGAATTATTTTCTTGTCATGTTTGGGGCTCAATGCTCATCATTATGATCCTCACCTTTATTTGGATTTATTTATTTCTTATTGCTCATGGATTCCAATGTTCTATTCATCCAATGCTAATGAGGGGGTACATCAGTCCCGTGAGGCGCTCGGATGAACTACGCTTTAATGAACCTACAAATCTATTGTTGCACGACCAAGAGCTTTACTTTTATTTTTAAATCAAACGAGTCGCTTAGACTCTCAAGAAAAATTTTTATTTCCAAATCAAACGAGTCGCTTAGACTCTCGAAATTTTTTTTTTCAAATCAAACGAGTCGCTTAGACTCTCGAAATTTTTTTTTATTTCCAAATCAAACGAGTCGCTTAGACTCTCGAGAATTTTTTTATTTCCAAATCACACGAGTCGCTTAGACTCTCGAGAATTATTCTTTTTATTTCCAAATCAAACGAGTCGCTTAGACTCTCGAAAAAAAATTTATTTCCAAATCAAACGAGTCGCTTAGACTCAAAAGAATTTCTATCTCTTGAAACAATGAGTCGCTTAGACTCAAAAAGAATTTTTATTGCTTGAAACAAGGAGTCACTTAGACTCAAAAGAATTTTTTATTGCTTGAAACAATGAGTCGCTTAGACTCAAAAGAATCCTTTTTTATTTCTTGAATTGATGAGTCATTTAGACTCAAAAGAATCCTTATCTTCTTCTTTTTTTTTACAGACTCCAGAGTTTATCCTAAAGGGCCATGGGATTATGGCTCACGATCGAAGGTGGTATGAGGCTCTTTCTGATGAAGTCAGAACTTTAGTTAACAACGCTGGATTTGGACTCTTTGCATTACTTCTAGAGAAGAGCTCAAACGACAGGACTCATATCCAGGCCTTGGCAGAGAGATGGTGGGATACAACAAACACTTTTCACCTTCCTTTTGGGGAGATGACAATGACTCCTTTGGACTTTGCTATGATCACAGGTGTTCCATTCGGCGGACTTCCTATTGCTCGCTATGACGATCTTCAGAACCGTCATGAAGAAATTATTGACTTACTCGGGGCTCATCCAGGGGAGTTCATAGTACCTGCAAAATGGTTCCTGGCTACTTTCCAGGGCCAGGCCTTCACCGATGAGCAAATGGCCAGGGCCTTTATCATGTATGTATTGGGTTGCTCGCTGATGAGCACGAAGGGAGATACAATCAACCTTAGGTATTTGGCTTCCCTCACGGACGTCGATCGCATCTCTCAATATAACTAGGGAGGGGCAGGGTTGGCGACCCTCTATAACCACATGAGTGAGGTTTCTCGGGGAAATTCACCTTCCACCGGCGGGTACTGGAGAGCTTGGGAGGTAAAAAATTCAATGACATATACTTTCTACTCTTTTCTTCACCTTTTCTGATTTTATTTTGCTGACCAAATTCATTTTTCCTTGCCTTGCAGATATGGTCTCATGAATACCTTCTCATAAGGGCTCCTAGTACCCGGGGAAGTGAGGCAGCGATTATGCCTCAAGGCTTGAAATGGAGGAAGGGAGCAACGGGCCGGAAGGTCGGGGCTCACGACTTTATCGGTTATAGGAACCTCCTCATCAATCTACGCGAGGTTCACGTGGAGTGGAATCCGTGGGCGGCGGCTCTCCCAGAAGCGATTCAAGCGGCAGTGGCCCTTTCTAGATTGAGAATCCTGATGGTGGGTGAAGCGTGTCGGGAGTGGTATCTTGGTGAGAGAGTGACTAGGCAGTCACTTGCTGCCCCTACCTTTTACGTGCCCAGGGCTCCTCCTGCTACTATGCGGAGCACTGAGACTCTGGATCATGAGGACCTCATTGCTGCTTTAGGTGGGGAGAACATTGCAAATTATTTGGACGATCCAGATGGCTATCCAGTTCTTAGGTTGAATTCCCTTATGCACAACTTTCCTCTCATGGATGTTATCCGGGTAACGAACTTTATTCACACATAAACTTCATTTCTGTTTCCTGTTCTTTTATGAGATATGCAACTATTCATGTCAAAACTCTTACTTGCAGCCTGTTCCTGGGGTCGCCGAACCCCCAGCCCTTCCGCAGTGGAATTGGAATGTTCCAATGGTCGACATGGGTCAAGAGACCATGTATCAGCTGGCCCCCTATGCTCAAAATGCTCCAACCATCCCTCTGTAATACGATACAGTCCCCCGGGATTATGCTGAGGAGGGTCTATCCTATGCGCACACCGTCCAGCATTGGATCCATGGACGTGAATGGAGGGTAAATTCCCCTTTTGTCAGAGACAAAACCCTTATCACCATTATTTTTCAAAATTCAAAAGATTTTCCTTATTTATTTAAAAAAAAAAAAAAAATTCAAATACGCATTTTTTTTATAAAAGGTTTTCTTATTTCTTTCTTTCTCAGGCTGATGGAGCGAGAGCCATTGCTGACCTTTAGGCTAGGGCTATGGTATCATAATCTGCCCCCCCCCCCCCCCCCCCTTTTTTTTTTTTAAATTACTTATTTCATTTTATTTTCTCTTGCAGGAAGCTGAGATGGCTGTTCTGAGGAGGCAGATCTAGAAGTTTCAACTAGGTCAAGGCGGCGGCTATCAAGGAGGTGCTGGTGGCAGCAGCCAAGGCGGCGACGGAGGTGCTGGTGGAGACGGCGGAGATGGTGGAGATGGTGGAGACGGTGGAGCTGGGGGAAGTCAGACAGCTCCGCAGGCGCCCAGAAGGAATCCTCGTCGCCGACGAGGATAGCTTATCTCTTTTATTATATTATGTTCCTGTGAGGACAAGAATTCTGAATTTTCTCTTTTGATGGACTTATTTAAACGGATAGATAGCATTCATGCATGGTGGCCTTCGTGCCAATTTTGAATTTGTTTATATTCATGCTTGATTGTTTCCCTGGCTTAGCTGTAAACCTTATCCCTTTTGCTTATTTAGAACATGAACATCTTTTCTTGATTTTATTTGATGAATGGTGCAAGACAAATGATGCTGGGATGATGACTGGTGAAATTCTGTTCAAATTTTTATGCAGGTTTGGGCTGATTAAGGTTACAAACTGACCCATGAGCTTTTCAAACCCTGGCCGGCACTCGGGGAGTATGGCCGGCACTCACTGAATGCCGTGCGGCACTCATTGTCTGCCAGCCGGCACTCAGTGAGTGCCGCCGCTTTACATCAGGTGCTGGTCCGGGCCCTTTTTCTATATAAAGTGCCATTTGCCATTTTTTAGGTTCATTTGAGATTTCCAGAGCCCTTTGCTCTCTTTGCACTCAAACTTTTCTTTCTATATTCTCCTCCTTTCTTCATGGCCCCCATTAGTTCTGCCATTCTATACCTATGGATGGATTCTCTTTCCGGCATCGACCGACTCAACTTTGAATCTCACAGACTGGCAGATCTTTTCGCATTTCGCCATATGGCTCTGGACGAGGGCTTACTTCGAGCAACTATCATGTGTTGGGACCCTTCTCTGCACGTCTTTCGATTTGGTCACGAGGAGGTTTGTCCTCTTTTTGAGGAGTTCAGTGCCATCCTCCACACCGATCCCTATGCTGACTTGATCATTCCACAGGTTCAGGCGGGATATATCCAGGATTTATCGGCCCTTCTTGGTATTTCCCGGGTTGCTGCCAGTTCTTTTGTTCGGGATCGACACATTGATTTTGACCGCCTTTCTTCTACTTATGTACCCATTGGTGATCCTGACAATGGGAGATATCAGGTTATCAGACGGAGTGCCCTTTCCTTGGCGATGCTTTCCCACTTCTTATTTCAGTCTTCCATCGACATCCTGATTCCGGTCGTATGTGGCCTCCGAGAGATGCAGAGTGCCGTTATGCTCATTCTGGGGGAGACCTTGCTGGGCTTGGATCATGCTCATACCGCGGGGTCGATGCTGATTTCGGGGTCATCTCACGTTTTGCAGGTTTGGCTCTTCGATCGCTTAGGCTTCTTCGCTCGCCCTCCCCTCGGGAGACCGCTTTCCTATGATTGCATGGGTGTCTGTTACCCTTCCCGTATAGTTACTAGCTGGCTTGTTTGGTTCCGAGGCTTGAGCTACGAGGACATCTGCTGGATATGCCCCCGGTGGTCTTATTGTTCCGTCGCGGTACGACTCCCTGGGCGCCCGGGGGTTTGGTTGCCTGGCCTGCGAGTTACCACCTTTTACATCCCCAGCCGGGTAGTTCGCCAGTTTGGCTTGCTCCAGGACGTCCCCGATGCTATTACCGCTGATTTCTCGAGGAGTTCTGCCCTACACCCTTCTACCGTGAGGATATTCGCTGAGGCTTGGCATGATAGGGTATCGGCTCCCTTTCGGAGGACTCCAGCTTCAGTTGTCCCGACCGCAGAGTATTTGCTTGAGATCCAGACCTTGGTCAGGGAATAGCTTCTAGACAGAAAAAAATGAAAAAAAAAGGGAAAACAAGACTTTAAAATTTTGACAAATTCTGCTTAACTTTTGCTGCATTTTTATTTTCTGTGATGCATTTTCCTTTTCCCCCCTTTTTTTTTTTTTTGTGAAAAGCTTTCTCTCTCTTTTTTTTTTTTTTTTTTTTTTTTTTTTTTTATATTCCGAAAATGCCCTAATCATGTTGAATCAAAGTTAGCACTTCTTTAATTTCTTTGGGTTATGAACAGTTTTCTTCTCAATGTCTCTTTCAGCTTTTGTTACTCTTTCATGAGTCTTGCTTAGTTTTAATCTCTCTATATAATGAACTCTTGCTTGTTTCCACATGATGCATATTTTGATAGCCAGTAGATCCAGAAATGGGTTTAGGCTTTTCCTGGGTTCATCGGTTCTAGCAAACGAAGTTTGCCCCTGGTTTTGGGACTTAGATGTGGTTCTCGGGCAAACGCAAGTTTGCCCCTAGTTTGGTATAGGGAAACTCGGGATATTTAACTTTGTTTGGGCTTTATTTGGACCGAGGGCCTTGTGAGCCCGCCTACTTATCCCCGAATGGGTATCAAGTCTGCAGTAGTTCAGCTAAGGCTTAGAAAGAACACACACATTTTTGTTATTTTGTGACCGAACCGAGCGGGTTGCCTACGTATCCCCTATCGGGAATCAGGTCAAGCGTAGTTCATCGACTCTGGAGGTTTTGAAAGGCAAAGTTTTAAGCAAAATACTTTTTGAGGCGATCGAGGTTGATTGGTTGTTTAAACTCAACCCCATCCAGGTCCATGAGATAAGCAGCTCCTCCGGAGAGAAGTGTCTTGATAATGTATGGTCCGACCCAGTTAGGTTTGAATTTCCCTCGTGGGTCATAAACGGGTGCTTTAAGTTCTTTGAGGACCAGGTCGCCCTCAGCAAGCTTCCTTGGGCGAACCTTTTTGTTGAAAGCACGAGCTATCCTTTTCTGATATCCCCGAGTATGGTTTACAGCAGCCAACCTCTTTTCATCGAATAACATTAATTCCTCATATCTCCCCTGCAACCATTCCAATTCGGTTACTTCGCACTCTGCCAAAACTCTCAAAGATAGTATTTCGACTTCTACTGGCAACACAGCCTCCATCCCGTAGACCAAGGAATATGGCGTAGCTCCGGTTGAAGTTCTCACGGAAGTTCGATATCCCCACAAAGCGAAAGGTAGTTTTTCATGCCAATCCCTATATGTATCCGTCATTTTTCCCAGGATTGCCTTTACATTTTTGTTTGCGGCCTCTACTGCTCCATTTGTTTGTGGTCTGTATGGTGAGGACTGGTGGTGGGTAATCCTATACTTCTCTAGGAATGGAATAACCTCTCCCTGAAAATGACTCCCATGGTCAGAAATAAGCTCATTTGGCACCCCGTATCTGCAGATTATATTCTTCTGGATAAAACTCGCCATATCTTTTGTCTTCAGAGTTGCATATGATGCTGCTTCTACCCATTTAGTAAAATAGTCTATTGCCACAATTATGTACCGGTGCCCATTTGAAGCTTTCGGAACTACTTCCCCGATGATATCAATACCCCACACAGAGAACGGCCAAGGGGTGGTCATGCTATAGAGCTGGGAAGGTGGGGTATGCATTAAATTTGCATGAACCTGACATTTATGGCATCTCCTAACATACTCACAGCAATCCTTATCTAAAGTCGTCCAATAGTATCCTTGCCGAATTATCTTTTTGGCCAACATGTGTCCGTTCATGTGGGGCCCACAGACTCCTTCATGTATTTCTTCCATCATTTTCCTTGCTTCCCTTCTATATAGACATTCTAAATTATAACCAGTGTAAGACTTCTTCCACAACTTTCCCGCATAGATTACAAATTGAGCTGAAAATCTACGAATTGCTTTCTTATCCTTCTCTGAAGCTCCTCCGGGATATTCTCCTTTCTCAATAAAGTTCCAAACATCTGTATACCATGGTATCTCAACCTCTTCCTCTTCTTCAATGGCGGCGATAGTTTCATACGAAGGTCGGGTTCTCTCTTCTATGGACAAAGGAATCATGGAGACTCCCACAGGAATTTGGATCATTGAGGCTAAGGTTGCTAGGGAATCTGCCAATTGGTTCTCCTCACGGGGAAGGTAGTAGAACGAAATTTTTCTGAATTGCACTTTCAGGCTCTCTAGGTATTCATGGTAAGGTCTCAATTTCTCATGCTTTATTCTCCAGTCACCCCTCACTTGTGATATTATTAGAATAGAGTCTCCGAACACATCGATCTTTTCCACTCACAAAGCCAAGGCTGCTTCCATCCCAATTATACAGGCTTCGTATTCTGCCGTGTTATTAGTCGAATTATACTTGAGCTTAACGGCCAATGGAGTGGGAGCCCCGCTAGGTGATATGAGGATGATCCCTACCCCGTATCCTATCTGATTGGCTGCTCCATCGAAGTACATTCTCCACAGGTTCTCCTTTACTTCCATTACTTCCTCATCTGGAAACCTAAATTCCCCTCTTTCTTCAGATTCTATGGCAAGGTCGGCTAAGTACTCGGCGACGGCTCTCCCCTTGACAGATTTGGAAGTGACATATCTGATATCGAATTCGGCTAACATCATGGTCCATCGGGATATTCTACTGGTTAGGGCGGGCTTTTCAAAGAGGTATTTGAGTGGGTCCATTCGGGATATCAGGGTGATAGGGAAGGCTAACATGTAATGCCTAAGGCGACGGGTACACCACGCCAAGGCCCAACAAGCTTTCTCCAATGGTGAATAGTTCAACTCATATCCGGTCATCCTCTTACTCAGGTAGTATATGGCTTTTTCCACACGCCCCTCTTCCTCTTCTTAGGCCAGCATGCACCCCATTGAGTTTTCGGTTATGGATAGGTATAGCAGTAAAGGCTTCCCAGGTTTAGGAGGTGATAAGATAGGCGGGTTTTGAAGGTAGGTTTTGATCTTTTCAAAGGCTTTTTGGCATTGGTCATCCCATTCGAACTTTTCCCCTTTCCTCAACAATTTGAACAACGGGTCACATGTCATGGTGTGTTTGGATATGAAGCGGCTGATGAACTGTATTCTTCCTAGGAACCCTCTCAACTCCTTCTCATTCTTCGGTGAAGGCATTTCGGTTATGGCTTGGATTTTGGTGGGATCTACCTCAATTCCTCTCTGTGTGATTAAAAATCCTAGCAATTTCCCAGTGGTGACCCCAAAGGTGCATTTTTGCAGATTTAGCCTCATTCTGAACTTTCTTAGCCTTTCGAAAAAATTTCTTAACGCCTCCAAGTGCCCTCCTCTATCCTTAGACTTTACTATCATGTCATCCACATATACTTCTACTTCTTTATGAATCATATCATGCAGCAACGTAGTAGCAGCTCTTTGGTAGGTCGCACCTGCATTTTTAAGCCCAAATGGCATAACTCTATAGCAATAAGTCCCCCAAGGTGTGATAAAGGTTGTTTTCTCTCTATCCTTTGGCGCCATCAAGATCTGGTTATACCCTGAAAACCCATCCATGAAAGATAGAAGTTGATGCCCTGCGGTATTATCTACTAATACGTCGATGTGGGGTAAAGGGAAATCATCTTTAGGGCTAGCTTTGTTCAAATCTCGGAAATCTACACACACCCTAACACGACCATCCTTTTTAGGTACCGGCACAATATTGGCAACCCATTCAGGATACTCGGTGACAATCAAGAATCCAGCCTTCAGTTGCTTTTCAACCTCCTCTTTCACTTTAAGCGCCCATTCAGGCCTCATTCGCCTCAATTTTTGTTTTACGGGTTTTGAATTTGGGAAAAGGGGAATATGGTGTTGGACAATTTCTGGATCAATTCCTGGCATATCATCATAAGACCATGCAAAGACATCTTTGAATTCTTTTAATAGATTGATTAATTCTTTGCTCTCCTCATTATTAAGTGTGGAGTCAATAGAAACATTTTGTGGATTATCTTCATTTCACAGATTAATGGTTAAAGTGCTTTCCATGATTTTGCATGCAGGTTCATTTTATTTTTCAATCAATTTTTGTAATTCATGAGGTATGTCATTATATTCATCACACGCATCACAGTTATTATTATGCACAGTCAAGTAAGCAGAATTAGTCACATCCTCATTAACTTTTTTCGGAGCAATTACAACAGACATAGAAATGAAAAGACACCTCATTTGGGCCAATACAGACTCTGGGTGAGGGGGATACTTATTACTAGACTCAAAGACCCACTCTTTCTTGCTTTCCCCTCCCATATCGCTGATGAAGTGATCTTCCCGTTCCTCTTCCTGAGTGATCTCTTCTATTTCTACTTCCCCTGGTTTCCCTTCATACGCTGGCTTCCCCTTTTCCTCATTCCCCTTGCTTTCTTCTTTATCCCGGCCTTTCCCATTTTCATCCTTAATCTCTGCAGAGCTCCCCTTTTCGGTCCCCTCGCACCCTCCTCCTAGCAGTTTCTTCATTGCCGAGCCATCCATAGTACACACCCAGTCCTGAATAATGGCAGATTTTGCAGGCTGTTGAAGATAAGGGTCTTCATAATCAGAGAAGTCATGTGCAAAGAAAATCTCGAATCCCGGCTTCATACGCTTCTCCGCTCTATCCAACCACGGCTCCGGAAAACCGCAAAACAGAAATTCCTCCCCTTGCTTGACGAAATACCCATTAAGAGTTTTTAAGTATGGTTCCAGCGGTGCATCAGTTGCTTTCTTCTTTTTCTTCGACTCTTCCTTGCTTGGCGAGTACCCTAGCCCGTGAGTGTGGGTTTGTGTAACGATATTCGGGAATTCTGACAATCCTTGGTGTTTCTTACCTAAACCCATCCCCGGGAAGAACCCCATTTTTCTCATGATCCCGGCCACCAACGGACTGGCGTATTGATCAAAATACAATGGTAAAAACTCCTTCGGCTTCCCCTCTTCTATGATGTTAATGAACTCAAACCCTCCTAAACTTGCTTCACCCTCTTGCATCTGTACTTCTAAAATCGGAACACTTGATGAGGCCCCAGATATATTTATCCAGCTATCCCCCAGAAGATCGCATACCTTGTTTTTCCAGATGTACTTAACTTTCTGATGGATGGTCGATGGAATGGCACCCAAACTATCAAGCCATGGCCTTCCCAGAAGCAGGTTAAATGATGCACGAATGTCAATGATTTGGAATTCTGTCTCCCTTTCGCCGGTCCCAACAGAGAGATTTAGAAAGATGATCCCCATAACTGCCCGTAGAGTATTATCATAAGCCCTCACTTTCTGTTCCGATGGTATAAACGTGGATTCATCGAGCCCCATCCTTTTAGCTGTCCGAAAAGGGCACACATTTAATGTGGACCCGTTGTCAACAAGGCAAGCGGGTAGAGAGTTCCCTAGGCACTCCACGGTAACGTGCAACGGCTTATTGTAAATAGGTCCCCCAGGAGGTAAGTCAGCTTCGGAGAAAGAAATAGCGAGAGTTGGACTTCTGTTGATCATGCCGACGAGATCTTCCGGAGTAACATCGATGGAGACGTCCGATTGATTGAGAGCATCGAGGACTGCTTGTCTATGACGCTTGGAAGCGATTAACAACCCCCAAATAGTGATATTTGCCTGAGTCTTCTTCATTTGTCTTAAAACTCTGTCCTCTTCTTCTTCCTCATTCAGTTTCTCTTTCCCTTTATTCATTTCCTGCCTCGGGTGATCTTCCTCAAGTTCGTGTGGTTTAAAATGTCTTCCGGATCGTGTGAGGTGACTAATTCCTTCTTTGACCCAAAGTCCATCCTGTGTTTCAGCAACTTTCAAACCTTCCTCCTCACTTTCATACCACAGGTCCTCCTTAACTTTATTGTGAGCCTGAACATCGTCTCTTTTGTGCCAAAGTGAATTGTCAGCTTCAGGTGCCCACCAATCTATGTCAACAACCCCTTCTATTTCTTTCCCTTCGCTTTTATCTTCCAGCCCTCTTAGAGTGCAGATCTGTGAATCTTCCATCATCTGATAAGCTTTTCTCGGACTTCCCAACTTAGTGATTAATGTGGATGGATCAAAAGAGCTCCCCTCATTCCCCAAGTAGTAAATTCTGGGTGGTGGCATGGCATGATGATCTAGTAACGGATTTCTGGTAACATTTGGCGGCTTGGTGGGTGGTTCAGATATTACTTTCTTGTCAATCAAATCTTGGATCTCATGTCTTAATCTTGAACACCGATCAGTTGAGTGCCCTTGTTCCTGATGGAATTTGCAATATAGATCAGATTTGAAATTTGGAGGTGGTGGATTCAGTCTTGGTCGCGGCTCTAGTAGGCGGAGATGTCCTTTTGCCAATAGCCGATCAAGGGCCGTAGATAATGATACTCCCAATTCCGAAAACCTCCTTAAAGGCTTATCCCCTCCCCTCTTTGGGTAACTTCTGGCTATATCAAACTTTTTCTCGGGTTCGCTCAGTGCGTTCACATCTGTAGGTCCTGGATGACCTCCTGAATGTCCTCCTCCTGCTCCATAATTCGGCCGTCTGTACCTGTTCGCTGGCTCCTCCCTTTTGATTAACCCTTCCTGTATCGCATCTTCGATCCTGGTCCCTACATCAAACACTTCGGCAAAGGTGTTGAGGGATTGGAACCTCATCTTCTCCTGATAGACAGGTTGGAGGTTCTTCATTAGCATTCGGATTTGCTCTCTTTCAGTCGGCCTTTGTACCATCTTAGCAGCTTTTCCCCTCCATCGGCTCAAAAATTCAGCAAAAGATTCTTTGTTCCCCTGTCGGGTGGTCTCTAAATCCCTGATAGTAACATCCAATTCCTGATTGTATTCGTATTGGGCTACGAATGCTTTGATCACTTCTTCCCAATTTCTGGTTTTCCCCGGCTCTAGAGTGAGATACCAAGACAAAGCAGCCCCAGTTAACGTCTGCTGAAACAAGACTGCCATCATGGTTGTGCTCAAACCACTAGGCTGGAATGCCCCTATACACATTCTGACGTGGCTACGAGGGTTCCCTGTTCCGTCAAACTTATCAAACACAAGCATTTTAAATCCTGTAGGTAATACCTCACAGACCCCCTCATATAATCCTTCCAACTCCAACAAGTAGGTATCAACCCCATGGGACTTACGGACTACCCTTTCCAACTTTTCCATTTTCTCAGTCATCATCTTATCTTTCTCAGCCCTTTCCTTTTCTAGTTTCTCTTTTTCTGCTCTCGGTGCTTCAGCCCCTTCTGTTTCATCAAACCAATCTTCATCCCGGTGAGGAGGATCATTAAGTGGTGGCTGTCGTGCTAGCGCTTCTATCATGGTCATCATTCTAGTCATTTGACCCGCCTGTTGTTCCATTACTCCTCTCAATTCCGCTATTTCCCTTGCGTTCGCTTCTTGTGCCATGCCTCTTCTTACTAACCTCGCAGTAGAATCTCTATACCAGACTGTGCTCGTAGCTGTTTCTATCTTTTACCTACAATCATATTTTCCAAATTATCATTTTTCTATTCTAACAACTCTTCATTATTTCTCCCTTTTCACCACTATTTTTATTGCCTTTCATCATCATATCCATTTCATTAAGAGACTTCATGAATGATTCATATGCCACACGGATGTAATGCATGTGTGCGTGTGTGCCTATTCTATATGCAAAAGAAAAGGAAAATTCTAATCCTAACACATAAACACATAAGCACATAAAATCCTCATCTATGTCAAGTGCGCTTAACTTCTCCTTTCATCGTGATCCTCATTACCTTTTCACAGGTCGGGTATTCAAAATTTTCCGAAATTCATTTGAAAAGCATTTCTTTAAATGATGAGATCTTTCAAAAACAATTCTCAAGGGTTTTGAGTTTATTTTTTAAATGAGGATGTGAAAATATTTCTCAATAAAGATGACTGGATCGAGGTTCTTCTTTGAAATTCATTTGAAGAGCATTTCTTCCAAAAAAAACAATTCCCAAAATTTTTGGATTTTTCCTTAGAAGATGATCATGTGAAAATATATCTTAACAAAGGTTGATTTAGAATCAAAAGTGAGCTTCAAAGATTTTTGAAAGAGCGGTTTAAATGCTTTGGAATAAAGATCGCAAAAATCTATTTTTACTTTTAAAGATGTATTTTAAAAAATCTTTGGGTAGAAGGATCACATGATTGGATAATTATCGCACTTTTCATGGATTCAGATGCATACAAGGTCAATGATGCTTAGCTAACATGATATAAGAAGTATAATCTTATAATCAAGGTTCGGCATGTTCTCCAAATGTCGCAGAACATGAGGAGAAATTGCTAAAAGGTGATTAAAAGATTATACATCTTTAATCAAGCAAGTATCGTCATCATCTCAAGTAATCCCTTCCGGGCATACAAAACTTCCTAGCACATAAATCCTAATCAAGAATTGATTTCCTAAGATCGACAGGTTCTATAGAAGCTACCATGCAAAGGCCGGGTTTTGGTCGAATAAGGGACCCTTGACACACACCCGATAGGATGCTTCATATACCAAAACATGGTACGAGATCAAGGGTGATCACACGGCCCCATGATGGCTTGACCAACCGGGTTGCCCCGAGCCTCCAAGGTCATAGTTCCGTGCAATCGACTGGCGAGACATGCAAGTGCAATGCAACGGGCACACAAAAATTAATTAATTTGATTAAAAGGATGCTTTCAAGTCTAATCCTCGAGTGAACCCAAAATCAAAATTCTGGTCTGCGAAACCAGAGATTCTGGGTTCGATCCCCAGCAGAGTCGCCAGATTGTGGATACCGCAGGTTTTTCTTTACCCACAACTTTTCAAAATCAAATTCTAAAACAAATGAGAGTCGCCACTTAATTTTTTAAAAGGAAAAATTAAGAAACCATTTTAAAGCAAACTGATCTTTTGCGAAACCAAAGATAAACTGGGTCCGGGGATTATGGAATGAAAGGGGAAGGAGCCCGGCGGACTAAAACACCCCCTTTCATCCTATCTCTCGATAGGCCTCTACTCAACATCCTTTTTAATCAAATTAATAATCTAAGCATGCCCTCAATTAATACATATATAGGTATACATAACACAAGCATGTTGGAAATGGTGTAAAATTGCTAACGGCAAAATATCATTCATAAGCCACGTAATTCAAGTAGCAAGCAACATGATATGCAATAGAGAACTAGAAAACATACCCGGGATCAGGCCGCGAATATTAAACGTGCAATGCATGCAAGAACAAAATAAATCTAAGAAAAGGTCTCTAACACATATATACACATAAGGCAAAACCTAGGCTAAGGTGTCGCACATGGAGTCGAAAATCAATTAAAAAATCAACGAAATGAATTAAACTAGAGAAGGGATGAGAAATTGTACCTCAAATGCGCTACAAAACAAAGGTTAGTACACATGCCTTAGACAAGATATAATATCAAAGTGTAATTAATCCTAAGTCATGTTCAACTAGATTCAACTAAGACAAGAGATAAGTCCTACTTATGAATATTACCATGTATGCATGAATATGAACAAGAATGAGATATGAATTTATTCACTAATTTCGATCCCTAAGCCTCTGGGTTTAATCTAAATTATCATTATTCAAAACATGGTTTGAGTCCTAAGACATTAAGAGACCATTTAAGTTGAAATAAATAAAATTAGACAAAAATAGTAGCAGTTTTTATGAATTACAGAGAGAAGACCAAATGTTCAAAAATAGGAATAAAATACTTCCAATGGTTGGATCTGAATGATATTTGGATATGTTATGCCTCTGTGAGTCTAGGTTCTAACCCAAAAAGAAAATCGAAGTTTCAACGGTTAGATCTCCGGGAATACGGAAATTACTAGACCTCACTCAGGATTTTACAACTCTCTGTCCAGAGATCTTGTATGATTTTTTAAAAATAGCAAACAAATCTGAATTGCTTCATTCTTTTTAGGGGACCTTCCTAACACATTAAAGTTCTTATAAAAAATTATTAGAGGTCATGAAAACTTGGTTAGATCTCTGATCTATCAATTTTAAAACCGGTTTGCTGTTCTGAAATTATTCTAAAATTCTGGACAGATTGTGGTCATCTCACAAAATTCATGATCAAACCATTCTAAGCATAAAATCTTGCCAAAACAAAAATTGCAGTGGTAAAACAATGTGTTATTGACACTTTCCCGTTGGTTTCATTTGATTTCAATGGTTAGATTTCGAACTAAAAATCTTTGATCGAAAACAGTTTGTGAAATCACTGTTTTCATTTTGCTAGTTCAACTTTATTTATTAACCCCAACTATTAAATCATGAAGTTGGACTTAAACTAAACCATCTCTTCTACCATTTAATGGTCATTGAAGACTAAGGACATCTTTAGACCTATGGATTTTTGATGAAGTATGAAATGAACTTCACAAAATCCCAAACAATGAACTCAAACTTATGGACCAAAACTTGAGTTCAAATCGTTACTCCTACCACTTGGTGGTCATTGGAGGATAAAGACACACATATATGTAGGTTTTAGATGAAGTATGAAGAACTTCTCAAAACCCAAGGAAGAGATTAGTCCAAGCCATAGAGATAGACTTAAACTAAAACATTTCTCCTACCATTTGATGGTCATTGGAGACTAAAAAAGCAAATCTACTCTAATCTCCATAGAATATAGTATGAATTTCATAAGATTCATAGTAGAGAGATTCTAGTCATGAGTTGATACTAGCATCTTACCAACTATGTGTAGATTATGATCATGATTCATTTTAATCTCCATATGGATCATAAGATCATAGGAAACTAAGGAATCAAATTCAAAGAGTTTCAATGAGATATGGAAGATCTCATGAACCTTATGAATGAAGTAGAAATAAAGGAAATCAAAGTTTTATTTAAGAACACAAATTCTTCAAAATTGAATTTATCTTAAACCCAAGGCATCAATTAGATCCAAATTAATGAGATGTCATGAGATTCAATCACAAGTTCTTGGTGGTGTGTGATGAAATGGGATAAGAAGAGAGGTTTTGAAAATGTGAAAAGTTCCTAGATCTAAGAACTTGTGATTGAATTGTCCTAATTCTACCAAGGATTAAGAGGTTACCTCTATGACCTCAAAGAATTCTTCAATTTCTTGTGAAGTTCTTCCAAGATCTTCAAATTCTTCTTCAAATTCTTCAAGAAATTCTTCTCTTCTTCTCAATTCTCTATATAATTTTGTATCTCTCTCTCTCTAAATTCAAGTATATGTGTGTGTATTGATTCAAGTCTCCCAAAATGAAGATGAAAGTTTTTTTATATAGACCACAATTCAAGGTTAAATGGGTAAATTCGGGTGGAGACCCATGTGCAAGAATTTCTTCTAGAAGATGTGAGAAAAGCAGTCTGTTACAGCCAGCGGCACTCGACGGCTCCCGGCGGCATTCGCTGAGTGCCGGGCGGCACTCGCTGAGTGCCGGGCGGCATTCGCTGAATGCCAGGCGGCATTCGCTGAGTGCCAGGCGGTACTCAGTGAGTGCCGCCGGGTTTTCTGGGTGCCGGGGCTAACTGAATTTTGCCCTACTTTTTAATTTTCAACATATATATTATCATAAGCTTAATTACTGACGAATTATGTTAAAATACTTGTATTTGTAACATATTCCATTAAGAATACATCCATAATATATGCTCTAAATTTATTATTCCTCCTCTTTTTTTTCTTTTCTTTTCTTCCTTTTTCTTTTCAAAAATTCCTCTTTATTTTAAAATTCTTTTTCATCATTTTTATTTTATATTTCTTTTCAAAACTCTTCTTTTATATATATATATTGAGCAAATTCTCAGACTGATTTCCTCATGTGTTCTCCAATGTTCGGGTTTCTCCCGAATACCCAAATCCTCTCTCTTCTTTCTCCTTTTTATATTTTCTATTTTTAATTTTGAAATTTGTCTTGAAGAATCAATTGAAGATTTTGAATTTCCTGGAAAATCTTCGAATGTCACCGGCCATTGTCATCATCGGTCTTTTGAGAGGTAACCAATCCCTAGATTTGACGTTTGGTCAAAATTGGGGTGTCTACACCGGTGTGCTTGAACCTATTTTGGTATACACGAGAAGCTTTCGAGTGATGTGTTGTTGCTAGTTATGTGATTGACTTAGCATCTCAGTTCCTATCGCTGAACGTTATTTCCGTGAGGTCGCACGTTCTATTTCCCGTATGAGGAGATGGTGAAAGTTGGAATTTGAGAGATTTGTTTGGCACAAGGCCTATGTGGGTGAGTGGGAGATGTTAGCATTTTGTGGGTTATGGGTCACCCACATATGTTATGGACCGAGTCCAATGGGCTTGAATTAGGCTCCAAGTAATCGTAGTGGGATTAGACTTGGGAGCCCTAGCTAGTCCAACCCTACTAGTGTATGCCTATATATATGAGTGTATAGATGCAAACAAGGGTTGCATAAACTAAAAGAGAAGTCTCTCTCTACAACTCTCTGTAGCCGCCGCCCACTCTCTCTCTCTCTCTCTCTCTCGTTTTCTCTCTCGATTCCTTTTTCTCTCTAAGCCAAATCACACTAGGGATTGGGATTTAATTTGTGGAAACAAAGGAGATATCTCTAGTAGGTATTCTCATGAATGGTTCAAAGCACAAGAGCATACACGGAAGCACCAAAGTGCAACAATTCGTGGGTGAAGATGTCAGGCTCATAACAACACCAAAAAGACGATCCGTCGGGTTATTTCCCAAGGTATGTCCTAAACCCGACTCGTATGCATATGTGCATATTATGTACAGTTGTCATTGGTCTTCCTTACGTCATCCTGATTTCATCCTTAGTGGGGTTGGGGGTACGGGGTATATGGGGTTCAGGATTTCTATTTTAGGGTTTAGGGTATGTAGTTTGGGGTTTAGGATTTTGGGTATGGTGTAAGGGGTTTGGGGTTTAGGGCGACCTAACTTTGTCCTCGTACCGTCCCTTGCATTTTTATTGATCTCAATATTTGATAAAGGATGACCTTACATCATCCTATTTTCTTCCTTGACAAATTTTATCACACAAATTTCAAAACCAAAACATTAACTATATTATACACTGTCAATTGGAACCACCAGAATATAGTGTGACTCCATTGCCATACCAAGGGATGTAAATTTTTATCACACAAATATGAAAATCACAACATTAACAATATTATACATTCGTTGAGTGAGCATTAAATTCTACTAAAAGCGGTAGCATTAATTCTACTAAAAGAGGATAGATAAATCTATGAATTGTAATGCCTCTCAAATTTGGACTCAAAAGTAATGTTATGGCTTTAATTGTAGAGTTAATTAGTATAATGTCCATTTTACTCTAGGTTTCTTGCAATAGGCCCAACGTATGAAACAATTTCGTCTGAAGTCCACACCATAAAATTTGGACCAAACTACCCTTTCCATTTCTCATTCAAAACTGCAATTAATAAACCCAAACTATTTTAGGGGTTTTCAAAATTCAAATCCCAAATACCTAAATGAGAATAAATCACATTATATATGCATCTCTCTCTCTCTCTCTCTCTCTCTCTCCCTGTTTAGAGAGAGAAAGCTCAGGCCATAGCTCAAATCATCCTCACACAGGACCTCTCCGGCGACCTCACGCTAGTCGACGCAAGCCAGATAAACTCCATGGCGAGATGCTCAGTCTCAAACACGCCGCCGCGCTCCTCCCGGGGACCAAGATCAAGGCCGACTTGGACTACTCGAGGACCAAGATCATCATCGGATCCGCTCTCTGTATCGTCATCGCCGGTGCTAGGCAGAACCCCGGCAAGTCCAGGCTGAACTTGATACAGAGGAACAAGGGTGTTCTTGATTATTGTGCCCCAACTTGCGAAGTACTCGCCTGATTCGATGTTGGTGATTGTTTCGAACCCGGTTGATGTTTTGACTTATGATTCTTGGAAGCTTTCTGGGTTTCAACAACAATGGCAATACCGGATCTGCTCTCTCTCAAGCTATACAATGGAACCCGATTGTATATTATGTTGTGGTTTAAAGGTTGTGGTCCAAAAGGTTGTAGTGTAAAATTTAACACTCATGTTCTTGGTTTCACATGTTATGCTGCGAAATTGTATACTATGTGAATGAAAAATGTGATGTCAATGAAATATTGCAGTCAGTGTAAAAATGAATGTGCAAATGAATTTGTGATAAGACAGTGTTCCTTTTGTTGAATAACTCGAATATGAGTGTGAAATTTAACACTTATATTCATTCTAGTGTGAAATTTAACACAATTTTTTTTGGGTGATGGTGATGAATGACTGTTAGATCACCCAAGAATGGTGAAATACGAAATTAAAAAAGATATGTGTAATATTAAACAGATTCTAACGTATAAAGCCCTACAATTATGGCATTTAGTAACTTAATTCCTAAAATATATGCAAGATTTAGTAACTTCCCAAAATTATGGGATTGAGTTTGACCAATTGCACTTTAAGTTTGGTAACTTCCCAAAATATATGCAAGATTATGGGATTGAGTTTGACCAATTGCAGTATAAAATTTTCACACTAATGAACTAGTTGCAATGTAAAAACAAACCAGTTGCAGTGTAAAATTTCACACTAATGAACCAATTGCAGTGTAAAACGAACTAGTTGCAGTGTAAAATTCAATACTCGCATAAATGTATGGTGCATAGTAACAGATTAATATGTTATGTGATCAATGATTATTGGTAGAACATACAAAAATGGGATACCCACATAAAAATGGCGTTAGAAATATTCAAAAGACCCATAATGTACAAGGCTAAAGTTATGGGATTTTATTTCCATATATTTGATATGCAAATCAATGGGATAATAGAGTTATTACCATATATATATATATATTTCTATATATGTATGCCTGTGTATATGTATAGGGGTAAAAAAGTCACTAAAACTATCTATAATTGGGGATTTTGGACTAATCACTAACAACATTCACAATTATAGGGTCTCTCGTTGGGAAGTACCAATTGGTGGGTCTACTATAACAAACATTGGTAGAATGAGATTTCCCACTAAATTTTTCTTAATTGTATGAGCACTACATGCTACTGTGTGCTATGATAGATGGACCCTTGAATTTTAGTGAAAGTTGTTTCAGGCAAAGAAAAAAGTGGGATACAAACTACATAACCATATCACTACTCAAAACAATATTTGGATGTTAGCTTATGATTACCACAATCAATTATAGTAGAACTAGATGTTCGTTGGTAGTTGTTGTTTAAGGTTGTCCCACTCCCATGCGTATTGGAAACTAAATTTGGCCAAAAAAAAATGTGAGAACTATAGTATTAGATATAGTGAACTTACAGAGTTATAATGTGGCTCTAGTGCAGGGCCCGCCCTGAGGGGAAGCGGCACACGCGGTCGCGTAGGGCCCCCCTTTAGGCAGGACTCACTCTAAAAAAATACTAACCCAAATTTATTATTTAAGTAATCAATAAGTAATATTTGTAATATTTATGCTAATATACAGAGGGCCCCCATTTAGAAGTTTGAGTAGGACCCTCAAAATCTCAGGGTCGGCCCTACTCTAGTGCATAGTTGTCAGGTGCAGCCCAAACATCAATATATATGATGTTGTGATCGGGTGGATGGGTCACTGGTCCAACCGTCGAGTTAATTGGTTGTACTGATTTTTTTTTTTTAATATCAATTAAAAAAATTAACAATAAAGTTTAGCCCAAAAAAGTTCAACTTTTAACATAATTGAAGTTCCTTAAGAAAAAAACATTAGCAATAAACTATTGACAATTCTCACTACTAGAGTAACTATCAGATTATCAGTCATTCAGATAAAAAAAAAGCTGTTAGATAAGTCTAGCTTTGATGGAAAACAATGTATGTACATATGTGCATATATTTATTGTGCAAGAAGAATTGATGAACCAGAATACTAATTAAACAAAATGGAAATTAAGTATCAAAATTCAAAATTTACGGTCTTTCAAAGTTTGGATGGTTCTTCAAAACCCAATCGGGTTGCACGTGCCAACTCAGTTCTCTTCCTTTTTCGATCAGATATTCAACACGGGCTGACTTAGAATCTAATTCACATGCTTTCTGGTGGGACTGTCGGGCCGATTTTGATATTGTAAGAAATATGTGGGCCATACGGGCACCCACATACATTGGACTGGGTCCAATGGGCCCTAGGGTTTTGGATGATTGTGTGTGTGTATATATATGTGATATACATCACACATATAACAACCCCCCTAGAAATTGAGCAGCCTCTCTCTCTCTCTCCCTCTTTCTCTTGCGGTCCACCTCTCTCTTGGCCATCACCAAAGGAGCCATGGGATTTAGCGCGTGACTATCATGGGGATGGCTCAAGAAGCATCCTCTACGACCTAGGCGATGCATAAGAGAGTACACGGAGGCAACATGGAGCAGCGGTTCGTGGGTGAAGACGTTGGGCTCGTAACAACACCGTTCGGCGATCCGTCGGGTTATTCCGCTAGGTAAGTGACCTAAACCCGACTCGTATGCTTGCGTGCATATTATCTACATTGGTATCAGAGCCTGTAGGTGTTGATTCGCCCGTAAATCTGCCCAAACCGAATCTGCCATTGAAGTTTCTAGCAAGTTTTTAACAAAAACTTTGAAAATTTGATTTTGATGTGGGTCTATTACCAAACTCCAATGTAGGTCCAATTTTTAAACATGGATGTGTTCTTAATGGTCCCTAGAGTCCCCTCTAAGAGTCCCACAACTTGATTATCTCAAACGAATGAGTAATCTGAAACCCTAATTTTTTTTTGTGGGTCTATGAAAAACCAGTTTTTAAGAAACTGTACGCTAAATTTTGGAACGATTTTCAGGATCAATCTTTCTGTTTTATGGCATGTTTTGATTCTATGCCACATGGGTTTTTAAAATGGTATATATCATACACATTTGTTGAATCAAAATCGATGGCACCATGGCTTCACGATGTCGGCGTCGCGCAGAATCGCTGCTGCGTATTATTCTTCAAGATGAAGAAGCTGAAACAGTGTGTAGGGTGAGTCCCAGTTGCTTGTGAGACCCGTGTAGCCCAACTAATATTTAGATTTGCAATATTAATGCTGAAATGGTTCCATATGTAATGATTGGTTGCTTAACCATTGTTTGGCTATTCTACTAAAATGTGTTAATATTTTTTTAGCATAAGCCAAACAAGGCCCATAATTGGTAGGTCATGTACATTGATCTATAATAATACAAAGGTTTTAATTACTTAAAAAAAAAAAATCTAGAAAAATCAATATTTTTCAATATTTATACATAGTGATTAGGACACTGTAAGGGACTCTAAGATAATTTTTGGTGTAAATTATCATGTATTTATGGTATTTTAGAGCATATAATTTATGCTTTTGGGCATTTGTTTAATTGCTTAAAATAACCATAATACACTATTAATTTTTGTAATTAATATGGGATATAAGGGACACTGTTTTAAGACCATGTAAAATTTTGTGAGACCCATAGATAATTTTTGGTAAATTATCTCAATCATATTGATATTTTAGAGCATATAATTGTGTATTTTTGTACACATATTTAATTGCTTAAAATACTTTTATTGATTGTTAGTTCAGGGAATTAACACAATGTGTTTAGAACACTAGTGGTAGCTCGAGAAAATTATTTTAGCACATTTTCTCGCTCTTTGGGACACATTTTAGAGCATATATATTGTGTTTTAGTACGCAATATTAATTGCTTAAAATATAACGAATATAGTGTTAATTCTTGAAACTAATATATGGTGTTTTTGAACACTGATTGGAGACTTGAGAAAATTTTATGAATTATCTCATTTTTGTTTTGGTATTTTAGAGCATAAAATTTATGCATATGGGCATTTATTTAATTGCTGAAAATAGCCAAAATAGATTATTAATTTTTGAAATTAATATGGGGTGTTTAGAACACCATATTAGACCACTTAAAATCTTTGGAGAACAAATTCTTGAAATTTTTTGTATTTTTGGGAATTTAGTTGCTCATAGTTAATTTTGTTTAACTAAGATCAATTTATTATGTTAAATTGATTCAAAATTGTTTTTGGGCCTTGGTGAAATTCCGAAAATTTTATTTATAATGAAAAATCTGTTTTTCAGTTAATTAAATTTTTCATAAGGTTTTAAATTAATTGTTAATTTAAAGGGCCCTTAATAAATTGGTTTTAAATTATGTTTTAAGACCTAAAATTGGGTTAAAATTAATGGAAAATCCAGGATTTTTTCATTGATTTCACTTTAGCTTATGGGAGCTATTCGGGCTGTGCAATAATTATTTTATTGCACATTTTATTATTTTAGAGGCTCATTGCATTGTTGGTCACGTTTAATTACTGTTGTTTGTGATTGGTTGACCCTATGACCTCTTATTCCTCCTCCTTAAGTGGAGTGACGGATGAGTCCATTCATTTTATAATAAGACCGCATGAGTGCTTGATGTGTGTGATTAATACAATTTAATCTGGCTTAAATGAATGGACAATAATTGACAATTAAAGAGCTTGTGTCCTCACGATGTATGTTTAAGGTTGTTTCTGTGTATGTATATGAACAAAGCATCCCTAGTTTTTTTTTGGGCTATAAATGTAAAGTGAGGACGAGTGTTTACATTTCTTGTATTGGAAAAGCCTACTTGTAAAGGGATGGTTTTCTTTGTTCATAAATCATACATTTGAATTACCTTAACATGAGCTCTAAGTTGTCAATTCGGACCCACGTGGGGGTCCATGCGCACTCTTGTTGTATGGCGCATTTTATATCTTGTGGATGATCTTAGATAGGTAATTGTACCATCTAATTGATGTTTGTTTAGAAAAATCAATTATAAAAGGTTTTTCTTGATTTACAAAATTAAGATTTGATTAATGAGCAATAGCAAATTTTTTGGTCTTAAATTGTAGAAAGGGAAAAATCATTTGTAATTGGATTTTAAAACAAACCTTATGAAATGTGCAAATAATAATGTCTATCCCTTGCGCATGTTCTCAAATATTATTCTTTAAATTTTTGGGTTCACAAAATCAAATGTTTTCTAAACCACATTTTATCGATCTTTATAAAAGTAACAAGTTTAAAAGGGACTAATTTTTGTAATATGGCATTGCAAAGTAACAAACCAATAGAATGAGTAAGAGCTTATGGGCTTTAGGCTTATTCTATGGTCCAACCCATTAAACTGAATAATGGGCCTCCGGCCCAATTTCATTATAAACCTTAATAGCCTATAATACTTGGCTCGAAAAGGATCATAGCACGCGCTTTATGATAAGCAGCATGCACCATGATCTTGTTGGGAAGTATATGTACTACCCAATAGCCAAGGTATTATGAGATCAGCTCAAATTTGTTTTCGATGGCACATTCACTACTAGATTAAGCATCTAGTTATGAAGTTCGGGAAAGTGAAGGAAACGTTCCAAGTACACGATGACTGGGCATCTAAGGTCGATGACAGGTATGATTCGTGATTTCAGAATACTCGGAGCATCTTTACTGGCGAACTGCAGTTTCAGGCTAGGATTAGTTCTTTGTCTGATTCGCGGGTCCATAGAAAACAAATCATGATCCACAACGGAAATGTTAAATTTTTTTTGGTTTTTGACGTTTTCCAACATGTTGAGCTGAATACGAAGCGCCAAAAGGTAAGGCGAATCGTGTTGCTACACTCATTACCACAACTTTCATAAGTGAAAGTAAGTGCAAGGCCAATGGGCCTAAACGCAATGGTAAGAGTAAACCCGCCTAGAGGCAGGGTGGGGCCAGCAAGTTTGCGCCCAAGGCTAATAAGGTGAAAGAGCGCAATCGAGGGTGTTTTTCAGTTCGGTGGTAATAGGATGGACATTTTTGGATGGTAGTGTTACTAGGACATGGTTATCTAGGGATAACTACTTAAGAATTGTTTTCATAAATTCTGGTTTCCTCTGTCATTCATTTATTCTAAGACAAAGCATGCTAGACTTGAACGCATAGGATGTGATAGGATGACTTGATTAGCTCGAGAAGCCCTTTTGGGCCCACTCGCTAAGGTTGACCTACCTATGTGTGAGTCTTGCTTAGTTGGCAAAGCATGCCGACAGGCTTTTAGAGAGGCTATTAGAGCTACTCAAGCATTAGATCTAGTTCACTCAAATATCTGTGGACCTATGGTTGTAAAGGCACGTCATGGCGCCTCTTATTTTCTCACTTTTATAGATGATTTCGCGCGATGTGAGGATCGCGAGTATTTATCTAATCAGTTCTGGGAACTATGTGAGGAAAAAGGGGAAACGCGGACAACTTTTCTATTCCAGAAACTCCGCAACAATATGGTGTTGCAGAAAGAAGGAATAAGACATTCCTAGATATGGCTAGGACTATGATGGCGCAAGTCAACCTCCTAGTATTGTTTTGAGAGGATGTACTCTTGATTGCTGCCTACATAGTAGAGTGCCTCTCCTCAGTCAGTTCCTTCTACCCCCTTATGAGCTATGGAAAGGCGGAAAGCTCATTTTGGAGCATTTGCGCCCGTGGAGCTCAAGCGGTTATGTTCACTATACCTTGCATAAGTGCGAGAAACTACGCTCGAGAGCAAGAAAGCATACCTTTAAAAGGTATTCTAATAGCTCGACAGCCTATGTTTCGTATAATGAACAAACGGGTATAGGAATGACAGAAATGGTGTCACATGATATTGAGGATGACTTCCCCAGATTTGTATTACTAAGAGAAATCTTGACCTCCATGAGTTGGAGGATGTTGAAGACAACATACCATCTTTAAGCGAGGGTGGGGAGATTGAGATTCCACATCCAGTAATCGCTATAAAATGGTACTAGAGATTCCACATCCAGTAATCGCTATAAAATGGTACTAGTCTCCAGCCGAGTGGGAGTACACCGCTAGACGCTAGTGGGAGTGTACCAGATAGTGGGAGTGTACCACTAGGCACTCAAGATTCTCAGGTAGTACACTGTATGGTGATGAGGAAAACGTTCCCTATCGCTGTTTTGAAATTGAGGAAGACATTTTCATATGTGTGCAAATGTGTGCACAAGTGGATGAGGATGAGCCTGCTTCTTTTGTTGAAGCGTTTTTCTTCGTCTGCTGAAGCTGAGTGGATAGTTACTATGCCAGACGAGATGAGCCCTGTGGACGTAAATAAGGTCTAGGAGTTAGTTGACATTCTGCCTGTGCTTAAGGCTATTGGAGACAAGTGTGTTTACAAAATCTAATGCAAGGCAGATGGTTCAATTGACAAGTATTAGGCGCGCCTTGTGGCGATAGTTTGTACCCAGAGAGGGTATAGACCATGGAAACATGTTCTCCCAAAGGGTGAGATCTGACTCCATTCGCCTTATCCTAGCAATTGTCGCATATTTAGTTTTTGAACCTTTTTAGTTGGATGTTTAAACTGTTCTTTTCTTAATGGAGAACAAGACGACAAGATAAATATGGATCATCCCATTGGTGTTGTGACCAAAGGGAATGAGCGCAAAAGTGTGTTGTCTCAAACGATCTATTTATTATCTCAAATCGTCTAGGCAGTGGTACAATGTGTGTACATTAAATGGTCCAAGGAAAGTGTTTTAATTATTTATATGTTGATGACGTCCTTTTAACTGGGAATGAGATGAGTTCCATTGTCGCCACTTGAGAGTGGTTGTCCTCTCAGTTTGAGATTGAGGACATGGGTGATTCCAACTATGTGTTGGAAGTTTAGACTGTGAGATATTGTTCTCAGAAGCTCCTCTGTTTGTCTCGAGGGACTAACAAGATGTAAGTTCTTGAACGTTTTCACATGAAAAACTGAAAACCCATAGACATCCCATTTTTGGGAGACTCACCTTGACCTTAGATCAATGTCTTAAGAATGATGAGAAGAGGAAACAAATGTCCAGTTTGCCATATCCGTCCGCAATAGGGAATCTGAAGTATGCTAATGTGTGTACTCGGTTAGATGTCTGCTGTGCGGTTGGTTTAATTAGTCGTTGCCATAGCAACCATGGTCCTGTCACTAGAGAGTAGTGAAGAGTATCTTGCAATATGTTCGCAGGAGGACTGTGGACCTTGCCTTATGCTGTCCGCGATGGAAGCATAATATGTGGTGTGCTTTGCAGCTGTTAGAGAAGTTGTTTTGGTTTAAGAGTTTTTGCAGTGGCTAGGCTCTTTATCTCATAGTGATGAGGTTGTGCTTATCTATGGTGATAACACATAAGCCTGAGCATATGCAAAAGATCTCAAAAATCATTTTAGCACATAGACATTCGTTTTTGTCACATTTTGAGATGTAGTTTGCGCAAAGGGAATTTGTCTTGAGGCATATCTCCAATTGGGGATTTGATGTGCTTAGACATTTTATTGTGATATTGACATTATTATTCAAGTTTTTATAAACTAGTTGGTTTCCATATATATATTTGTTATAAGTGGAACGAATGCACATTTCTTATATGTCACCGGGCTTGAATCGACCTGCTCACACGGGTGATTCACCTTGGCGCCGAGATAGCGAAGTAGGACATGCGTGTCTACGGCGCTTAGATGGCGAGCAAGATGAGACATTTGTGTTCATGGCGCTTAGATAGCTAGCTAGGACATGTGCGTCCATAGCGCTTAGAAAGCGAGCTTGAACACTTATATCTACGCAGTATAAGAACAGCGAGCTAGATATAAACCCTATTATTTCTATATGTCGCCTTAGATGGATCTAAGATGAGACCTTATACTTGGTCGAACATAGAGATACCCCACGACTCTATGTAGCCTGTTTACAGCCGAATGTGAGTTTTCAGACAGGCGCTAAGAGGAGCGACTGTGCTGGGAGACTCAGGTTAGATGTTTTGTGTAAACGTCTAGACTAAGATTCGTATGGCGTTACTTGTTTTTCCAAACATAGAGTGACATGCCCATTTTTATGGAAGAACGCCATAGCATACATATCATACTGTATGTGCTTTTGCGATCGACTGTGGAGCAGTGAATGGATTCCTCTTCATTGCTGTGTGAGCCATGTAGCATATCCAAGACATTGGTTATCCTACAAACTGGTTGCCTTCACGACTTGAGACTATGTCATGAAGAGGACGCTTGATGACAGTTACTTTAGCATGCTATCCTAGGACGATGAGATTATTCCGTTCTATGGGGTATGTCTGGGCAAGCGGTCAAGTTAGTCGGATTGACATGTGGGCTCAGGGAAGACCATTCAATAACACACCATGTTTTTGTGACTCATTAGCAGGCCTGCGACAATCATAATTTGTTACTGATATGTCATGAGTACATTACATTGAGGTGGTACAGCAATTCTTTTCACCGAGGGATTGAGAATGCTGTGTCCGGTGTGGTTGAATCGTCTAAGGCATACACGAGAAGCTTCCGAGTGATGTGTCTTGCTGGTTATGGTGATGATTTGGCATTACACTCCTGTCGCTGTACTTTCTTTTCGTAAGGTCGCACGTTCTATTTCCCTGTATGAAGAGTTGAGAAGTTCCGTTGTGTTGAGAGATTGGTTTTAGTACTAGCCCTATGTGGGTGAGTGGGAGATGTAAGAAATATGTGGGCCATACGGGCACCCACATACATTGGACTGGGTCCAATGGGCCCTAGGGTTTTGGATGATTGTGTGTGTGTATATATATGTGATATACATCACACATATAACAACCCCCCTAGAAATTGAGCAGCCTCTCTCTCTCTCTCCCTCTCTCTCTTGCGGTCCACCTCTCTCTTGGCCATCACCAAAGGAGCCATGGGATTTAGCGCGTGACTATCATGGGGATGGCTCAAGAAGCATCCTCTACGACCTAGGCGATGCATAAGAGAGTACACGGAGGCAACATGGAGCAGCGGTTCGTGGGTGAAGACGTTGGGCTCGTAACAACACCGTTCGGCGATCCGTCGGGTTATTCCGCTAGGTAAGTGACCTAAACCCGACTCGTATGCTTGCGTGCATATTATCTACAGATATCTATGCTCTAGTGCCTAGTATTTCTAATTTTGATCAAATTCTCAAAACATGTAATATGAGATAAATATATGAGAATGCTTTGAGTTTCAAATTCGGATCTAAAGTGACATGTCAGTTATGAGTAATGACACATTTCAACGTGTAATACTAAGACTATATGATAAATGCTTATGGTTAATGTGACAAGACTCAAATTCGGACCCAAAATAATATGACAATATTGAAAAGGACACACCAAAATATAATATGACTTATGAACTATTTGAATTTTAATGAAAGTTATTTTTAGATAATGTCAAATAAGTAAACACTATGTATAAATAGTGCTAGGTCAATTCGGATCTCAAGTGATATGTCAATTAATTAAGTGAACTCACTAGAATAAATTATGGCTCCAATGCTATGAGAGCGCTTTTGCTCATCCAAATTTGGTATTGTCAGGCAATGAAGGCATGAGTGAGCAATGGTGAACCAAATTTGGGTGAGCAAAAGTGCTCTCCATTGCTATATCAAAGGATTGATAATGTTATTAGCGATTGATAATATCAAGTTGGAATAATTAAATAGGCATCAAATTCCACTGGATGTATGGTACCAGAATATAGACATTAATTTGATCTAAATAAAAGTATAAAAAAAATTTTGATCTAAAAAAAATTCAAATATATTTAGCATGTAAGAGTGTTTTTAATTTGATGGGCGTAAATGCACTTAATCAGATATTTATATTCTTAATTTACAAAATTTTGGAAAAAAAAAAATGTTACGGTTCCGAAAGTTGTATTGCAGCATCTGCAATGGAAGGTGTATTTTTTAGGAGTAATGCTGTGCTTTCCAAATGCCTTATTAGTTGTACCATATGCAGTGGCATGTTGTACCATGGACCACTATCACATCATATGGATCATGTGGTATAACTGTTTAGCTATTTGGGAACCAAATTTGGGAAACAAAGCATTACTCCTAAAAAATACACAGGTAGGGTGCGTTTGATAAAACTGAAAATTAAGTGTTGAAAATTAAGTGCTGAATTTTAAGTACTGAAAATTTTAAGTGATTGAATTTGTAATACTGAAAACAGTGCTTTAACTATTGAAATAGAATGCATTCAGTGATTATTTTCAGTAGAAAATTTTCACTTAAAGTTTTCAGTGATTTTTTGGCTGCTTTTTCAATTAAGTGGTATGTTATCAAACGCACTGAAAAAGAATAAGTGCTGAATCTTTTCATTTTCATCACTTAATTGGGTTATCAAACATACCCGTAGTCTCGCCTTCTTTTAATTCCATTTGTCAAACGAGGCCTAAGCTTTCAGTGTGCTAATTCATCATCCACCAAGCAGTCTTACAGCCTACCGGATGTGTATGACATTTAACATCACGTGTCAACCGGCTGAGTGGGTATTAAGTAAAGTGTAGTGGTTTTGAGAAAACCACATTTTAAATCCAAAGGTCAATATTTTCAAATATCCGATCCAAGGGCTCTTATCTTTTGTTGCAAAGCACAACGAATACTACATGGTTGTATCATAGAATCTCCCGGTTGTCAAAGGTTAGCAGAAGCTCTAATTTAATTTGTTAAGATTAAAACAATGTTTGGGGCTTAATCGTTGGCCTAGATAATGCTAGAAGGTAAGTAAGAGAGCTAGCTAATACAGAAAAATTAAAAAGAGAGCTAATTGTAACAACAATGTGTGGTAAAAAATAACAATTAAAAGGACACTTATTAGGGGCTGTTTGGGAATTACTAAAAAATAGATCTAGTTCAGTCCAAATCCACTTTTTATCTAGTTTTTATGAGAACCAAGTGCAAGTTAGTTAGACTGAGAACCTGTTTGAAGTCATTTATTAGACTGGGCACGGACTCCTATGTAAGAAATCAACACTTACCAAACAATGTTCTCACAAGAACCAAATAAAATTGGACTTGGACTGAACCAGGTCCTATTTTAGGCCTTTTCAAACATGCCCTAATAACTTTGAATTAGTAATGTTAACTTAGAAATTAGTCAGAGAAGGTTGTAAAATGTTGGATGTGAAGCATGTTTCCATCATAGAAGAATATTGTGCATGTTTGGGTACCTCGCCCAGCGAGAGTGTTATCCCGCTTGAGCGAACACGACATTGATATGTTTGTGTGAGCGAGGATTGGGTCGCTAGAGGTGACGTAGTGGAGTGTTAAAGACTGTAATGTTGCTTGCTCGAGGAGTCACTCGCACGAGGGCTCGCTCAAACAAGTCGCTCAAGTGACTGCACAGATTTTGGAATTGTTTCCCATTTTAATTAGGAAACTGTGCTAGCTTAGGAAATATGTGTATGGTTGTGTATTTTGGTTCTTTTCATTGTGTATTGGTGTGTCTGAGAACAAAATCGCAAAAAGGAAATCACCCAAAACCCAAAAAAAAATCATCCTAGCCAAATTGACTAGAATCCCATGCGAAGAATAAGGCACAACATGACACATACATAGATATGTAGAAGCAAAACTACCACCTACTGCGACTTACAACGCCTCCATGCCAATAATACACATCAAAAACAACGTCAGCCCAGTACAAATAACTCGATCACAACCCAACACCACAGCATGCCAACATTAAAGATTCAAACTAGCAACAAATAGCAAAAAAACCAAATCACAAAGATCGAACTAACAATGGAAACCAAGATCATATGGATCCAAGGGCGTATGCAGCCCTGGGCTGTAGCCCAGGGCTGAATTTTAAAAAAAAAAAAAAAATTGTTTCTAGCCCAGCCCAGCAGTTTGTCTCTAGCCCCAACGTTTAGCCCATTAGTTTGTCTCAAGCCCAGCCCATTAGTTGTCTCTATCCCACAGCCTTTAGAGATTAGAACTAATATACTATTAGGTTTTGTGACTTTTGTCCTGTTACTCTTCCTTCATAAACCCCAATTCACAGCCGACAACCTCACATCCGTGAAGCACTGAAGCTTCCATTTTCAGATTTCCTTCCAAGTGGACCAAGTGGGCCAAGGCTGACTGTCCCATTCCCACCCACAGTCTCACGAACATGGACCACATGGTAAGTTGACTCATTTTGTTAATTTTAATTCTTGATTTTTTTATTTTTGCTTTTTTGGTTCTAAAGTCTTTGATTGCTCTTTTTTTTTTTTTTTTTTTTTTTTTATGGACTAAAAAAGTATTGGTATAAGAATCAAAAGATTCATCACTTTATGAGATAATGATATCATATAATATACATATGTAATATGTTATATGTAAGTACTACTGTACTAAGTAAGACCACTATTTAGTTTTCATATTTTTTTTTTGAAGATGCATTGCTTTTTTTTTTTCCTTTTTCTTTCCAATTTATTTTTTGGTCGACCTAACACATTTTGTTTATTTGCTTCATATGAAAAAAAAAAAAAAAAAACTTGCAGGACTTGTTTGGTTCACCATTGACAAATCTAGCTTCTTGGCTCAATTAAGGTATTCCTAATTCCTTATTATCTCATGATTCTCATTTTCAATTTATTGTTTAGGTTTTTATTTTTTATTTTTGGATTTGGACACTGATAGTCAATTGATGGGGTGTATTCATTTTAGGATCAAAGGGTTAATTTCAATAGGTTAATTGATTATATAATTAGTAATTGCTATTTTCCTAGGTTCTAATTTAATTATAAACGGTAATGGCACATAATCAACCACCAGCGAAGCGTGGAAAAACTCTTTTTTCATTTTTTAAAAAATGAGATGATCAACATGATGATCATTCTATACGGGATACACCTTCCGCATCAAATGTTGATACCTCAATTCCCCACTTGGAACCTCATCTTGAATCTCACATACCTCAACTCTTAAAAAGAAGATAACTGATACTCTTCTCCATTACAATTTGCATATTGATAAGATGCGAGGTCAAGGGTATGACGGTGCTAGTAATATGCGTGGTGCTTGGAATGGACTTCAAGCGTTATTTCTTAGAGATTGTCCCTATGCATATTATGTTCATTGCTTTGCCCATCGTTTACAACTTGCATTAGTTACGGCAGCTAAGGATGTTACATCCATATGGAAATTCTTTTCATATTTGACTTCCGTTGTCAATCTTGTTAGCTCTTCTCCCAAGCGTCTAAGTGAGTTACAGTCTGCTCAGCGGGATGAGATTCAACATATGTTGGCAAGTGGTGAACGTGAGTCTGGTACAGGGGCAAATCAGATTGGTACTTTACATCGTGCTGGAGCTACTCGTTGGAGCTCCCATTATGATTCTGTTAGGAACTTGATCGATATGTATGGTGCATCTTGCATAGTTCTTCAAAGTATTAGTAAGAATTGTCTAAATGCCAATATACGTGGGGAAGCTAGTGGTGTTTACAAAGCTATTATGACCTTCGAATTCGTATTTATTTTGCATTTAATGGATAAAATTATGGGAATCAGTGACATTCTTTGCCAAGCTCTACAACGCAAGACTCAAGACATTTTGAATGCTTTGAAATTAGTCTCAATTACAAAAGCTCTCCTAAAATTGAGACGAGATGATTGGGATATATTCTTTGAGAAAGTGCAATTGTTTTGCAAACGACATGACATTGATATACCTGATATGAGTTGTCATTATAGAGAAGGTCGCCCTCGTCATCAACAAGATCCTATTGCAATTGAACATCATTATCACTTTGATGTATTCAATTGTGCAATAGATTTTCAATTGATGGAGTTGAATAGTAGATTCAATGAGGGAGCAGTGGAACTTCTTACTCTTAGCTCGGCTCTAGATCCTAGTGATTCATTTAAATCATTTAACATGGATGATATTTGTAATCTTGCCAAGAAGTTTTATCCTCAAGATTTTACTGGACAAGAAATTCATGCTTTGAGATGTGAGTTGGAACACTATAAGCTTGATGTAACTTGTGATCCCGAGTTTCAAAAAATTTCTAGCCGTTTTGAATTATGCCGAGAATTGGTTGTAACAAGAAAATCAAAGAACTACTATCTCATTGAGAGATTGATTCGTCTCATTCTAACTCTTCCTGTTTCTACGGCTACTATAGAACGTACATTTTCAGCTATGAAGCATGTTAAGACAGCTCTTCGCAATAAGATGGATGATGAATTTCTTGGTAATTGCATGACTCTCTATATTGAACGAGAACTTGCTGAGAAGATCGATTTAGATTTAGTAATAGATGATTTTGATTCTCTAAAGCCTCGTTGAGCACAACTTAAATAGGTATTTTGACATCATTTATTAACTTTTTGTCAATTTTCAATATGGAGTTATCTATTTAAAGATTTTTGTTATAAAGCAGAGATGTGATTTTTTTGTTACTAGCCTTTTTTTTTTTTTTTTTTTTTTTTTTTTTCCAATTTTAGCCCACCCCTTTGAGAGATCCTAGATATGCCCTTGTGTGGATCTACAGGAAAACATTAACACAACAAATCCACAAACCCTGAACCATATTAGATCATAGTCCGACAGAGAAATGTAGCTTTCGTAACCTTGATAGTACTCGAAACCGTATGAACCAAATAATTTGTGATAAACCTCATAGATTTTGCTAGATAATAAGCATAAACCACCGAGAAGAGTTTGAAATTAGGTAGGTAAACTTGACGATGATCGATAAAAAGTTATCCAAAAAAACACTGTATGAAATCAATCTAGCATGACCATCAAACCAAAATAAAAGACAATTAGAACCTCAAATCAGATGGTGTCATTGTGATCTAATCTCATCTATGAAAAGGAGCGAGGAAAAGGAACACCCCTAATATACACCCCAGCCGATACACCAAAACACACACTTTTCAAAGTGGAACACTCTCCAAATCACCATTCACAAAATGAATACGCACACCGAAATGCACACAAAAAGAATCGACTAATTAAAGAGAAGACAAACACATCTAAACACATGAAACACCCAAAAAAAAACACACACACACATACACATACACACACACATACGCACATACACGCGCGCACACACACACACACACACCCATTCAGCCAAGGCTCCAATAGCTCAATATAACCCAAACACTATGATCAAGAATATCATAGAAATTTACATCAATATCACGAAAAATTGGAGGACATTCCAGAACCACAATCGCATCAAGTCCGTGATAAAAGAAGCTGCAAAAATTGAAACCATCAGGGCATGATGTCGAACTTCCTTTGTAAATCACTAGAAACAAGAAATCAATCCAAAAGCATGTTCCCGAGTGGAGCCAAGAGCCATAAATATCAAAGCATGGTTCAAAACTTTCCAAGAAACATCTTCAAATCGCGCGAATAGTTGCCGAATTAACATGCCAGTCAAAAAATCAGAATTCCAAAAACCCCAAACTGTAGGTTGCCAGATGATTGCAAGCACATGAGTTTTTTTTTATTTATATAAATCTGGAATGGCTAGAGGAACAATTTCACATGGGATATATATATGGGGAATACTAACTTACATCACGACGCCCTTTTAGCGATGAAAAAAATGCGTTAGTGACGAAAATTTTCATCGCTAAAAGTTGTGGTTTTTAGCGACAAAAAATTTCGTCATTAAAAGTATATTTTGTCGCTAAAAGTTGGTGTACGCGCTGCTGACCTACAGCCACTGTGTTATAGGTTAGCAGCTGTAATACCTGTAATTTTCTTTTCATTAAATAATATCAATTTTTTTTTTTGAATTTTTGTATTGGACCGACTATATTATTATTATATTATTTTAATTGCGTGACGGTTTTGACATGTTGTAATATTATTAATTAGATTATAATAACCGTACCGGCTCGACCGTAATAAGACTCAGCTTAGTCACTGTAGACACCCCATTTTGTCGGCTATCAGATTTAGGAGACCCATAGCTTGGTGGTTCGCAATGATCGTAAAAGACTCAAAAGGACTCCTGAAAGTCAGCTTTATCTCTCAGAATGCTCAGAGTGACCAGAATGCCCCTAAAAGCCCGAAGACTCCCAGATTTGGTCCCGAAGTTCTGAAAACATGCTATGTCATAAGAAAAGCGATAAAATGAGTTTCTAAGAGAAATCGGGTGAAATCGTCAGCTCCCAGAGACCCCCGGAAGTCCCGGAAGTTCCCGGAAAGTCCCCGTTGACCGGTTTGACCAAGGTTTGACCAGGTTTGACCAGAGTTTGACCAAGTTTGACCAAGTTTGACCAAAATCGTCCGAATTCACCGGAATCATTAGAAAAGTATTAAAATGAGTTTTAAAAGAGAATCGAGCGAAAACGTCGGCTCCTGGGAGCTCCCGGAGGTTCCCAGAACTTCCTGGGAATCCCAGGTTTGACCAGTTTGACCAAGATTTGACTTTAGAATTGGGGCACCGAAACAATTTTCAAATATTTTTCATGGATACTAGAGGTCAATAGATTTCCAACGGTATATCGCACATAATTCCTGGATTTAAAACGAATTTATTTTGATTTTCCGAAGGCGAAAAAGGCGATCAAATCAGCATTTATCGCGAATACCGCAAAACTTTTCAAAGTGAGCTATCCCCGAACTATTTTTTATGTAAAGTAGACTCCATTACCTTTCCAACGGTATATCACAACCTCAATTTGGAGTTCGTATGCATTTTCTGTAAATTTCGGACAAAATAGGGCCTTTTCGCGAATACCGGAACCTCTGGGGGCCTAAACGTAATTTTCTGGGCTTCAGAGGCGCACTGCCGCCGCGGCACTCAATCCTCGCAGAGTCCATTTTTGTAATTTTTTTGGGGGTCCAATTTGATTAATTGAAAGCCAAAACGACATAGTTTTATGTTCACAGTTGTTTGGGACCAATGTGAGTACTTCTAAAACCCCAAAACCACCCCAAATTGGCCTATTTAAACCCTCCATTGCTCTTCATTTTGGGGGGGGCCAAGTGCAAAGCTTGAAAAGTTGTAGAGAAGAAGAGAGATAGAGATAGGTTTAGAAGAGAGAAAGGGAGCTTCTCCCATTGATTTTCCATAAGAAAGTGAGTTTTATTCTTGTTTTCTTCCATCATCCTTCTATATACTTCACATTCAAAGTCCACTCCAACCCTCATTCTTGAGCATTCATGAGATAGGAAGCTACTTCCATGTCCAAATGTCAAAATCTATGAGTGAAACACCAAGCTACAAGTCCAAAATCACATTGATTATCATCTATTGATTGCTATTTACTTGCTTTGATTATATATATGTTCATTTCTCCTTATCTCATTTCTTGTTCTTTTCTTTATTTACTTACTAGTTCATCATCATCTAAGTGATGACATGAAGTTTGGGGTGAGTGAATCCTTATGGATAGTAGCTCTTGAGCTCAAAAACATGTTTGATAGATGATGATCATAACCTCAATACTTCCAAGGTATTCTTGAAATGTATTGAAGTTATGTTCAAAAATAAAAATAAATCTCTCCAACAATCTTGGAGGTTCTTGATGATGAGTTTGATGTTGGCATTTCAAGTGGCTATAATCCTTATTGAGTATTAAAAATATGTTTTCAAAACATCTATTTCAAAACCCCTCTCAATCCTTCTCATTTTGGTTTCAAGAAACAAAACCTTGTTTTTCCCAAAATCTTCAAAATAATAAGTCAAAACAGTGAGTGAGTTGAGTTCAAAGATTTCTCTAGGACTCAATACTCAACATATGGATGCAAGGCCACTTGGAAAGTCTTCCTAACTCATTGGAGAACACCCATGATTTTTGGTTTGACTTGGAAGTACTTGGAAATGGTCCATTTGGATCCCAACATTCCTTCCAGACATTCTGCCTTTTTCTGTCACAGCAGCTAGAGCCACTTCTAACTTGTTTTACAGAAAACTTTTCCAAAAGGAGTGGTCCTAAATTATTTTTCCCTTACACTTCAATGTCTTAGGAAACTTTCTGTATAAAATGGGCCTCTAGATCATTAGTTTTCATTTTCTAAGATTTTTCAACATTTCAGTCGACGGTACAGACTCTGTTTCTGAGTGACCTTCATTGTTTATATGATTTCTCTCAATCTGTGATAGCTATTCAAGATTGGCCTTTTGGGTTGTGTTCTAGACACAATAAGGAAGATCTCCATAAAAAAATCATGCATTGAAAACATTCCTAACCCCTCTTTTCAAATTCCAAAAGATCATGCTACTGTTCTGTCCACTATTCACAGCAAGCACATTTCAACTTTCATTCTTTGATTTGATGCTCATATGCACTCCAAATTAGTTCATATATTAGGAAGTAGTTCATACTACATTTGTACATATCCCATGTTAATTTCATTCATTCATTCATACACATTTTAGATTTCTAAGTCACTCTAGGAATCCATGTACCCAAAACACACTACAACCTTTGCACATTTTAGAAACATACATTGCATTCATTCAAGATTTGGGGTTTTTGTAACTCCTAATCTAAGAAGATTATAAGGAATGATCATGATCACACGTTCATGCTTCCCCCCCCGATCTAATCATCCTTTCTCATCCATCTCGGGGATTGAGAGATCTTCTCTTTTCAAAGAATAACATGCATCATACTAGCTTGCTAAGCATATCTTGATTTCTTTGTTTATTTGTTTCAATAACGATTCATGTCCCCTTTAGATTAAGGAAACTTAATTACTTGATACGTGATTAGACGATTTTTCCTAGGTTTATTTGTGTGATCTTTCACTTTACATTGCATGATATTTGGCTTAGATCTTATGAATGATATCTTATCTTTTGATCTTCAAATTTCAAGATTCTTATGCAATGTAATATACTTATCATAAATATTAATTGCCAAACCATACATAGTATAAGATGATTATTTGGATGCTAATTGAGGCTCGTCGAAAGACGGGGCGAGTTGAGGGTGTTTTAGTCGTGACAAAGGCTCCTTCCTCTCTCGTACCAAAACCCCAAACCAAGTTCTTTGGTTATGAAGGGCCGGTGCCCTTATCCGCTTGGGTGAGTCAAATTAGGTTTCTTGGTTCCTTAAAGACCAAGTGGCGACTCTGTATCTGTTTTCAACAGACCTATTTTCTTTCTTTTATTCAAATCAATTTCAAAACAATCTCAAACAAGAGAAGTGGTCCGATTCCGGTGTCCACAATCTGGCGACTCTGCTGGGGATTTTTATTTTAAAACAAAATAATACAGAGGTTTGACTCATAAGAAGCATCCTTAAAATCATCTTTTTACTGTGTTTGGTTCACCGCATTGCACTTCTGCATTTCCACTTCGACTGTGTCTGAAACGCGGCGCTGACATTGTTCAGGTCTTGCTGTGCCAGGGCACAAGTCACCGTTGATACTGTACCTTCCAAGGTATATCAAAAAGAGTAAAAAACCTCCGTACTGTCTCTCCGACGGTATATTGGAACTCTCGTCAACGGACCCTCCTTGACTAAACCCGGCCTTTGCATATAGATTCCTTTAGAACCTGTCACGCCCCGACGTAGCATAAATATGGAAAGCGTTTAATTTCCTTTATGGACCCGTAGGTCGCGACAGTTTGAAGGATCGATTCCGTCCCAAAAACTTCTAACAACATAAAACTATTAATCAGAGTAGGGTAAACAGGGCTCATAAAAATTTTTCTAACTTATTACAACTTATGGTACGGGGTTAACTAAGGCACAGACCGCCTTAAAATAAAACAATAACTTAAAGTCTATTACAGTCATCCTTATTACAAAACCAAATCATATCTTAAAGCACATAAACATAAAGCATATAAAAGTAAATTCTCTTCTCAGCAGTTGATCTCAATTAGCATAGTCATATGGTTCATCCTGATTATAACCTGCAAAGCCTGAACACGAATGTCCAGGACGCATCAACGCCGTCAGCTTCAAGAAGCTGGTGAGTATTAAAAACATAACTCTGAATGTAAAACATACTCATTTACCTTTTTCCCATTTCCATTTAAATACCACAAGTTTATATTTATGATAAAAAAAACTCGTTTTAGAAAACAACCACAACATTATTTAAAAGATAATTTCACACATATGTGACCGTGTATGAGAACAATGCACCATCTCATCTATCCGACTCTTTTCTCTCGACAACACCCAACAACCCTCTATCCTACTCCTGGTATCTTTGAAATACTAAGATAGCCACACTTTAGCAACGGGGCGCCAGGGAGTGTCCAGTTTGCCTCACACTTTGGTCCGGGGTACCAGGGAGTGTCCAATGCCTCACACTTTGAATACCCTAACCGCCATGCAAATACCGGGGCAACCCCCACACAGGTATCCAGACTCGAGTCATTCAGGCAGTGTCTATAGGCCACACTTTAGCACTTCCATGGGTGCCAGTGAGTGTCCAAGTTCGGCTTCACACACTTTAACGCTTCCATGGGCGTCAGGGAGTGTCCATTTTTGCCACCTTCGCATTTCAAAGACACCCTCATCCTCTTTTTCAACTCCAACCACAATCACATCCACAACCACAACCATAACCACAGCCACAATTACAACCACAACCACAAACACAACCACAACTCAAACTCATACTCTTTCCACACAATCATTACTCTTTTCCACACTATCATTACTCTTTTACACACTACCAACACTCACCATGCATGTACAACTGACTCCACATGAATGTCATCAAACTTTAAACATAAAGGAATTCACAGAATTAAAGAAATAATACGCGTACGGGGATTGAAAATTCGTAATTCATTGCCTTAATCATTTTAAACATAACTAATAGCATTCTAAAAACTGCTACTGAAATCCTCGTTTTCTGTCCAAACGGTGCAGAATCTGAGAAAATTGCATTTGACGAAAAGTGTGCAAAATCGAGTTTTGCTTGGGACAACGCGGGCAGAACCTTAAATTTCATTCGTTTTCCTAACAAAAATCTGAAAACAAAATTCTGCTACTGTTAAAATTAAAAGAGAAAATATTAGATTGAATTTCTAATATACTTTTTCTGCTACTGTAATCCTCATTTTCTGCCCAAACGGTGCAAAATCTGAGAAAATTGCATTAGACGAAAAGTGTGCAGAATCGAGTTTTACTTGGGACAACGCGGGCAGAACCTTAAATTTCATTCGTTTTCCTAACAAAAATCTGAAAACAAAATTCTGCTACTGTTAAAATTAACTACCTAAATCAGTAAATAAGGAATGAGTTACATTTGGAGTGAGTTAGTAATACTCACTGTGATATAGATTTGAAGAAATTGTTGAGAAAGAAATATAATTACGAAATTCCCAAAATCCAAGCTTTGGCTATGGAGGATTGAGCTCTTCTCTCTCTCTACGAAAATTGAAGAACTTCTCTGCACTCTCTAAACTCTCTGTGTATACTGAATTATGCTGTGATGAATGTGCAGAAAGTGTAGTGTGGTTGGGTGTATAAATAACCAAATTCCTACCAAGAAAACATTGGCCTAACTTCCCACTCAATCTCCATTAACCCCCATATAATACCATGAATGTGCAGCAATGAGGTGTATGCACTGCCCTTTATTCTCCACTACTGAAAGTAAGAGGTAGGTGGAGATGAGGTGGGTCAATGTGTGTTTGGGTAATCTAGCTTATGGCATAAGGACAATACACATACAACAACATTTGCCAAACAAGACCTAAGGAAAAGCATCAGCATAATAATTTGGGTATAAATATATTTGTTCAATCATTTACTTCCAAAATTCTGTGGAAGTTTAACACTGCGCGGACAGTTTTAAACTTACACTGGTATTTTCGTGATACGGTGTTTATCACAAAAATACAGAGAATTCATTTTAACGTTAGAAATAGTTTTCTGATTTTATAAAAATACAGTTTGAGTTTAAAAGAAATAATTCCACCGTCTTGAAATACAGTTTTGAAATTTAACACAGGTATTGCAAGTTTTTATGAAAATTGCATTTTGACCCCAAAAGAAATTTCAATTATGAAATTAGTCAAGAATTAAACTTTTCACATAAGAATTAACATATAAACAGACAATATATATTAAATTTTAAATATGATAATGCAAATGATAATGAAAATTTTAAATATAATAATGCATGAAAATGCAGGTTATTACAGAACCTTTCATAGGACTGTTGATTTATCTTTTCAGATAAGACAATGTGATATAACTGCTGTATGCCCTGGCGGGATTACCTGTGCGGTGTAGATGCTTATGTGGTATAGAACAGAACCTCTTTCTTATGATCCCCAAGGCAATCACTCACATGTGATTACATTGAGTTGACCTGCCTAGGCACCATGATAAGGATGTCTGCTCCATGCTCACAAAGATATACACCGCAAACCTTGTTTATCGGTCCTAAGGCATAGGAGTATGAAAACCTGCTGGAAAGTACGATCACTATAACCATATTAATCAGTTTCTCCCAAGAACCCTGCTCAAATTTCCTAGAAATACCAGAAACTCTACCCAGATATCCCAGATATAACTGTATTAACCAGTTTCTCCCAAAAACTCTGCCCAGATATCCCAGATATAACCGTATTAACCAGTTTCTCCCAGAAACTCTGCCCAGATATCCCAGATATAATCGTATTAACCAGTTTCTCCCAGAAACTCTGCCCAAATTTCCCCGAAATGCCCAATCCCTCCTAGAAGCTTTCATAAAAACCTGGAAACCCCTGTTATCCCTTGGTGATCGTACTGGAAAGTAAGATTGGCACACTCCATATGGTCAGGGCCTTATTTGTTTAACTGCTATCTGTTAGAAATAGAAGCATCATATAGATTAGGCCTTACATCCGCCTGCTTGTCCCACATGCACGCACCATCTATCTGCACGCACTGCCTCGAGTTAGTCCACATCACTGTCTTTGTCTGTCTAAAGTCGTCACTATCAGGACCTGATACACCCTTTTCTCTCAAAAACTGTCAGGTCAGTATAGATTCCCGAAGTCAGCAACTGGGATCCTCGTCCTGAGTCGGAAGTTCGAACAGTCATTTGGTCAAAATTAGCCCGCTAAGTCATTCCAACATGAATCAGGAAGAATTAGAAAACAAGGTCACTGAGTTGGGAGCAACCATAAACCAGCAATCTGATCGCATAGCCCAAGTTTTGAGTTTCATGGAGGAATTGAAGCAGCAGCGGCCGCAGCCTCCACTTGGGTTTGAACCACCCCTACATGAGAACGACGGAGAAGAAGTATGGTTTCAAGGGGTCCCGCCGCCTGCATATGAGAAAAAGCTCCAAGAGAAAATGGATAAGGTCGACAAGCTCGAGAACATACTAAGGAAGAGTAAAGGGATCGATGACTACATGCTAGATCTGGAAGGCCTTTTTGAGCCTGTTAAGCTGAAACTGCCGGAAAACTTCAAGATGCCTGAAATTGATCGTTTTGATGGAACTGGGAATCCGAAGAGCCATGTAAAGTTTTGCATGAGTGTTTTCCAATCAATGGGCTGCAGCCATGAGCACATCGCAATGTTGTTCCCTCAAACCCTCGCCAAGGCTGCTCTATCTTGGTTTCTGACCTTGGAGGTTTCTAAGACGCGGACTTGGGAAGATATAGTCCAGGTCTTCGTTGATCATTACTCCTACAACCAAGAGCTCGATGTCACCATTCGGGATCTGGAGACTACCCGGCAGAACTTCAATGAGTCATTCGCTGCATTCTTGAGCAGATGGAGGAACAAAGTGGCCCAAATGACCCACCGACCAGTCAAAAAGGAACAAGTCTGGATGTTGATCAAGAATCTACAGCCGCTGTACCATGAGAAACTATTCTACCAGTCCATCTCAACATTTGAAGAACTGTTTGAGATTGGGACTAGAATTGAGGATGCAATCAGGGAAGGGAAAATCAAGAATGAAGGATCACAAAGCCAGTCCAAGAGGCCAGACTACTCCCGAAACTCTTCGGATGTCAACGCCCTTAGTAACCAACCCATGGCCTATTCTCCCCAATCATACCAGGTCACAAACCAAACCAGCTCGCCTAGCCGCCCTTACCAAAATAGGGTACCCCGTGAATTTTCCAAGCTAGATATCTCTCCCTCTGTAGCCTTGGGCCGCCTGCTAAGAAAGGGACACCTCCAACTCCTTCAGCCTCGTGCCGATCCCCCACCACCTAACTGTGACGTGTCCAAACGATGTGCCTACCACCAAGGCCCAGGCCATGACACCGACCGGTGCATACGTCTCCGCCATGATATCCAAGACCTCATTGATCGAGGAATTATCGAGCCACCACCCATTCAACCCCATCTCACCTAAGCCCATGGCCTATCCTTTCAAATGGTCCCTTTTATTGACACCCATGAATGTTGAATCCGTGCAGTGGAGCGATAGTGTTTGGAACTTCTGCTTAAAAAAAAAAACAATGATAATAAATGGGTCACAAAGACACACCATTTGAGACCAAGTCGAGTCTGCTCTATGTTTTGAGTCTATTTCAAGTTTGATCTTGTGGTTGAGTCTGTCTATCACCGAGTTGTTGTGAGTCTGTATCGAGTAATGTAATCGTTCTCTTCTAATGGAATGAAGTCTCATTTTGCCTAATCTGATGTGTATATTCATAAGTGCATGAATCGCTGAACTAAAAATGTCACTTTTCAAATTACCATGGACATTACTCTGCTAATAAATTTTTGCATCAAACAAAAAAAAAAAAAAAAAAAAAAAGAGAGGATCCCAAACAGGCCAAAGTCGATTTCGCGCTGACCCCAAAGAAGAGCTGAGAATTGAATAGTCTTACTTTAAGAATTTAAAGATGCTTTTGCTCAAATCTCGAAAAGACACTTGAGACTGATTTGGGGCTTGCCCAACACCTTTTTCTACCATTTTAAAGCCTTGAGAGCCATACAAACCTGTCCAATGCAAACTTATCCCTTGATGATAGCCAAACATTTCAGTGAGTTTCATCTCCACTTTCAAAAAAAAAGAAAAAAAAAAAGAAAAGAAAAAGCTCGCTAGGTTAAAAACCCGAAAGGGCACCTAGGCAAAAGATAGAGCTGAAAAAGGTGTTGATTTCCAAAAACTGACCCTAGCCAGTCGAAATGTTGGAGAAAATTTTGATGAAACAAATGAGAGAATCATACGCTTCAAGATACATCTTAAGAATGTGCCAAGATCACAATTCAAAAGGCACGGAATGACCACAAATAAATTCCGAGAGCTGACATGCACATTCTGGAATTCTGAGATTGCGATTGAAGGATCTTGCAAGAATCAACTACATGAAAAGCAAGAATTGACTGGCTAGGCAAAAGTGAAAAGGATCAATCCTCAAAACAAAAGAAAAAGAAAAAGAAAAAGAAATAGAAAAGAAAGGGAGATTGAAACTGAATCTTTTTTATTCAAAGCTACCACAAGTGGCTCAAGTTTGAACTTCTTTGATGATTGGTTTGAAAAACCCTCATACCTCAAATCCCTTATTTCAAGCCTTGCCTTGAACTACGCTCGACCTGATTCCCACTCGGGGATACGTAGGCAACCACAACGGTTCGGTCACCCCACCTACAAATCAACCCGCTTCTTTCCAACCATGGCCCGAACCACGTTGGACCTGATCCCCACTTGGGGGTACTTAGGCAGACTTTCAAAAAAGAAAAAAAGAAGGATGGCTCGCTAGGTCGAAAATCCGAGAGGACGCCTAGGCAAAAATTAGGGTTAAATCCAAGGTGAGCAATAACAAAAGAGAGAAAAGAGCTTGCTAGGTCACCTCACTGGTGCCTAGGCAAAAGTTATGAGCATTTGAGAGATTAAAGTCACGGTCCATGCCTCAAGCCAGAAAATCACCTTCCACACTAGGGGCAAACTTCGGCTACCTGCCTCGTTTGCCTGACTTTTACTATCTACCCTTCACACAAGGGGCAAACTTCGGTCACCTACCTCGTTTGCCCAAAACCTCCAATGAACCTTCCTCCAAACTAGGGGCAAACTTCGGTCATTTACCTCGTTTGCCTACCGATCCCACTTCATGCCCTTCAAACTAGGGGCAAACTTTGTTTGCCACACAATCCCTTCACACCAAGGGCGAGTTTTCAAGTTACCAAGTTGTTTTGAAAATTTTGAAATAGAGCATCTTTTACTCTAAAAGCTAAGGCACTAATTCAAAGCACTTCCTGAGAGAAGCAGAAAATTGACTAGATCACTAGGGAGAAATTTTCAAAAATCATATTTATCAGCAAAGTGCTACCATGTTAAGATGAGGGGTGAACACCAAAAGAGAAATGGTACATCGTTTATAACAAAAGCACATCAAGTTTTGACAAGACGAGCTTGTGTCAAATGTGTCATCCTCGTGCGTCAATGTCTGTCAAGTTTTTGAGTCTGTTGTAGTCTCAAATGTGTAAGTCAATAGTGACTAATAAATTTTCAAAGCAAGTTATAAAGAGCATGCCAATACAAGCAGGAGTACCAAACACCATTACTGTACCGGTTAAGGCGTCAGCATAAGAAGCGTCCAAACTTAGGGCAAATGCGAATTTCATCCCTTTTCAAACCATCAAAAGTTGACCATCATCTCCTTGTAACATAAGTCCATGAGTGGCTATTGATTACCTTCCCTCGTCCATGCAACATAAGTCCATGAGTGGCTGTTGATTTTCCTTCATCTCCAAGCAACACAAGTCCATGAGTGGCTGTTGATGGATCCCGGTTCTGGGCCAGCAAGATTTGATCAACTATGAGAGATTCGAATTTGAATCCTGGTTCCTGGTCAAGAGAAGTAGTTGAAGATAGATCCGAGAAAGAGTCGCTTCATCCCCAACAGATTCAGTTTAATCCCCCAGCAGGCATATCGATTTGTAAATCGTCAGTTCAATCTATGACAGTCACAGTAGTTCACTGTCGACTCGTCTTCTCGATTCGTACATCGTCAGTTCAATCATGACAGTCACAGTAGTTCACTATCGACTCGTCATCTTGATTAGTACATCGTCAGTTCAATCATAACAGTCACAGTAGTTCACTATCGACTCGTCATCTTGATTAGTACATCGTCAGTTCAATCATTACAGTCACAGTAGTTCACTATCGACTCGTCATCTTGATTAGTACATCATCAGTTCAATCTATGACAGTCACAGTAGTTCACTATCGACTCGTCATATCGATTCGTACATCGTCAGTTCAATCCATGATAGTCACAGTAGTTCACTGTTGACTCATCATCTCGATTCATACATCATCACTTCTTCCGGTCACGGTTAGTCCAACTGTTGATCCAATCCATGATAGTCACAGTAGTTTGCTGTTAACTCATCATCTTGATTCGTACATCGTCACTTCTTCTGGTCATGGTTAGTCCAACTGTTGATCTAATCCATGATAGTCACAGTAGTTCACTGTTAACTCATCATCTTGATTCGTACATCGTCACTTCTTCTGGTCATGGTTAGTCCAACTGTTGATCTAATCCATGATAGTCACAGTAGTTCGCTGTTAACTCATCATCTTGATTCACTACACCAAATTGGCCGAATTGTCACACTTTCTTTCGGGCGGTTTGTCACTGTCTTAAACAGTGACTAATATTGTCACTGTTTAGCACAGTGACTGCAAAAAATCCATGACAAAAACACAATATTGTCACAGTTAGTTACAGTGACTAGGTTTGAGGTTAGTTAGTCACGGTTTGGACAGTGACAAATATGTTTTGAGTAGGACGCGCTCGGTATTAAAAAGTTTTAATAATACCTAATTTCATCTTTCCCTCCCGTCAATCTATTTCCCCCCAGTCCTTGAAAAAAAGTTTTGACGGCAAAGTTTTAGACGACCTCTCTCTCTCTCTACTCTTCCACTGCGCCTCGCCATAGCCAGTGACATCTCTAAACCGGTACTCTCTCTCTCTCTCTCTCTCTCTCTCTCTTTCTCTCTCTCACTCTCTCTCTCTCTCACATACACACACACACACTCACTCGTTGCGAATACATATGTACATATATATATATATTCGATGTACAGATTCGTTCGAATGTGTATAGGTATATACATATACATATACAAATCTACATACATATGCATACATATATATATATACACAGATACATATTTTGAAATATTGAGCTAGGGTTTTGAATTTGTTTGTTTGAATTTGATTTGATTAGAAATTGATAAGTTAGGGTTGAAATTCCCATGTCTCTGATTTTGTGAATGTTTGATTTTGAGAATGTTTGATTTTTTTACCTATTTCTCTCTATCTATCTCTCTCAAATAGTGGATTTCTATTTAGTACTTTATTTTCAAGCGTCTTGATGAATTCTATTTGAAGTTTTGTTGCTCGGATTGAAGAGGTCTATTACATGGTAAATAATCATATTCCCAGTTCATATATTGTACTTTCTTCGACCAAGTTTTTGTGAAATTCTCTAACTGGGCTTTGATTAGGTTTTTTGGTTTGTGTGTGTGTGTGTGTGCGTTTCATATATTGTACTTTCTTCCATCGAGTTATTTTGTTATGTTCATAAGGTGCTTCTGATTATTTGATTTTTTCTTTCGGGTGAGTATTTGAATTTTCAGTACTGGGCTTATAAGTATTTGAATTTTTTGCAGCCTTTGAAGACTACATTCAGTTATTTTGTAGTTTTTGAAGACTACAGGTATGAATTTGTTGCTTTACTTCTATCTTACTTTTCAGTTTTCCTCTTTTAAAAACTCAACCCTTTGAAACATAGCTAAGAGATATGGATTTTCTTTCTTTTTTCAGTACACTTGTAAATAGTAGGGGGAACTTCGGTTTTATTACAGTGAGGGTTCCGCACCCATGTGTGCCAACCAAAAAAAAAAAAAAAAGGAACCTCTGGATCCTTCTTTAACATCAAGTGTCTTAAGTTTTATGAAAAAATTGATTTTTTATATGCTGTTTATTTTTTTCTTTTTCTTTTTTTGTAGATCTTGAAGATTGTTTTTCAAGGTCTCTGTTTTGATGAGTAATTTGCAAAATTCATTTTTTATTTGGAGCTTTTGGGAACTTCTATTTTGCTATGTCTGGTTCTTTTGCTTTTAGTCCCAGCCAGGGCAAGATTGTGAAGTCTATTGGAAGTCATTGACTCACCACTTCTTTGTGGTTAATGTCTATTGGAAGTCTTTGTCTTGAATGGCATGGATAATCTTGTTAAGAAAGTGATGGCAACTGGAGAATTTGAATAATATTGACTTCTTTATTTAGTGATGGTCTTTCACCTCTTATGGTGTGATTTAGTGTTTTATGATTTGTGAAATAGAAAATTATTTTTTCCATTTACTGCAACTTCATTATTGAAAACTGAGGGAAGCTATACAAAGTGAAGTTTTTAACATTTTTTCCCTTTCAAATGGATTGGTGGTTCAAATGGTTCGCATGTTATAGGCCATTTTTTTTAGAGATTAAGGATTAACTCAGTTTTATTATGGTTTTTTATGAAATGAAGGGTTTAATCTTTCATGTAAACTACATCAGACACTTAAAAGCCAATTCTCTCATTCACTTTGTGCTTGCCCTTTTTTTTTTTTTTTTTGCGTGAAACTTTATGCTTGCTCAATTATATGACTATCACTTGCTCAACTTACATGGTGAAAGTTTATTTATTTTTAGTGTCCAGAGGTGAAATAGATAAAAAAAAAAAAAGTTGGGATGTTAAGCAGTGGTGCCCAATTACCATCCAATTTTTTTACACTCCATCTCCTCTGTCTCTCTCACACTTAACTCTTACTAATCAGATCTTGAAGGTCTTTGTGCATGAGCATTTCATTGTTGGCCTCTAATTATTTGATATATATATATATATATATTTGCACATTTTGAGGGCTGTCTTCATGATATTTTTGCAGATTTTGGCTTCTATTTATTTTAGTTATTTTTTTTGGGCAGATTTTGGTTTTCGATAAGTCTTATTAGCTTCAACATGTTTTGATCCTCTCACTCTCGGTCTCTCTGATTAATCTAATTTTGAAGGTCTTGGTGCATGGGCATTTTATTGTTGAGTTCTAATTATTATTATTTTTTTCTGCAGATTTTGATCTCTTGTCAGGTTAATATTTGTAAAGAGGAAGTTAAGAGTCAAAGGTTGTGTTATTATCTTCAAATTTTTTGGTTTCTTATTTGGTCCTTCCACAATATTTCCCCTTTGTGATCTTGAATAGTGGTAAGTCAGATGCATAATCATATGTATTTGATTTTTGAAAAAAGATTTGCTCACTCCAAATTTGTTCACCCATTGCCCACCCAAACACCCTATTGGGTGAGCATGTGGAGCCCATCACTTTTGATGGGCAAAATGGTAATAAACAAAAGATGAAAAGTGGTGAGTCCCACATGCTCACCCAATGGGCCGGGTGTTTAGGTGAGCAATTTTGGGGTGAGCAAAAATGCTCTCCTTGATTTTTTTTATAATTCACATTGGGGATTCCAACATATGGTTGCCTATTTTGAATCTTTGATCAATAGTTCATGTGGCTGGCCTGAGGAATGGGCCCTGGAAGCACCTAATACCCTTTTACTCTTTCCCACTCTTGTAAATTTGTATTTTTTGTCCATAATCATGACCAATACAAAGTAGTTGGTTCATAATATATTTATTTTTGTTTCTTTTCTATTCTTAATAAATGGCTTATATTGGTAAGTGAAATCATTCCATGCACTTAGATAATTAAAGATTAATTTACAAATCTTCAAAACTCAGTTAATTTACTGTAGCATTAATTGTTTGATCTGAAAAAATTTACTTGATATGAAATTTTCTTTTTCTGTCCTTTTAATTCTCCCATTGTGCAGCTGGGCAGGAAAGATTCAGAACATTAACTAGTTCATATTACAGAGGATCTCAAGGAGTTATAATGGGTAAGTTCTTTTTTTCTTTTTCTTAAGTATCTGCTCCTTTTCTTTCATTTTATTTGCTAATGTGTTGACCATGCGCAGTTGATAGTTTGTAGGAATACTCTAGTTGTTTGGTCGTGGATCTTGTTCTTCTATGACTAATTGCAACTCAGCACAACACGCACAGCAGCACAACACAGCACAGCAGCACAGCACGCATGCAACACAGCAGCACAACACGCATGCAACACAGCAGCACAACACAGCACAGCAGCACAGCACGCGCACTGGCAGCACATGTGCACACGCATAGGCCACGCTCTCTCTCTCTCTCTCTCTCTCTCTCTCTCTCTCTTGGGGTGCAATATGTATGATTATCTCTGTTTTCATATTGCTTTCCTTAAGCCCCGTTTGGGGATGATTAGTTTGGAAATATCAATTTGGTGGATGGTGCATTTAGTTTTGCAAGATGCATTTCCTAGTTGTCACTATAGGCAAGCTCATTGTACTATTTGTTTAACCTCTTGCTTGCTAAAACAACACACTAGATTGTATTGTACATTCATATTGTTTTGTCCAAAGTGGATAGACTACCAGCTATGTAGGAATTACCCGTACTAGCCTGGTCAAATTGAATTATCGACATATAAAATATAGATTACTCACATGCCTATAGGTGGATGGTCTCATATTTTAGACATTGAGTGCTCTGTCCACTAGGAACAAACAAAAGGCTATAGATTACTCATATCCCTTAATATACTTCTTTTTTTGGGGGGTCGAATCAATTCATCTACTTATTAACATAACGATTCAATTCATATCTAATGACTTCTTACACCTAGAGATGGCCTAAGAAAGTGTTGACCTGGTCCTTATTTCTTTGAGTGCACTAATTGCATAGATACTATCTCAGAGCATTGTAAGTATAGAATGATGACCTTGAATGGTTCTATCTCCGAGTGCCTTTTAAGTTTCATCTTAGTAGTTTAGCATCCTCTTTTTCATTTTTCTTTTTCTTTTCCAATCGATGAATCCCTTTCTAGCTTATTAGAAATTCAGGATGCACGGGGGTACCACAAATTTTGCAATCATACTTTGCATTTTAAGCCGTTATTGTGTGCATAATCTGCTGGGTGAGACATGATATTAATTTTGTCTACTAACTTGCTCTGTGCCTTTAGTATGTACCGTGTGATATACAGAAACTTGGCTGGTTGAAAATGAAACATAAAAAATTATGTGGTTACCAAGGAAATAGAATCAAAAAATTGACATTATTACAGGATGGATTAACAAGTCCAAGGATGCTTCATGTGGTACAACCTATTGCCACCCAGTGCTTTGATGGAGAAATTTCTCAAATTCATCGAAAGCGCACTTTGTGAAAAGGTCTGCTACTTGAACTTCTTTATCTTTAGAGTATAGAAATTGTAGTATTTTGGCGGGTTTCATCTTGAAACATTCAGCTTGTAGAAACACGTATTTCGATTAGATATTTGTTGCCCACTTCTGAACTAAGTGCAGAAACTAGAAAGAACATTTGCAAACCAATTGTGGTTGGCTAGTGGTAATTTGACAATGATGCCATGTACCCAAGTGGTGTCAATTTAACATTTGCAAACCAATTTTGTTTATCCATGTGCTTACTAAGTGTTTGGTAGTCTTTAGTTTAGGCTCTTGCATTCTAAACATCCCACTATAACCCATGATATATTATCAACTTTAACTATGTGAGGAGCTGTAACGCCCTGTATTTTATTATCATTAATAAATAAATATTGCATTTTATTTCCATGAGTATTTTTTTTTTAATTTCTCTTTGTAATAATTATCTGGGGTCAAACCGTAATTTTCAAAACATTTTCTATGGTTTCAAAAATCGATATCTATATTTTTGTATAACCGGGAATTGAATTCCTACATTAATATAATTTTCTGTATTTTTTTATTTCAACCGTAAAATACCAGTTTTGGGTATGGGCAGTATAATTTTACCTGTGTGTGTGTATCATTGCGTGAGCTCAACACACACAAGGGTATCTTGTGTACACATTAGTGCAGTGTGTGCTGTGTTTAGTGGATTGTGTGTGTAGTGCTTTGTGAGTGTGTGTGGAGTGTCATGTGTGTTTTATATGCATAGTGCTAAGCACTTTGCATATGATATATACACCCACTAATTCCCCCCTTTTGGACTACCTCTCATCTCTCTCGGCAGCTCTCTCTCTCTCAATCACTCACTCACAGTCTCTCATCTCTCACTCCCAAACTCTCTCAGACTCTCATTCACTCTCAATCTCCCTCAATTCTCTCAATCACTCTCTTGCTCTCTCAAGATCACACAACACACACATACAGTTTATATATATATAATCAGTCACATACTTAGACACACATATATATACACATATTGGGTTACCAAAATCAAGAACGGAGGAGGAAATTCTCAACGACGGATTATTACGGCGGAAGTTCTCGGCCTTTAAATTTCTGTATAATCGTCTCTGTGAGTATTATAAACTCACTCGCCATGTTTATATATGTGTATTTCAGTATATATATGTGTGTATATGTGTATATATATCAAAACACCATTAAAGCTTGAGAATTGGAGTTTTAAAAATCGTAACCAAAATCGATTTTGTAAATTGGGAATGGAAGATATTGGTCCCAATAGACTACGGTTCGAATCCTACAGAGTAATTCATCCGTATGGCGACGTATGGATGATTTTAAGTTTTGTCACTCTAACTTTAATCACGAAAATTAATCGATACAATCCGTATTAGTTAAAATTGATCGCGTATTCTTAATCTACGCGGAAAACTGAAGAGATCCATATATTGCACGACATAATTGAAACAGAAAACAGAAATGGGTAAATTTCAGTCCAAAACCAGAAACAGGGGAGAAAACGAAGAAGATGAGGTTCTGCAACATCTCGCGCGCGCGGACCGCTCGCGCGGACCTTTTTCCCCCCTCGCGCGCGCGATCCGCTCGCGCGATCTGCCTTTCCCCTCGCGCGCGCGATCTGCCTTTCCCCTCGCGCTCGCGATCCGCTCGCGCGATCTACCCTCCCCCTCGCTCGCGCGGCCCGCTCGCGCGATCTGGCAGTTTTAGCAGTTTTTATGTTTCCTTAGTAGGGACTGTTTGGAAAATGTTTTAAAAGTTTTTAAAGAACTGTTTGACAAATACACTATTTTAAAAGGCTCACTGTTAAACTTTGGACTTGTAAGAATGTTTAAGGCCGAAATTTATACTCGTACGATTATTCCGGCTTTGTGATTTATTAATGGTGTTATTTATGAAACATTGACATACATATTAGGGTTGAGGTTGTGTCAACATGCATGTGTGTGAGAAAGTGTGAAAAGAGTAAAGAGTGGCGTTCTAGTTGTGCGACCTCAATATCGATCGGATATTATTCTTGGTATTTGGAGATGATAGTGTTGTGTACGACTTAGATATCGATCGGATAATATTCCTGGTATCTAAGGCGCGCGTTTCGGATATTGATCGGATAGTATTCCTGATATCCGAAGCGATGGTGGTAGTGTTGTGTACGGCTTAGATATCGATCGGATATTATTCCTGGTATCTAAGGCGCTTGTTTCGGATATTGATCGGATATTATTCCTGGTATCCGAAATGATGGTATTGAGTGTGGCTTAGATATTGATCGGATATTATTCCTGGTATCTGAAGCGATAGTTTGGTGTGCTGTTTTGGATATTGATCGGATAGTATTCCTGGTATCTGAGATAATGGTTTGTTTGTGTTGAGTTTTGTTGAGAGAAAAGAGTCAGAAAGATGAGATATTACATTGCTCATGCATGGTCACATATTTATTGCTTTCTTTATTTTCCCCCGTGGGTTATGTTGGAATTGGAACCTTGAATATATTACTGTTAAGTTAAAATTGCACCGTTGTTTATATGCTTATATATACATTGCGAGCACTTGTTTATTTTGCTCACCAGCTTTCATAAGCTGACGGCGTTGATGCGTCCTGGACTGTATGTCCAGATTTTCAGGGTCAGGAGCAGCTAGGGTATTTTGACTATGCTACTTAGAGTCAGGAGACTTTCCAGGAGGCTGCTTTATATTTTCCTATGTCTTTTAAATTTGGGTTTTGTAATAAACTAGTTTAGACTTTTGAATAAGGCGTTTTGTGCCTAAGACTATGACTGCTGTAATAGTTTAGTAAGTTTTTTATTTCGGAGCTTATGTTCTGTTAGTATCCTTTGCTTTAGAAATGTTGTTAAGTTATTTGTTGCAGGGACAATTGGTCATACTCACTTGTCACGACCTACGAGTCCATAAAGGAAATTAAATGCTTTCCTGAATTATGCTACGTCGGGGCGTGACAGGCTTTTTGGTATCAGAGCCAGGTTATGGCTCGACCAATTGTCCAAGACACATAGGATCTTCCGTTAAGATAGAATTGAGATAGGATAGTTCGACTTTATTCCGTGTCTAGTCGTTTTCTATCGTTTAGAATTTTCTTTCTTCTCGAGAGGTTGACCGAATTCTGTTGATTGATGGATAGGTACCGTTCTCTCGATCAGATGGCTAGAAGAAATCTCAGGAATCGTCCCGCTATTGAAGATGCACCGCCAGTAATAGATCCAACCGGGATGTTCGAAGCTTTTGTAAGGAGGTTGGAGAGGGTTAGTGATCAGAACGCAAGGAACAATAATCAGAATGGGGATTACAACGGGAATGGGAGGCAAGCCCACCAGACTGGAGACAAGCTTCTCAAGGAGTTTCGCGCTCTACGACCTGAGTATTTTGCTGGAACTGATGAACCCTGGCAAGCGGAACAGTGGCTACGTCAGATGGAGCGTATCTTTGAGACCATAGAGTGCACTGATCTGGAAAAGAAGCGTCTGGCTATCTTTCAGTTGTCTTATGCAGCGGCTGATTGGTGGGATGCAGAAAAGGCGACCATAGGGGAAGAAGCTGCAAGGAGAATGCCGTGGGTGGTGTTCAAGGAAAGGTTTCTCGAGAAGTATTTCCCCGAAGAAGAGAAGGACAAGAGGGAAAAAGAGTTTATAGAGTTGACTCAAGGGAATCTGACTGTCCGAGAGTACACTACTCGATTTGAGCGTCTGTCTCGCTTTGCTCCACATATGGTGGACACACCCCAGAGGAAAATCAAGAAGTATCACCGAGGTCTCAACCTGTCTCTCAGACATTTGACTATGGGGCATCTGGGCCAGTCATTTGAAGCTCTGGTGAGATTGGCTACGGGGTTAGAGAATGATGGGTGTCAGAATTCGAAGCCGCTTGGAAATCGACCTCCGCAGAAGGGTTATCCCGGACAGAAACCAGGGTACCCTCAAGGACAGAAAAGGACCTGGGATGGAGGGAAGAAACCTCAACAGACACAAGCAGTTCAGCAGTATCAGCCTCTAGCAATAGAAGGGGCCAAAAACAACAACTGCTTCAATTGTGGAGTTCCCGGTCATCGAGTTAAAGATTGCAGAGCACCTAGGCGTACGGATCGTTCAGGAGTTGTGTGCTATAATTGTGGAATGCCAGGTCACATAAGTCCAGAATGCAAGGCTCCTAGGAAAGGTAACTATGGTCAGCAAGGACAAGCCCGTCTGAATGCTGTTATTCCCGAGGCTGCTGGTTATGAGGAGGCAGGGTATGAAGAAGGTACCAATGAGGAGGGACCGCCCGAGCAACGAGCAGTGGAAGGTACTCTAACTTTGTTTAACTCTCATGTTAAAGTTTTATTCGACACGGGTGCTACACATTCTTTTATATCTGTTAAGATCGTTCAGAAGTTGGGTATCATACCGCATCGTTTAGAGGAAGCTTTGAGTGCTGTCTCACCCTTAGGGACCACAGTCAAGTTATTACATGTGTGTAAGGATTGTCCTCTTCGGTTTGGAGACCGCGAACTTTTGGCGAGATTGGTGGTTCTGTCGATGAAGGAGTTCGATATAATCCTGGGAATGGATTGGCTCGAGAAGAATCATGCGAAGTTGGATTGTGCAAAGAAAAAGATCACATTTGCGGACAAGGGGAATCAACTCTTCGATTTCCAATGTAACCCTTCGGGTGATATGTTCCTCACTAGATGCCTAGCAAACATTGAGGTTGTCAGTGCAGAGGTGACAGTATCATCTATACCGGTAATCAAAGAGTTCGAGGAAGTATTCCGAGATATTTCAGGATTACCGCCAGAAAGGGACATAGAATTCTGTGTGGAATTAGTGCCAGGTACTCGACCTATAACCAAGGTTCCCTACAGGATGGCCCCTACAGAGTTGTTGGAGCTGAAGGAACAAGTTCAAGAACTTGAGAAGTTGGGTTTTGTTCGTCCAAGTACTTCACCCTGGGGAGCATCAGTGTTGTTTGTAAAGAAGAAGGATGGGTCAATGCGGCTGTGTATTGACTACCGAGAACTGAATAAGGTTACTATCAAGAATAAGTATCCTTTACCTCGGATAGACGATCTGTTTGATCAGTTGCAAGGAGCCACGACCTTTTCTAAAATTGATCTACGGTCAGGGTATCACCAGTTGAGGGTGCGGAAGGAAGACATACCTAAGACTGCTTTCAGGACGAGATACGGACACTATGAGTTCTTAGTAATGCCGTTTGGGATGACAAATGCTCCAGCTGTGTTTATGGACTTGATGAACAGAGTATTCAAGCCATACTTAGATCAGTTCGTTATTGTCTTTATTGATGATATTTTGATCTATTCCAAGTCAGAAGAAGAGCATGAACAACATCTGAGGATCGTGTTGCAGACTCTCAAGGATCACCGCCTGTATGCTAAATTCAGCAAGTGTGAATTCTGGCTTCAGGAAGTTAAGTTTCTCGGGCATGTGATCTCTCAACAAGGAATCGCGGTTGACTCATCAAAGACCGATGCAGTGGCAAATTGGACTCGGCCGACCAATGCTACAGAAGTCAGAAGTTTTCTGGGACTAGCTGGTTACTATCGGAAATTTGTGGAAGGTTTCTCGAAGATAGCAGCCCCGTTAACTGGTTTGACTAAGAAAGATTTGAAGTTTGAATGGACTGATAAGCATGAACGCGCTTTTCTGAAATTGAAAGAGAAATTGACAACGGCGCCAGTGCTTGCGATACCAAGGGATGGTGAGAAGTTCACTATTTTTAGTGACGCCTCGTATCAAGGATTGGGATGTGTCCTTATGCAAGACGGAAAGGTTATCGCCTATGGTTCAAGACAGTTGAAGCCGAATGAATTGAACTACCCAACTCATGATTTAGAGCTGGCAGCAGTAGTGTTCGCGCTTAAGATCTGGAGACACTACCTCTATGGGGAGAAATTTGATTTGTTCTCAGACCACAAAAGCCTTAAGTATTTGTTTACTCAGAAGGAGTTGAATATGAGGCAACGTCGGTGGATGGAACTGATCAAGGACTACGACTTCACATTAGAGTACCACCCCGGTAAGGCAAACGTAGTCGCTGACGCCCTAAGCCGGAAACCTCAAGGAATGATTGCTTCATTGATGTTGAGGGAATGGAAAGCCTTGGAGACAATAACAGAATTTGATGTGCAGATTTCTGAGGAAAGTATCGGGCAACACTTTGGATGCTTGGTAGTACAACCAACACTTGTGAGTCGAATCATCGAAGCCCAGAAGGAAGATGAGAAGTTTCAAGCATGGTTCGCCAAGATGTTAGAGAAGGACCCGACAGAATGGAAGGTTGGGGCCGATGGAGGATACCGATGTCGAGACAGATTGTGTGTGCCAGATTCAGGAGGTTTGAGAAAAGAAATTCTCGAAGAAGCACATAAATCAAGACTGACAGTACACCCAGGAGGAACAAAGATGTATAAAGACCTGAAGAGAAACTTCTGGTGGGAAGGGATGAAACGAGAAGTAGCCGAATTTGTGTCTAAATGTTTGACTTGTCAACAAGTGAAGGCCGAACATCAGAGACCCTCGGGATTGTTACAACCCTTACCTGTCCCAGGATGGAAGTGGGAGCACATAACTATGGATTTCGTGGTTGGATTACCCCGGTCACAACAGAATCATGACGCGATTTGGGTAATCGTGGATCGTTTGACGAAGTCTGCACACTTTATCGCGTACAATATGACTTACCCAGTAGAAAGGATGAGTCGAATGTACCTACAGCAAGTGGTGCGACTGCACGGTGTGCCTGTGTCAATTGTATCAGACCGCGATGCACGTTTTACCTCGGGATTTTGGGAAAGTCTGCAGAAGGCTATGGGAACTTCGCTCAAGATGAGTACTGCATTCCATCCTCAGACCGATGGGCAGACCGAGCGTGTTAATCAGATTATGGAAGATATGCTCAGAGCTTGTGCAATTGACTTTGAAGAATCTTGGGAGACGCACTTACCTTTGGTTGAATTTGCGTATAACAACAGTTATCACTCGAGTATTGGAATGGCGCCGTTCGAAGCTTTGTACGGACGGCCATGTCGATCTCCATTGTGTTGGGCTGAAGTGGGAGATACAGAACTGTTAGGACCAGATTTGGTGAGAGAGACCAATGAGAAGATTTCACTGGTCAAGGAAAGGATGAAAACTGCACAGAGTAGACACAAGAGTTATGCGGATCGACGTCGAAAGGACTTGGAGTTCAGTGTTGGAGATCACGTACTCCTTAAGGTTTCACCTGTTCGTGGAATAGTACGTTTTGGTCAGAAGAGAGGGAAGTTGGCACCTCGTTTCATCGGACCGTTCGAGATTTTGGAGCGTGTTGGGAAAGTGGCTTATCGGCTCGCGTTGCCACCAAAGATGTCTGGTGTTCATAATGTGTTCCATGTCAGTATGTTAAGGAAATACATACGGGATCCTTCACATGTGGTTAATTTTGATGATATTGAGACAAGTCAGAATGTTGTCTACAAGGATAGACCTGTGAGAATTCTTGACCAGAGTATCAAGAGGCTGAGAAGAAGAGACGTTCCTTTGGTTAAAGTTCAGTGGAGGCATCATGACGAAGGAGAGGCGTCGTGGGAGTTAGAGTCAGACATGAGGACTAGATACCCCGAGTTGTTTCAGGATTAGTTAGCTCAGATTTCGGGGCGAAATCTCTGTTAAGGTGGGTAGGGTGTAACGCCCTGTATTTTATTATCATTAATAAATAAATATTGCATTTTATTTCCATGAGTATTTTTTTTTTAATTTCTCTTTGTAATAATTATCTGGGGTCAAACCGTAATTTTCAAAACATTTTCTATGGTTTCAAAAATCGATATCTATATTTTTGTATAACCGGGAATTGAATTCCTACATTAATATAATTTTCTGTATTTTTTTATTTCAACCGTAAAATACCAGTTTTGGGTATGGGCAGTATAATTTTACCTGTGTGTGTGTATCATTGCGTGAGCTCAACACACACAAGGGTATCTTGTGTACACATTAGTGCAGTGTGTGCTGTGTTTAGTGGATTGTGTGTGTAGTGCTTTGTGAGTGTGTGTGGAGTGTCATGTGTGTTTTATATGCATAGTGCTAAGCACTTTGCATATGATATATACACCCACTAATTCCCCCCTTTTGGACTACCTCTCATCTCTCTCGGCAGCTCTCTCTCTCTCAATCACTCACTCACAGTCTCTCATCTCTCACTCCCAAACTCTCTCAGACTCTCATTCACTCTCAATCTCCCTCAATTCTCTCAATCACTCTCTTGCTCTCTCAAGATCACACAACACACACATACAATTTATATATATATAATCAGTCACATACTTAGACACACATATATATACACATATTGGGTTACCAAAATCAAGAACGGAGGAGGAAATTCTCAACGACGGATTATTACGGCGGAAGTTCTCGGCCTTTAAATTTCTGTATAATCGTCTCTGTGAGTATTATAAACTCACTCGCCATGTTTATATATGTGTATTTCAGTATATATATGTGTGTATATGTGTATATATATCAAAACACCATTAAAGCTTGAGAATTGGAGTTTTAAAAATCGTAACCAAAATCGATTTTGTAAATTGGGAATGGAAGATATTGGTCCCAATAGACTACGGTTCGAATCCTACGGAGTAATTCATCCGTATGGCGACGTATGGATGATTTTAAGTTTTGTCACTCTAACTTTAATCACGAAAATTAATCGATACAATCCGTATTAGTTAAAATTGATCGCGTATTCTTAATCTACGCGGAAAACTGAAGAGATCCATATATTGCACGACATAATTGAAACAGAAAACAGAAATGGGTAAATTTCAGTCCAAAACCAGAAACAGGGGAGAAAACGAAGAAGATGAGGTTCTGCAACATCTCGCGCGCGCGGACCGCTCGCGCGGACCTTTTTCCCCCCTCGCGCGCGCGATCCGCTCGCGCGATCTGCCTTTCCCCTCGCGCGCGCGATCCGCTCGCGCGATCTGCCTTTCCCCTCGCGCGCGCGATCCGCTCGCGCGATCTACCCTCCCCCTCGCTCGCGCGGCCCGCTCGCGCGATCTGGCAGTTTTAGCAGTTTTTATGTTTCCTTAGTAGGGACTGTTTGGAAAATGTTTTAAAAGTTTTTAAAGAACTGTTTGACAAATACACTGTTTTAAAAGGCTCACTGTTAAACTTTGGACTTGTAAGAATGTTTAAGGCCGAAATTTATACTCGTACGATTATTCCGGCTTTGTGATTTATTAATGGTGTTATTTATGAAACATTGACATACATATTAGGGTTGAGGTTGTGTCAACATGCATGTGTGTGAGAAAGTGTGAAAAGAGTAAAGAGTGGCGTTCTAGTTGTGCGACCTCAATATCGATCGGATATTATTCTTGGTATTTGGAGATGATAGTGTTGTGTACGACTTAGATATCGATCGGATAATATTCCTGGTATCTAAGGCGCGCGTTTCGGATATTGATCGGATAGTATTCCTGATATCCGAAGCGATGGTGGTAGTGTTGTGTACGGCTTAGATATCGATCGGATATTATTCCTGGTATCTAAGGCGCTTGTTTCGGATATTGATCGGATATTATTCCTGGTATCCGAAATGATGGTATTGAGTGTGGCTTAGATATTGATCGGATATTATTCCTGGTATCTGAAGCGATAGTTTGGTGTGCTGTTTTGGATATTGATCGGATAGTATTCCTGGTATCTGAGATAATGGTTTGTTTGTGTTGAGTTTTGTTGAGAGAAAAGAGTCAGAAAGATGAGATATTACATTGCTCATGCATGGTCACATATTTATTGCTTTCTTTATTTTCCCCCGTGGGTTATGTTGGAATTGGAACCTTGAATATATTACTGTTAAGTTAAAATTGCACCGTTGTTTATATGCTTATATATACATTGCGAGCACTTGTTTATTTTGCTCACCAGCTTTCATAAGCTGACGGCGTTGATGCGTCCTGGACTGTATGTCCAGATTTTCAGGGTCAGGAGCAGCTAGGGTATTTTGACTATGCTACTTAGAGTCAGGAGACTTTCCAGGAGGCTGCTTTATATTTTCCTATGTCTTTTAAATTTGGGTTTTGTAATAAACTAGTTTAGACTTTTGAATAAGGCGTTTTGTGCCTAAGACTATGACTGCTGTAATAGTTTAGTAAGTTTTTTATTTCGGAGCTTATGTTCTGTTAGTATCCTTTGCTTTAGAAATGTTGTTAAGTTATTTGTTGCAGGGACAATTGGTCATACTCACTTGTCACGACCTACGAGTCCATAAAGGAAATTAAATGCTTTCCTGAATTATGCTACGTCGGGGCGTGACAGGAGCTGTGCAAGAAAAACTCTTCTACTAGTAGGTACGATGAATCTGCAAATTTTCACTTATCTATGAACTTTGAAGTTGTGATGACTAAATTGGGGATGTAGTATGTTTAAAACTTTTAGTGTAATATGCCACCAACTTGCCAATTTGAAACCAATCTGATTTGTAGTTTTTTTTAATCTTGTTGGTTGGTTAGATTTAGGTTGGCCTTCGTATAACCGTATAAGGCTTCATAATTGTGGTTCTAAATTGTATTATTACTTTTTACAATTGGATAATACATGGTAGCTTGAAGACACATGTATTTTACCTTGAATCTGGTGGACTGTTGCTAAAAGGAAATCCGATGACTTGAAAAAAGAAACTCATGAATTCTAGTCCAGTTTGTGGCAGCAGCATTTGGTCAAGCCTTCCTGGGAGCTGGCGTAAAAAAGTTAAGTTATTGTCTAGCGATAAAAGTAAAATTCCTCCAATAAAGACAACAATTATCTACATGTCATAACTTATAAGACTCTCCCTGAGTCACATGTTTGCTCCTAGATTTTAGAGTTTATTTTCTAGCTCTGTACTCAATCTTACATCTCCTATTTTCCTCACAACGACTATTATGATGATCTATCTGGTTTTATATGACACAACTTTGTGATTTTGGATTTGCTCGTGCAGTGTCTACAGACACTGTAGTTCTTCTCTACCCTCCTTGAAAATTTTTCCCTAAAAAAACTCAAATTCTCTCTCTTATATCACGATAAGATCCACTTGACCCACTTTCTAAACACACACACAAGAATAGAAGGAAAAAAGAAAAGAAAATAAATTGAAAGATAGTCTGGGATTTCTGGAGCTAGTGAATTGTAGCTTAATTTTTATTTTCAGTACATGGTCGGTGATTTGAAATCTGATCTTTAAGCTTGCATCATAAATGGCTAATCTTTGTCTTTGTGATTTACACTCGCAGTCCAGTTCAAGGCAATAAATGATGAGGGATCAATGCAAGGTTCTTGAAGTCGTTCTTCCTGAATGCGAGGACACTACCTTAGACAATGTTAACATTGAGGAGGAGATGCGTAGGAAGCCTTAGCAACATGCCCAAGAGGCATATGACGATTATCTGTGGACTTTATAGATTTATTTTAGACAATAACATTTTTCCGTAATGTTTGTCATCTTTATATTAGGTTTTTGGATTGCTAAAGTTATGGGTTTGGTTTTTTTTTTTTTCTTATGTGAGTAAATTGATAATGCATGCAATTGTGTTTTTTTGGTGATCCTACAATTTGTGTTTATAACAGGTCATTGTATCGGGTTGCAATTATTGTTATTAGTGTTTATATTGTGTCTGGTACCAAAATAATAGGGTGAATTCTTGCAAAAATAAGATTTTTTTAAATTTTTTTTTTTGATTTGTCACTGTTCTTCACCGTGATAATTAGAGAAAACACTGACATTACGATTAGATATTAGTCCGTCGCGATCTTAATAATTGTCACAGTCCCAAACTGTGACAAAGAATGTGACTAATTCTATAAATTGTCACAGTCAAAAACCGTGACAAATAAATATATTGTCACTGTTATAAACAGTGACAAAACCGTGACAATTAGAAGTGATATGTCACTTTTAAAGTGTAACAAATGAACCGTGACAAAGAGTTTTTGTCACAGTCTTAAACCGTGACAAAATTTTTTGTCACACCCCAAAATGTCACGGATTTTAACCGTGACAAAGGGTCTTTGTCACTGTCCAGAACCGTGACAAATCGGCCATTCTGGTGTAGTGATTCGTACATCGTCACTTCTTCTGGTCACGGTTAGTCCAACTGTTGATCCAATCCATGATAGTCACAGTAGTTTACTGTTGACTCATCATCTCGATTCGTGCATCATCACTTCTTCCGGTCACGGTTAGCCCAACTGTTGATCCAATCCATGATAGTCACAGTAGTTCATTGTTGACTCATCATCTCGATTCGTACATCGTCAGTTCATTAATCATCATTAGTTTACCATCACTCTCATTCAAAATATGCCGTGTTCATCATTCTCATTCAAAATCTTAGGCTTCTATGTCCATTAATGGGGCTTCCATGTTCATCGCTTGACATCTCGGGATTTCATGTCCATCACTTGATGTCTCAGGACTTCTGTGTCCGTCTCTTAATTTCCAGGGCTTCCATGTCCGTCGGTTATCTGTCAAACTGCATCTCCAATTATAGTTCTCAGGAACCCCACATCTGACTATAATCGCTTGCGAAGCACACTTCCCAAATTCCAGAAGTTTGCCCCTAGACCTAGAGTCTTCTAAACCTTGATGTCCTTATCCGAGTCATCCACCACATCATAGTCACAAACACTAGCACAACACCAGCCCACTCGGAGTGGCACACCCCACAGCACCTGCTCATACTAGGATCATAACACTAGACATGGCAGGACTCATGACGCAATTCATATCACATGCATGCATTGCATATCATCCTCATAGCATAGCATCTGCCTGTCTCATTGTGCATGTGTGATTTGTTCCTTTGTGCCCCGAACTACGTCCTGGTCTGATTCCCCTTGGGATACGTAGGCAGCTCACGCAGAGCACGACCAGTACTAGCCTTAGCATCATTGCATCTTTTGCAACGCTTTTATCCTAAATCTATAGCCTCCAAAAGACCTGTCTCTTCAAAGCTTTGGCACTCGCTTGCGAAATGCGTTGCCTCGCAAGTTCATGCCAAAGAGGGGCAAACTGTAGACACCCCATTTTGTCGGCTATCAGATTTAGGAGACCCATAGCTTGGTGGTTCGCAATGATCGTAAAAGACTCAAAAGGACTCCTGGAAGTCAGCTCTATCTCTCAGAATGCTCAGAGTGACCAGAATGCCCCTAAAAGCCCGAAGACTCCCAGATTTGGTCCCGAAGTTCTGAAAACATGCTATGTCGTAAGAAAAGCGATAAAATGAGTTTCTAAGAGAAATCGGGTGAAATCGTCAGCTCCCAGAGACCCCCGGAAGTCCCGGAAGTTCCCGGAAAGTCCCCGTTGACCGGTTTGACCAAGGTTTGATCAGGTTTGACCAGAGTTTGACCAAGTTTGACCAAGTTTGACCAAAATCGTCCGAATTCACCGGAATAATTAGAAAAGTATTAAAATGAGTTTTAAAAGAGAATCGAGCGAAAACATCGGCTCCTGGGAGCTCCCGGAGGTTCCCAGAACTTCCCGGGAATCCCAGGTTTGACCAGTTTGACCAAGATTTGACTTTAGAATTGGGGCACCGAAACAATTTTCAAATATTTTTCATGGATACTAGAGGTCAATAGCTTTCCAACGGTATATCGCACATAATTCCTGGATTTAAAACGAATTTATTTTGATTTTTCGAAGGCGAAAAAGACGATCAAATCAGCATTTATCGCGAATACCGCAAAACTTTTCAAAGTGACCTATCCCCGAACTATTTTTTATGTAAAGTAGACTCCATTACCTTTCCAACGGTATATCACAACCTCAATTTGGAGTTCGTATGCATTTTCTGTAAATTTTGGACAAAATAGGGCCTTTTTGCGAATACCGGAACCTCTGGGGGCCTAAACGTAATTTTCTGGGCTTCAGAGGCGCACTGCCGCCGCGGCACTCAATCCTCGCAGAGTCCATTTTTGTAATTTTTTTGGGGGTCCAATTTGATTAATTGAAAGCCAAAACGACATAGTTTTATGTTCACAGTTGTTTGGGACCAATGTGAGTACTTCTAAAACCCCAAAACCACCCCAAATTGGCCTATTTAAACCCTCCATTGCTCTTCATTTTGGGGGGGGCCAAGTGCAAAGCTTGAAAAGTTGTAGAGAAGAAGAGAGATAGAGATAGGTTTAGAAGAGAGAAAGGGAGCTTCTCCCATTGATTTTCCATAAGAAAGTGAGTTTTATTCTTGTTTTCTTCCATCATCCTTCTATATACTTCACATTCAAAGTCCACTCCAACCCTCATTCTTGAGCATTCATGAGATAGGAAGCTACTTCCATGTCCAAATGTCAAAATCTATGAGTGAAACACCAAGCTACAAGTCCAAAATCACATTGATTATCATCTATTGATTGCTATTTACTTGCTTTGATTATATATATGTTCATTTCTCCTTATCTCATTTCTTGTTCTTTTCTTTATTTACTTACTAGTTCATCATCATCTAAGTGATGACATGAAGTTTGGGGTGAGTGAATCCTTATGGATAGTAGCTCTTGAGCTCAAAAACATGTTTGATAGATGATGATCATAACCTCAATACTTCCAAGGTATTCTTGAAATGTATTGAAGTTATGTTCAAAAATAAAAATAAATCTCTCCAACAATCTTGGAGGTTCTTGATGATGAGTTTGATGTTGGCATTTCAAGTGGCTATAATCCTTATTGAGTATTAAAAATATGTTTTCAAAACATCTATTTCAAAACCCCTCTCAATCCTTCTCATTTTGGTTTCAAGAAACAAAACCTTGTTTTTCCCAAAATCTTCAAAATAATAAGTCAAAACAGTGAGTGAGTTGAGTTCAAAGATTTCTCTAGGACTCAATACTCAACATATGGATGCAAGGCCACTTGGAAAGTCTTCCTAACTCATTGGAGAACACCCATGATTTTTGGTTTGACTTGGAAGTACTTGGAAATGGTCCATTTGGATCCCAACATTCCTTCCAGACATTCTGCCTTTTTCTGTCACAGCAGCTAGAGCCACTTCTAACTTGTTTTACAGAAAACTTTTCCAAAAGGAGTGGTCCTAAATTATTTTTCCCTTACACTTCAATGTCTTAGGAAACTTTCTGTATAAAATGGGCCTCTAGATCATTAGTTTTCATTTTCTAAGATTTTTCAACATTTCAGTCGACGGTACAGACTCTGTTTCTGAGTGACCTTCATTGTTTATATGATTTCTCTCAATCTGTGATAGCTATTCAAGATTGGCCTTTTGGGTTGTGTTCTAGACACAATAAGGAAGATCTCCATAAAAAATCATGCATTGAAAACATTCCTAACCCCTCTTTTCAAATTCCAAAAGATCATGCTACTGTTCTGTCCACTACTCACAGCAAGCACATTTCAACTTTCATTCTTTGATTTGATGCTCATATGCACTCCAAATTAGTTCATATCTTAGGAAGTAGTTCATACTACATTTGTACATATCCCATGTTAATTTCATTCATTCATTCATACACATTTTAGATTTCTAAGTCACTCTAGGAATCCATGTATCCAAAACACACTACAACCTTTGCACATTTTAGAAACATACATTGCATTCATGCAAGATTTGGGGTTTTTGTAACTCCTAATCTAAGAAGATTATAAGGAATGATCATGATCACACGTTCATGCTTCCCCCCCGATCTAATCATCCTTTCTCATCCATCTCGGGGATTGAGAGATCTTCTCTTTTCAAAGAATAACATGCATCATACTAGCTTGCTAAGCATATTTTGATTTCTTTGTTTATTTGTTTCAATAACGATTCATGTCCCCTTTAGATTAAGGAAACTTAATTACTTGATACGTGATTAGACGATTTTTCCTAGGTTTATTTGTGTGATCTTTCACTTTACATTGCATGATATTTGGCTTAGATCTTATGAATGATATCTTATCTTTTGATCTTCAAATTTCAAGATTCTTATGCAATGTAATATACTTATCATAAATATTAATTGCCAAACCATACATAGTATAAGATGATTATTTGGATGCTAATTGAGGCTCATCGAAAGACGGGGCGAGTTGAGGGTGTTTTAGTCGTGACAAAGGCTCCTTCCTCTCTCGTACCAAAACCCCGAACCAAGTTCTTTGGTTATGAAGGGCCGGTGCCCTTATCCGCTTGGGTGAGTCAAATTAGGTTTCTTGGTTCCTTAAAGACCAAGTGGCGACTCTGTATCTGTTTTCAACAGACCTATTTTCTTTCTTTTATTCAAATCAATTTCAAAACAATCTCAAACAAGAGAAGTGGTCCGATTCCGGTGTCCACAGTCACATACCCGGACCCGGACATTAGAAATAATAACAGTTTCCACGTAAATCGAGACCGACACGTATATCGAGGAACTTATGCATGCAAATTGAAAAAAGTAGCACATAATCCGAGGTGGGCCACACATGGCCGGCCACATGGCAGTCCATGTCACCTCTTGTGACACTTGTCCACATGTTGGACATGTGTCCTAGCATGCAAGCATGCATGGAGACACATATCTCTCCACCATTTCTATATAAACACACCCACATGCAAGCATTTTACTCTCTTGGTCTCCATAATCAGCAAATATAGAGTTACAGAGAGTTAGGACATAAATTTCATAGAGAGAGAGAGAGAGAGAGAGAGAGAGAGAGAGAGAGAGAGAGAGAGAGAGAGAGAGAAATATAAGAAGAAAAAGAAGAAGCTTCCACCATAGAAGCTTAAGCTCAAGCTCCTTAAGCTCAAATCTTAAATTCAAACCAAATTTCAAGTATTTGTGAGTTTACTAACTTACTTTAGAATATGTATAGTATGTAGTGATATTTAGTAAGAGCTTTATGTTGCTATTTTGAGGATTCCATGCTATGCAAGATAAATCCTTAAATCTGAGAAACTAAAACTTTCAGCAGAACATAGTTTAGTAAAATGAACGTTTGGAGTAGCTCAAAAATCTAAATTAGGCTAGGTTTTTTTTGTGGAGAAAGGTAACTCATTTATCTACAAATAACTCTTACTAGAAATCAATCCTTCATAGGTGAAATGCATGTACAACGCAGTGTTATAAATCTGGGAAACAGAAACTTTCAGCAGAACATAGTTTAGTAAAATGAACGTTTGGAGTAGTTCAAAAATCTGAATTAGGCTAGGTTTTTTTTTGTGAAGAAAGCTAACTCATTTATCTACAAATAACTCTTGTATAGTCTGGTCTGAAAATGACTCTTTCATAGGTGAAAGTCACGTACAATGTAGTACTATAAATTTGGGACAGAGCAGTCCGAAAATATAGAAATGTCTAAGTAAAATAAATATTTTGAGCAGCTCAAAAATGTAATGGAAGCTAGATTTTTCTGTACATGAAGATGATCCAAATGCCTATAATGTTCTAGTTTTGAGTTTGATCTACAAAGCAATTTATCATGCCCAAATAAATCATGTTGTTTCAGTCTACACAATGAAAATGTATCCTGGCAGATTGTGTAGCTTTTTGTATGATGTTTTGTTTATGCATGGTGTTCATTGTTGATGCTAGTTTTTTGGTACCTGTGTTGTTATGAAAATCTTATGCTATGGTAGTGCTATCGGGTAGATGAGTATGTTAAGGGTTTCATCTATATGTTTATTGGTATTAAATCCATGTTATAAATCCATGAGCTATGTGCTATGTTTTCCATTGTTACGAATATAGTTTAATGACCGTTGAAAGTTCATTCCCAAGCTTTGAGTATGTTGTACAACATGATTATTGCATTGATAGTGATTGGGTAAGTTCTCATCGTAAGTATATTATGATATAAAACAGAACGACGGATGTATAAATGTAACTTTGAAAGTATAAATGGATGTTATTATTGAACTAAACTACGAAATGTACGAATGCGTAAAATAATGATAAAACCTTCAATAACAGATTTTATATGAATAAGGGAAGTTGAGCTTCGTTTCTCGTCGTGTGACTTCCGATCAAAGTTGATTCGTAAACTTTCGTGTCATGTTCGAATATTTCTTGCAGAGTTAGTCTTTCGGTAATTCCATGGAGTTGATTGGGGAGTTGTGAAATGTTTTGTAACTTGGTCTGAGGATCGGCATGACGTGTTTGGTCAAGTGCGGATGACCTGAGGATCGTCATGACGTGTTTGATCAAGTGATTGACTATATTCTGCACCCTTGGTCTGAGGATCGGCATGATGTGTTCGGTTAAGTGCGGGTGACCTGAGGATCGTCATGACGTGTTCGATCAAGTGACTGTTGATATCCCGCATTCTTGATCTGAGGATCATCATGACATGTTCGGTCTTATGGGTGACCTGAGGATCATCAGTGACGTGTTCGATCAAGCGATTTATTGTCAAGTGTTGTTCTTTCTTGACCGTAAATGCGTTTGGAGTTGAGTCTTCTTTCAGTCAACGTCGTTGGTCAGTTCAGTTCTGGGCTAAGCTTTGAAGGGTATGGTTGGGTTTGAACGAGACATGGTTCTGAGAATAAGAGATGATGATTAACTTACCTTAGTGGTGGTAACCTTAAGGATACCCTCACTTAGCTTAACCGCTAATGACGTTTCATGCAGCTGGACCATCCACTTCCAGCCTTTGCAGGTCCTGATGGAGTCGGCTATTGTCAAGATGCAGATTTTAAAACTGAAGACTATGCTGGTGAAGATTACTACGAGGAAGGCTACGGTTTCGCTAGCTGAAGATCTTGGAGCTTTTCTTTTTATATAGTTCTGTTGTTAATATGATTAATGATGTAATAGCTTAGATGAACATGTAATATGTATCTTTTGGATATCCTTGGGTCTGTAATATATTAATCATGTAAGACTTGAATGTTTTAGATTCTTGCTTCCGCTAAACTTAGTCACTTTTCCGTATTATATTATTGTTTTAAGCATGTTTGGACAATCAGGTGACATTTACAACCAGTCACGTGCCTTAAAACCCATATAGGAAATTTATTTTTCCCTATTTTTGGTACTTCAGGGCGTGACAGCAGCCCCCTATGTATATGACTAGAAATAAAAAGGAAATTAAAGATAACATGAACAAGCAAAACACAGTACACAATATATACAAAATCTGCTATTTCACAAGTAGTAAAAACATAGCATTTAGTCCCAAACTAGTCAAGGTAAAAAAAAAAGCTTATAATTTTGAAAAAAGAATTGTATTACCATAACCAATAATCTGCAGTTACAAGAACAAATCAATGGTAAACAACAACTGATCAGTTCGGTAAAGAGCAAAGATTACAACTTTCTGCATTTTTGTAAGGAAAAATATAAAAGCACCAAACTGATAGCGAAAGGGAACCTAAATCAGAAAAAATTAAGGGACCAATAAAGCTCTGTAGCATCCAATTGTTTATGTGCTTTTGGGTCGATCAAATGGTGACGACTAACTCTCATTGGCTTCTTGTAGTTACTGATTATCATCCATTGGATATGTACTTGGATCAACCCAGTTCCTTATTCCAAAATTAACAATGTCATACAATGAACCATCCGTTCTTATATACACATCAAGTGCGGACATATTTAAAGCACTAATGTATCCGTCCAAATCAAATACGTCCAATAATGGGGGTATGTCCGGAACATTTATCAACGGTAAAGCAGTGCAACTGAAGCATCAAAACTCTTTTGATTTGGGTTTTCTTCTTCTTGTGATCTCAAGATGTTCTGGGCTTCTCGTAAATTTTTTACAACATGTATCTATTTGCACCCAAATATGTATTTTGTACACATGACCGATTATTTGGAGTATTTGGCCAAAAATGCTTGACAAATGGGTTCCTCATTATATAGAAGTGGCAAATATATGGGTACCAAAAGATGTTGATGCTCGGGCTAAATGACCGAAGGTGTGTGGGAGTTCAGATACAATTACCCATTCAGTCTATACATGTTTGGTACATCAAAGCTCATTGGTCATTGTACTAATAGGTGTCATCATTGGTAGGCCCCTTGGATTGGTTTTAGCGAATTGAAGACTTGGCTAATATCATGACATAGTTCTTCTCGGGCATAAGTTCATGTTCGGTCACTATTCCCAATGGCATAGTTCTTCTGGGGCCCAATGTCATTGTGTCTTCATGGTTTGTCTTTTGCAAACACAATCAATACACACCAATCCACCACCGATCGGACTAGACCCATCGGTCTCTCCTTTTTATTGTGTGATACATGCAATGTATCAAACCATGTGGGGCCCAGGAATAATTGCAAGTTCTATTGCAATTTGTGAGTTCCAATGACTGCAAGTTCCAATGCAACAGATTATGAGTCCTAATTGTAGAGTTAGCTTTGAAGAAGAAATCTCCACAAAGCTAAACTTTTCCTCTATATATACAGATCAAAACCCAACAAATAAACTCCTCCAGGAACCCGATCAAACACACAAACCTCCCAAAAAGCATCATTTTTTTTGCATTACTGTAGCATTTCCCTTAGTTTTCTTACACTGTTTTATTTTTACTTTCTTAAGTAATTTCATTTCCTTTAATGCAATATATTTCCTTATACAAATTGTCACCACTTTTTGACTTGTGTACTTCAATACTATCAAAGAATCTATAACTAGGGTACTTTCCAACTAGTTTTTAACAATCCCTATATTATAGAAGTCAGATCGTGCATCACTCGCACAAGAGTATTAGGAAAATAATGTTTGCCAACACACACACACACACACACACACACACACACACACACACACACACACACAATCAAGCAGCAACAGCTTTGGCATGCCCGAAGCAAATTTTTCTACCAAACAATATCATAGTAAAATAAACCATTTGATGTTATTTATTTATCAGTTGCAGACATGTTTGAAGCAATCATGTATGCATAAAAATCTCCATCCAAAACAAAATCTATATCATCCAGATTAACCTCATCCTCATCTAGTGATGGGGGTATGTCCAGGACATGAATCATCGTCAAAGGAGTGGCATTCATAGCATCTAAACTCTTATGATTCCCATTGTCTTCTTCTTGTGATCTCATGATTTTTTGGGCTTCCCCTAAATTCCCAAAACGTGTATCATTAATCCCATCTCCATGATCCCTACTAATCTCCTTAAATCTGCTATTTTTTTTTACTACTTCAATTCAACTCATTTTATTTTACAAAGAACATAATCATCAGCACCCACAATCTCTTTAAGTGAATACTCATGCATGATCCAATGTGTATTGTTCTCGTCAATATCTTTTCCTTTGTTCTTTGTTTCAAAAGTCAACATCTTTTGAAAGCCTATAACCTCTTTAGTTTGGTTCTTAATTTTTTTTTGCCGATTGTTTGGCCTTTCCAAGTCCCACAGCCCACGGTTCTAGAAATGCGATTCTTGCTAATCATCTTCAATGGGGTTATAACATAGATTACATATTCAACACTTTTCTTGTCTAATTTTTCATAGGTTTTCACAATCTCCCATGGGTCTCATTGAACGTTGAAGATAATCCATGGCTTAGAGGCATAAACGTCTCGCTCGATCACAGGACCACTCGACGACAGAGCTTTACCTGGTGTCTTGAGATTGAGATAATGTGTGATTAACTCTTTGTTCGTTGGCACAAAGTAAAATCTTGCTGGTATGGTTTTCTCCATTAATGAACGTATTGTTGAACTTCACAAATTAATAGCTTTCTCTTTATTCCATATGATTTTTCTCCTGGCCTCCAAAGTTGTAAGAAACTTCGATGGTGTGATAACATATATGCTCTATATGTGTAGGTATGGGTGTGTTGACTACTTGTGTGTTACTAACTCTATCCGAATAACCAACCACTTAGCTTTTCCAATCAAAGGGTGGTTAATTTGTGAATATCCGAATGATTTATCAATATATTAATATGTTTTATTTAAATGTTTATAAATATTTTATTTATTTAAACAGGGTTAATTTTCAATCAAACTGGATTAATATATTCTCTGATGTTATTTAAACTAGGTTAATGTAGTACCTGTAAAATTCGTACCCCTTATTAATGTAAATTCCTAATTTCTAAGTGTGACCCTATATATTAATTACGTGTTTAATATTTAATTGTCACTTAATATTTTAATTATAAATTATATATCATATTTTAGCTCACTGCTATTAATATTAATACCATAGGTTAATTACATTTCATTCGGATCCAATAGTCCCGTAACTATAGTCGTGATTATTATTATAGCGATATTATTATTTTAACCCCGGACGAGTTAGACCCATACTGTAATTATCAAACCCAGATTTGTTACGTGTGGATCCGTAAAATCTGTATCTTCCCGAACTGTTTGACACGTGGCCCAAGACGGGAACAATATCCCAAGTTTTAGGGACTCTAAATACAACCTATCCTAGCCCCCAAATCTCTCCTAAATCTCCCGAAATCCCAACCCAATCTCCCTCATTAAACTCACCATTCCATCTGATTGACTACCCCATGTCCCCCAAATTTCTCCCCCAGATTCCCTCACTCACTGCCACCCAATAACCCTCATCAACATCGACACACCACTGCCACCGCGAATAACACAACACAACACAACACACACACACACGGCTTGTATATATATATATAATGCATTGATTATATATATGTATTATATGTTATGTGGCAATGTATGTATATATGTATGTGTGTGTGCATGTGCATTGTACCATTATATAAGAGAGAGAGAGAGATAGAAAGTTAGAGAGTGTGAGAGTTATAGAGAGAGTCAGACCGAGAGAGTTGAGAGAAAGAAAATAAAAGCAAAACCCAAACCCAGCCCCCACTCTCACTGCCTCACCCCCACACCCACCCCTCTCTGCCCTCATACACACAAGCACATACATGTACCACACGCTGAGAAGAAGAGGAGAGAGAGAGACCGAAGGCTTAGAGAGAGAAACTGGAGCCGAGCCGTGCCGAGACCGGGCCAAATCGAGACGAGAAGGTAAAGACGCACGCGCCCACTGGATTTTATGTATACACAAGCCTACACACATGCCCACGCACACCCCGGACAGAGCCTAGAGCTTCGGCAAGCTCGGTTTTTCAACTGTCACTAAAACTCACAAAGTCAATGCCAAAATGACCCTAACGACCTCCTTAAGACCCTCGATGAACGGCTCAAAGGTTAGACCACGTTTGGTCGACCTACGATTGAATTATTCTTTTTTGGTCGTGACTGTTTTTGCCCCTGTACGGGCAGACCGTTAAAAGTTAGGCTTCAAGACTACCGTTGATCGGGCTCGTCGAGACACTCGATTTCGACATATAGTTTGCATATTTTCGTTAAGATTTGAGTGAGTTATGATCGTTTAAAGTTTTGGGTACTAAATGATAATATACGTAATGTATATATGTATACTCACTGTACCAAATCGTGAGAAATGAAGAAGAAGAGAATTGGTTGGGCTTGGGCCTTGGCCTTGTTTGGGTAGGTCAGATTTTGGACAGCTTATATGTGTTAGCCTTATGGATTACCAAACAGAGCCTTATGTTTAGATATCATTTGATATAATTAGTTAATTGGTTTAAATTAATGTAAATCTTGATTAATTATTAATATTATTCAACTTTTAATTTCTGAAATAATATTATTTATTATTTTATATTCTGAAATTATATATAATATATTTATACATTATGTTTATTATTTATTTAGTTATAAATAAATAATAATTGATTAGCCTTAATAATATGGAATTGGTTAATGCTTTAAAAATAAGTTTTAAAAGATTATAAAATAGCCTTTAGCATTCTAAATATTATATTTTAATATTCTAAAATTATGATCTATCATTTATACATTATACTTATTATTTATTTAGTTTAAATAAATAATAATAATTAGTTTTAAATCATCATAATTAGGTATTAAATGCCTAATGACCATTTTCAAATATAGAAAATTATATTGTTTACCTCGAGGCCTAGTGACCTTGTTTTATAAATTATTTATTTATAATTACAAGGACTTGTTGCTTTATCATTTAATTTTTTTAACGAGTCCCCAAAATTATGAGAAAAATATCACTAGCCTATTTTAAGGTCTAGTATTTAATATAAATATTTCTAAGGACCTTTTGTCCTTCTAAATTATTTTTTATAATTATGGGACTCCGAAGACTATAAATATATAAATATGACTTTAATAATTCGCAGTAAATAAACCGTAGCTCAAAAAAATGCATTGTCAGTTCCCAGAGCCTTCGAATAATACCTATACATATTCCCTTGAATTTGGAGACCTCTTGACGCTGTAAAAAATACAGCTTACCTGTAGGGCCTTCATTGGTATAGAAAACCCAGCCTTTTATGTGACAGACTCCGATTTGAGTCTAGTAAATGGCATTGGACTTAGAATGACACGTAGATCACTATCTTGAGGTTTATATCCTCATTTGGTAAAATTACCATTATGCCCTTATCATTTATACATACGCTTCATCACCGTTATTCTATTATATGTTGTAGGACTATGACTTATCTACTGTTCGGAGAATCATAAGCTTGGCAAGACATCCAGGTGAGTGTTTCTAACCTCACTCTCAATGTACGTAATGACTGCTAGAGTATTTGTATGTGACATATATAAGTTGTATACACGATTGTTATGCTAAGACTGTACATCGATGTGTCGGAGGTAGTACACTCGTTGTGTGAGTTTGTTGTCATGCTGTATATCATGCGCTAGTCAGTTACTAATGTACGGTCGTCTACAGTGAGCTTGTCGTGATAGTACACATGGTGTGTGCGCTTGCCACCATGCTTGCCATTTCACAGTTAGTATTCTGACGTGCAACTCGTTGGGTGGTGATTCCCCAGCGAGGGTATAGACGATCGAGCCAATTTTGCCATCGTGCTATTTGGATTATGAGACGGTAAGGCAACGATGTTACAATGAGGTCGTAAGGCGACGATGTTACTACGAGGATGTGACAAAATGAAGTATGAAACAAGTATCAGAGTTCGCAGTGGAAGTGTGATTTGTATTGTGAAAGTAAGTTCAGAGTAAGTTGTCGTTGTGGGGTTTATAACCCGATGTTATTGAGTTGCATTGGATCTGGGATTTCATATTCCAGAGTTTGGGTTTGGGTTCATTGGGTACGCATTTACATGCACGATCATAATGGAGATAGAGAAATGAAATAGTATGAATATGTTGTTATTTCAAGAACCAGATAAACATGTTATGAATTATATTGATCCTGTTATTTGGCTAATGGTAGATGTTTATTAATTGCATCATATGTTAATTGATACATTTGCTATGTCCGTATGAGCAACGTCAATCGATAATGGACTAACTGCATCCTAAGATGAAAAATAATAACGTAAGATGAGTGGTTAGTGTATGTATATTAGTAGTGAATATAGTTATGAATGCCCACTCAGCTTTGTTGCAAAGCTAACGGCATGTTACGCCTGGACAATCCAATGTCCAGATTTGTTTGCAGGTTGGTCAGAGAACAATTCAGTCTTGAGAGTAAGATGCTAAGGGACACTGGAAGTATATAGCTAGACTGAAGACCAAAGATAGCCGCCAGCATCATGTATTTATAATAGTCTGTTGTATTAGTATTGGGACTAATGTTTTGTAATCATTTTAATTGTTCAGATTAAAGTTTAAGTTAGGAATAGCTTTCTCCCCTTCACTTTCATGCTGTTTATAGTGTTAGAGGACATGACGACTTTCAATCAAGTAATTCCCTATAGGTCCAAAAAGGAAATTTTAAATTTTCTATATTTTTGGCTACTCCAGGGCGTGACAATTAATTTCCAATCAAATTATTTTATGGGGGATTAAGCTAAAGGCTCTTATACCCAAACATGGCACAACAAAAACTCAAGCTAAAGGCTCTTATACCCAAACAATCCATTAAGTCTTTGCACTTGTTTTTGGTCAAAAATACCATCTTCTGGCTAAAAAACTTTAAATTGTCACAACTTTTGATTTATATGTCTATTTTTTAAATTTTTTTTATTTTTTTATTAACTTTGATGTTTGAAATAAAAAAAACGAGATCTATCAAAAGAGACCAACATTGACTATGAAATGTAGTTTCCCTTTAGTCCAAAACCACAAGGGAGGTTAAGTGTTACTTTTGAATCACAGGGCAGTAAAGTAAATGGTCTAGCCCTAGGGAGTAAAATGTATTTAATTCTAATTTAAAATACATAAAGATTGTTCTAGTGCTTTACTCAATTTCAACAAATAAAGGGTAAATTGCACTTTTCACCCTTTTAGTTTGAGGGTCGTGACACTTTCCCCGAACTTTTAATTTCATTTTAGACCCTAGAGTTTCATAAGTGTGACACTTAAGCTCAATCAAGTCTTTTAAATTAGACTTAGAACCCTAGTAGTTCAAAGAATTATACTAAACTCCTTAAAAGTTTTTTTTTTTTAATTCAGTAATTTATCTTTTCTTTCAATAATGAATTATTTTTATTGTTGCCTTCAATCAATCTGGTATCAAAGCGTGGTTCCTCAGCCTGGTAACCTAGTAAACTTATTATATAAATATTAGATATACAAAAGAAGTAGAATCCGATAATTTAAATAATTCAACATCGTTGTAAATTAGAATATATAGAAAAAAAATCAATTAATAAAAATATTAAAAGAACTTATTAAAAATCTTGAAATCAACTATTAGAAATTGTTAACAAAGTTAGTGTCACGCCCCAGAACCGCACATACGATCATTAGACTCCTAAAGATCCATTATAACATTAAAATCAGAGTTACAAAAAGCCTTCCCAATTTAAAATACTCTTCAAACAATTCACTTTGAACCAGGGTAGTCCAGTCGACTAATCGGGTACCCGATCGACTGGAAATGCAAATTGCAGAGAGCATCATTCTGAAAGCCCCTGGTCCGGTCGACTGATTGATCCGGTCGACTAATAATTTTGAGGCCCGGTCGACTGAACCTTGGGTCCGGTCGACTGAAGACCCCACTTCCAGAAATTTTAGTATTCTATTACATGATCCTGTCGATTGGGTCGCGTGTCCGGTCGATTGGTTTGTGCAGCAGAATCCAAAATCTGCAGCAACCTCCTGTTTTCAAACTAAAACCAAACCAACACATGTACAATATCTGGTACAATACTACCAACCCAACATAATTAACATGATACAATCCTTATATTACCTACACAAGTTTCTAAATTAACCACTACAAATATACGAAAACACACCTTACCGAAACGACCAATCTACTAAGCGTAGTTGAAATCATATTACAAAACATAAGTTTGAACTAACCAACACTAAGTTCTTCACCAAACCAAACTAGAATCTCCATATTACAATATCTAAACCAAAAGTATAAAGTTAACTACACATTTACAACCATATCCAAAACCCACGTTTCTCACCAAATCTTTACCGATTCCATTTCCTCATTCTTTCGCCAATTTGCCTTTATCACCTACAATGGTTATTAAATAACCACTACACTATATCAGCTATATGCTGGTGAATGCCAACAATTATAAACATGAATAATAGACATGCTCAATCTCATCTTTCTACACATCACTATGGTCTCCGAGTGCAAGAACCGGGCACCCTTTCACATTAGCCGGCGACTACTCCATTAGTCCGCACGACTAACCGAGATCCACACCTCTTTCTTTCAGGTATGCAACCTCATGGCCAATTTTGGCACCTGGTCTCATCACTTCGATGACAAGTCCAAGTTCCCCTTTGACTCAAATACACAACTCAACATGCTCAAATAATTCATCACACCATGCAATTGCCAAACACGTGGGTCTTATTAACCACGTAGGTTTGCCCAATAATAACTAAACATGCTAAATTATACAAATAGTCATGCTTATCATCACAAAGATTATCTCAAACATTTAACTATCCAAACTCTATAATTATTGTCACTAACCTCAAGGATTTCGCTCCTAATTGCAAAATTAAGATCCAAACAAATTTCGGGTGCAATTCCTATATGCAAATTACAAGTTATGAGCTAAACTCCCAAATTAGGGCGTAGAAAATTTGTCTCAAAAAGCAATAAGATTTATACCACTGTGTTAAACTCACCTCCAGGAGTCCAAATATGTGGCCTGTTTTGAAATTGAACGTCAAACCGCGAGTGAATCGGCGTTGTGAACGTCGACGTCGATTCCGTTGAATTTCCTTACAAAATTCTTCTGTGAATTTTTTTGTCTAACTTAGCCAAATGAGGTGGAAGACTCTTGATGAGGCATGAGGTTAGGTGTCATCACCATATCAATCCTATTTTGAAATTTTATTATAGCCTTCCCTACATTTAACCAGTTTTACAATTGTACTCCTGCTAGTTAATGTATCTTATTAAAACTATCCCAAACTTAAATGGATATTTGTCTATGTCACGTATGGGTCCCATAAGTGGTCCCATATAATATTATAAAGTTGCTAATTAACCTACTAAATACAAAGTGTCCAATTCGTCTTAACAAAGGTATCCCTAACGGACCACAGAAGTGATCTCTAACATTTAATATATCACTAAAACAACATAATATAATAATCACATATGCCTTGATAAACATTAAAGCACATAAGAATTCTTTCCCATATCTGTTCCATCATACGGGGACCTTTCATCACTGTCCCAAGCTGGGAATGCCACTTGGCCTGTCTCTGGGTTCCACCACTATTCATCTTAGTGAGTTAAAACTCACATAGCACAAGTAATCACACCATTAATAAAATAATATGCATGCTAAATGCAATTAAATTCTGCCCGCGGGAGTGGGTGTTACAGTTAGGCATCTACAATATCTTGCACAAAAGCAGAAAAACAATTAGTAATTAGGGAAGAAGATCAGAACCAGAAACCGTTGGATTCTTACCCTTGCCCATGTAAAGAAGATCCTCCAGAAAATCCTTTTGAATTAGTAATCCATAGTAAGAAAGATACCTTAAAAAAATGAGACTTTTTATTTAGGTATTTAACTCTTTATAGATTACTAAGACTCATTTTTTACTATTTAAGTTATCATATTCTAGTTTTTCTATATATCTAATATTCATATAGTAAAGTTACTAGGTTACTAGGCTGAGGAACCCAGCCTTTGATACCAGATTAATTGAAGGTGATGGCAAAATAATTTGATATTCAAAGAAAAGATAAAAACATTAAATTTAAGAAAACTTCTTGGGAGTTTAATATAGTTCTTTAAACCACTGCAGTTACAAGATTAATTATAAATGACCTGATTGGACTTAATTGTGATACTTAAGAAACTCTAGGGTCTTAAATGTTCAAATTGAAATCGCATGGACTAAAGTGTCACGATCCTCACACTACAAGGGTAAAAAGTATAATTTACCCATAAATAAATAGTATCTAGACAATATTATTGACGACATTGCATTTCCTTCTCATTGATTTGGAGGAGAAATGAAATGTAAAATTTTTTTTTTGGGTAAATTGAACTTTTCACCTTTAAACTCTAGGTGGTTTAGCACTTTACACCCAAAGTTTGAAATTTGGAATTTTCATTCCTAACACTATGTTTAGGAGTTAGGGAGAGAAAAGAAAAGAAATAAAGTCATAAGTGAGGACAGAAAAGAAAAGAAGAGAAATGATGGTAGTTTCTTTCATCTTGTTTGGGAGTTTAGGAGAGAAGAGAAAGTAACTTTATTTCTTCTTGTTTGCAAGTTAAGAAGAAAAGAGAAGTTTCACAACTGTAGCAAATAAGTCCAATTAGCTCTTTTAGTGACAAATACTTGTTCACAGGAATTTATTTAACGGATTTTGGTAGAATAGTTTGTTCTATATGGCAAAATGCAGCTTAATCTTTAAGCGAAATCGGATTTTCTTTTATTTTCTATGCCCGCTCACCAAATAGATTCTATTTACGTTCTCTACATTCGCAAACCAAACAGAACATATGATTGTCTACGATTAGCAGATGCTCCTATTAGCTTTGTCATGATTAAACTATGCCCAGGTTGAACTGTTGAAATAGATACTGCTAGTAAGAGTGCTAAAAAAATGAAGAAGTAGCTGGGACAATAACGCATAGTAACAAAATTACAATTATAGGACATTTGTTATATCTTTGGATTAATTGTGCTAACTTAGAAATTAGTATGAAGTAAAACTTTACAGGGATAAATATTCTGACCTCTGTCGAGGTTAAGTTTAATACACGGACCTCTTCAGTAGTTTTTTTATAACACTTACCTCTCTTGAGTTTAATATTTAGGTAACTCCTTTCCCCCTCAGTTACTAAAACGTTATCACCCCTGACGAAAAATGCATTTGTCATTAAACATTTTCTTTATCCTTCCAAAAATGCCCTTAACTGTTCCTCTAATGTTTACTCTGACCTCCCTCGAGATTATATCAGATTACACGGACCTCCCTTGTATTTTTCTAAAATTTCACAGACCCATTTAAAATTTAAAAATATATCCATCTAAATAATTGGATTAATTGCACTTTGCACCTCTGAAGTTTGGGTGGTTTTGTACTTTGGACCCTAAAGTTTTAAAGTTGGCACTTTGGTCCCTAAAGTTTCACAAATGTGGCAAATAAATCCAAATAGTCCTTTAGTGACGAATGATTTAGTCACTAAAAGTGAAAATTTCATCGCAAAAGTCTTGAAGGGACTAAAGTGCAACTCATCCCAAACTTTAGGGACCAAAGTGCCAACTTTGAAACTTTAGGGTGCAAAATGCAAAACTATCCAAACTTCAGGGGTGCAAAGTGCAATTAACCCTAATAGTAATTTGTATTGATCCTCCTCTGCCACCATCACCACAAAATAAGAACAGCAGTATTGAATAGAAATTAATATTTGGGTAAGTAGAAAAAAAATCAACAATTTGAGCCTTAGGTTCTAGTCATATGCATCTCAATCCAAATATGAAAAACAAAATCTTCAAAAAATTTGTAGGCATATCAAAAAATTTGGACTGCTTGGTTGCTAAAAATAACAATTTCCAGAGTGAGCCACTAACAAATGGTACACAATGTTTTGTAAAGAAGCATAGCTTAAAAAAAAAGGATCTAAATTAATCCTAACTCTGCAATTGGCGGCAAAAGTTCACTGTTCAATTCTGGGCAAAAGGCTGATTTGTAAAATTATTTTACAAAAGACTATGGCAGCGGTAAACAAAGGCTTATCAAAATGAGGAACTCATAGGTGAAAAAGCCTTTTGGTTGAGTAACCCTTCAAATTGCAGATAAAGGGGCCTGGAGTGAAAAGGGGAATACATGGACATTAAATGGGATACAATACTAAAAATTGGGAGCTTAATTAATTTTAGGATACGTCATGCGTACAATGGGATTCAAAGGCTTAACTTGGGATTCAAAAGTTAAAATAAGGATACGGGAACCATGAAAGCCGATACATAGATGTAAAGATGTCGCAGTGGGCTCAACAACCATTACAATGGGACCACATGGTTTTTATTGAAAGTTGCTTTTAGTGGTTCCACTATCACGTGTGCAATGACCTTTACTTATTAAAACAAAATGTATAAAGAGACCAATTTGAAAGTTGTCCTTATAGTCCTATGAATTATACACAGCAGTACACAAGAAATCCCATAAAAGACAATTGGATGTTAACAAAACAAATGACAGAACAACATTTTAAGCAGCAAGTGATGGACCAAAAACCATGACTGCTAGCAAAGGCTCTGATCTATCCGCAAATGAATTCATGATTGCCTAAAAGATTCTGCAGGTAGCTCATTGAAGATATAAATGTATCTCCAATTCACCTGATTGCCACTAGCCCAGAGGTGGTTCCAACCTCGACAACGATCTAACTGCTTGACTTGCTTGTGAATGAGTGCACATATATATTTGTTTATGGACACATTTATTTCATTTACTCTCGATTTAAACCACCAGCACAGTCTCTCTTTAACAAGTTCCATTGTCTCCGATCTATCAATCTCCCAAATCAAAATGGACCAATAAATGCAAAGAATACCATATACCAACTGTCCCACTGCTGCCAACATTCTACCAAAGTCTCGGGACAACATTTTCGAACACCCCCAAAAGCATTCACACCATCAACTGAGGAAGAGATGGTCCACCGATTCTGCTGCAACATTCATTGCAGAAAATACAACTCACATGACAAATCAGCTGTTCGACCTCTGCATTACTTGCCACCCAATAACTTCAACTTTTGGTGGAACACCATAACCCCACAAAAGTTCACAAGTTGTTCCTCCATCCATGATCTACGATTTTTCCATCTCCCAACAAAAAAGACCCAACTGAGAAACAGCCACTGTCCTCAAAACGCCAGCACCATCGATCCTTGATCAAGGAGCTTAGAACCACTCTATTCAGAAGCTTTCTGCACTCAGCCCACTGCCCAGCTTCCCACCCCAATTGATGGCACCATCAATTTAGATCTAGATTGCAACAAGTCAGCAACCTTTACAAAATGAACCATTTAAATCAACAAATCAACACAAGCATGAGTTTTAAAAAACTTTTAAAAATTTAAAAGTGCAATAATCTGCCCTAAACTGTCTGAAAAAGAACCAAACCTGTCCAAAACGGTTTACAATGAAAAAATCAGCCCAGAAATATAAAATAAAATCATGAAGAATAACAAATCCAATAACGTGTCCTAAATTGTCCAAAACAATTTTTTCCCTGAAAGTTTGGTATTTGCTGTCAAGTCTCCTGCTCAGAAGCAAGTGTGTAAAAAGAATGACTGCTATATGCCGAATCCAATTAGCAAGTTCATATTGTAGTTGGCAAAATCAATTTGCTCCAAAATCATTCATTCTTATTTCTTACTTTTATAGTCTCCATAGTTATAAATTTATGCATTTCGATCTGCTGCATAAATTAGTTGTGACAGAAAGGGTTACATGGTAATTAGTTGTGGCTATTTTTTTTTTTTTTTTTACAAATTATCCATAAGTTTCTGTCAAAAGGGTTACAGAAAAGAGCAATTCTCTCTCTCTCTCTCTCTCTCTCTCTCTCTCTCTCTCTCTCTCTCTCACACACACACACACACACACACACACACACACACACACACACACACATACAAGATTGTTGACAGAGAAATGCAAAAGACACAGAGAATCACCATAAATCTAAAACATCAAATATAGCCTACCAAACACAGCTCTGTGATTTCTTTAATTTTTGTATGGATGGCTTTGGACAGAAAACCTTCCTTTATTTATTTTTTCATGGATCTAGTTTGAAGCTTAGCAGGTTTCAATCTGTGTATCTAACAGTGACTTTGCTATGTAATTATTGTTACTATTAAGGAAGTATGAGGTGGAATCTCTCAAGCATTTGGTTGGGTCTTATGGTTTTTTTTTTTCTGATATAAACCAGAATTGTTAGAGGAACAATTTCAAATATGATGCTACACACAAAACTGAAAACAGAAAGGAAGTTAAGAACTCAATAAACCAGAAACAGTAAGTAATTGTAGTACCCGTAAAATCCGCACCCTTCTATTAATGTAATTTTCTAATTTTCTAATCCGACCCTGTATGATTTTATATTATATTTTTAATATACATGGTTGACACTTGAATATGTATATATATATATATATATAACTATAGGTTACATTTTAATATTTATTGTTGTCTAATTCATAAACTGTAGATTTTAATTATTATATAGTTCATGACTGCTTATTTTATAATTATAGATTAGTATGTATTTTCATTGTCGCTTAAATTATAACTATAGAGATTATTATACAATAGCTGTCTCTTAGATTTCATAACTACATTTTATATTACATTTTCACCGCCGCAAATTTTATAACTATATGGTATAGTGTACATTCTCAGTGTCACCTAAATTTAGATTCACGTATACTGATATGTATTATATTTTAAAGCTATCATTTAGAATTTATAATTTTAGGTATAGTATATTATTCGGATCCAATAGTCCCGTAACTATAGGTTATGATATATATAATTTCATTGTCACTGAATTTAGGCCTCGTGTACTATTATTTGGTAATTTAATATTATATTAAATTAGACTGTAAGTTACGGACCCGGACTGACAAGTCATGCAAATCCGTAAAATCTGTGAAAACATTGGACTGTCATGCACGTGGTTCGAACGACGACCCAACTACACATTTTTGGAAAATAGAATCTTACCCTAAATGGATCTTGTACTACCCATATCACCCTAAATCCTTTGGATTATTAGCCAACCCAAATACCCTCCTTAACCATTGGGTTACCACCCTAGAACCCCTCATTAACCCGCGGACATCCACCCCCTCTCAAATCCATCTCCCTCACATCCCCTCACCAACACATCACTGCCTCCCCACCCCACCAAACCGCCAAACACAGCACACACACACTCGGATATTGTATGTATGTATATATTATATGCATGTGAGTATGTTATGTGTGTGTTGTAATATTATATTAGGGTGTGTACTGTGTGTATTATATATTAAATTATGTGTGTATGTGTATGTAATATATATATATAGAGAGTGAGTACCCGAGAGAGAGAGGAAGAGTGAGAAAGAGATAGAGAGAAAAATAAAATAAAAACCCCTCTCTCACCACACTCCCTCACCCAAATCCTCACTGCCTCACCTTCTCTGCCAAACCAACTCACATACACACAGACCACAACACAGAGAGAGTGAGAGAGAGAGAGAGCTGCAGGAAGAAGGAGAAGTGGAGAGACGCGCGGACTCGAGCCGATCGTGCCAAGAAGAGGTAAAACTCTCCACATCCCCTCTGCACACCTTCTGGACACACACACACAGTCACGGACTCTCACACACTCACACACACCCCCCCGGACTGACCTTAGAAGCACCAACCATGGCCGGCGGCCATTAAAGCTCGTACGAGCTCGGGTTTTCGGACCATCACCAAAATACACAAACTCAACGCCAAAATGACCCTAACGACTCCCTTAACACCCTCGATGAACGGCTCGAAGCTTAAGTCGCGTTTGGACGACCTACGATGCGATTATTCTTTCTTGGTCGTGACTGTTTTTGCCCTCGCACAGGCATACCGTTAGGAGTTAGGATTCAAGACCTATACCGTTAGATCCGGCTCGTCGAGGCACTCGATTTCGACATAAAGTTTGCGTAATTTCGTTGAAAAATGAATGAGATATGGTCGATTGAAGTTTTGGGTGTATAATGTAAATATATGTACGTAATATATGTATATATGTATTCTGTATAATCACGCAGCTCACCCTGGAGAAGAAAGGAATTTGGGCTTGGGCCCGCCCGTTTGGCATTTCAGCTTTTGGACAATACTTATGTGTGTTACTGCGGTGGTTTGCCAAACAAAGCCTTATGCTCTTTATTATTAATTGATTTTATTATTAATCCAAATTGATTTATGTTAATAATGTTTAAATTAGTTTTTTTTCTAATTCTAAAATATTATTAGTAATAATTATTATATATTCTGAAATTTAATGCATAATATAATTATGTGATTTACTTATTATTTATTTAATTATAAATTAAAATAAATAATAAAGCTTTTGGTTAAAAGTTTTAAAAATGGGTTTATAACACCATTAGTAGTTTTTAATATTCTAGAATATAACGCTATGTCATTTTATTTATTTATTTATATAGTATACTTACTATTTATTTAGTTTAAATAAATAATCAAAATTAGTTTTAAAGGGTAATAATTAGGTATTAAATACCTAATGGCCAATTTAAATTCCAGAAAATTATATTACTATTTTCAAGGCCAAATATCACTGTTTTATAAATTATTTATTTATAAAACCTAAATCTGATATTTTATTTATTTAAATAAAGAAACCGTTTGGTTATCTTTTAAATTATTTTAAATACCAAATGAGTCCCGAGAATTATGAGAAAAATGTCACTAGCCTATTTTAAGGTCTAGTATTTAATAAAAATATTTTAGGGACTTTTTGTCAACCTTAGATATATTTATGTAATCAAGTACACCGTCGGTCGTAATTTCTGTATTGAATTATCTTCGATAATTCATAATAAATAAACCGTAGCTCGGAAAAATACGCGGTCAGTTCTCAGAGCCTTAGAATAATGCCTAGAACGTTCCCTTAAAGTTTGACGACCTTTTGACACGGTCAAAAATACAGCTTACCTGTAGGGCCTACACTGGTATAGAAAACACAGCTTTTTATGTGACGGACTCCGATTTGAGTCTAGTCAATGGCGTTGGACTTAGGATGACACGTAGATCACTACCTTGAGGTTTATATCCTCATTTGGTAAAAATTACCATTATACCCCTATCATTAACACATATGCTTCATCACCGTTGTTCTATTATACGTTGTAGGACTGTGACTTATCCGCTGTTCGGAGAGTCCTAAGCTGGATAAGACATCTAGGTGAGTGTTTCTAACCTCACTCTCAATATACATAATGACTGCTAGAGTATTTGTATGTACGTACCGTACTTTTGATGGTTATTCGATGTGCTTAGATGTTTACGTTATATATCAGTTATGGAATTGATTGCTTTGAGACAAGCATGTTAGATATCATTATGATATATTGATAAGAAGTAAAAGAAAAGAACTATATGTGATTATCGTGATGAATAATCGATTATGGAGTTTTAGTTTGTATGTTTTATATATCAATGTTGATTAAATGAGCACGTTGCTATTATTGCCTTGATGACCATGTCTAAATGTGCAAATGAGAATAAAGAGCATGTTAACGTTTTATTTATATGTTTCACCTAATATAGTTATGTTATCAAGAATCATGTAATTGAAGATCACATCACGATGTCAGTACACGTAGTCAGTGTCAGTGACTCCGGCCAAGTGAGGTCGTGAGTTGAAGTAATTGGGAGTCTTGGGGAGTGTGAGTTGATATGATTAAGATTCTTGTATCGTGGGTCAGGAGTTGTTATGATTTGGAAACCTTACGAGTTGATAAAGAGACGTGATAACGGGACAGTACGTATGATTGAGGTACTGGATATTGTAATTGTAATAGTAAGAGAATAGTTAGAGCTGCTATTGTGCCAGTCGTCCGTGTAAATGCCGGAGATGGTACATGCGTCTGGGTTTACCGTCGTACTACTTAGCAGATAGTGCTCTAATGTACTGGTCGTCCGAGGAGCTTTGCCGGAGACAATACACACGTTGTATGAGTTTGCCGTCGTGCTGTATATCATGCGCTAGTCAGTTACTAATGTACCGTCCTCTGCGGTGAGCTTGCCGTGATAGTACACATGATGCGTGCCTTTGCCGCCATGCTTGCATAATTGCAGTTAGTATTCTGACGTGCAACTCGTTGGGTGGTGATCCACCAGCGAGGGTACAGACGACCGAGCTAATTCCGTCATCGTGCTATAATTGGACTATGAGGCCGTAAGGCGACGATGTTATTATGAGACTTTAAGGCAATGATATTACTATGAGGCCGTAAGGCGACGATGTTACTATAAGGCCGTAAGGCGACGATGTTACTGTGAGGCCGTAAGGCGACGATGTTAAGTATGAAACAAGTATCAGAGTTCGCAGTGGAAGCGTGGTTTGTATTGTGAAGCAAGTTCATAGTAAGTTGTCGATGTGGGTTTTATAACCCAATGTTATTGAGTTGTATTGGTTATCGGATTTTATATCCCAGAGTTTGGGTTCGGGTTCATTGAGTACACATTTACCTGCACGAGAAAAATGGAAATGAGGAATTAAATAGTACGAATATGTTGTTATTTCAAGAACCAGACAAGCTTGTTTATGTCAATCCTGTTATTTGGTTAATGGTAGATGTTTATTAATTGCATCATATGTTGGTTGATACCTTTGCTATGTTCGTGTGAGTGACGTCAATCGATAATGGACTAACCGCATCCTAAGATGCAAAGTAATAACGTGAGATGAGTAGTTAGTGTATGTATATTGGTAGTGAATGTGGTTATGAATGCCCACTCAGCTTTGTTGCAAAGCTGACGGCATATTACGCCTGGACAATCCGATGTCCAGATTTCCTTGCAGGTTGGTCAGAGGACAATTCAGTCTTGAGAGTAAGGTGCTGAGGAACACTGGAAGTGTAGAGCTAAACTGAAGACCAAAGATAGCCGCCAGCATCGTGTATTCAGAATAGTCTGTTGTATTAGTACTGGGACCTGTGATTTGTAATTGTTTAAATTGTTCAGATTGAAGTTTAAGTTATAATTAGCTTTCTCCCCTTCGTTTTCATATTGTTTATAGTGTTAGAGGACAGGACGGCGTTGTAACTCGTCATTCCCTATGGGTCCAAAAAGGAAATTTTAAATTTTCCCTATTTTTGGCTACTCCGGGGCGTGACAGGATTTTTGGTATCAGAGCTTAGGTTTAGGAGTTGACCGTCTGTCCGACACTCTTAAGTCGAGAACCTTAAGGTATTCTTGAGATAGCAACCGATGCTAAGATAGTTTTCGTTCGAGCAGGTAGCATAGAGAACCAAAGAGAGTATGACGCTGAAGATGAAGAGCACAGGACCACCATGGATAGGAAGGTCACTTCCCGAGGACCAACCCACATTGGTGCCACTATCAGGCACAATGCCCATAGGAAGATAGAAAGATTGATGCAATGTTTCTCTCGTGAGAGACATGTTCCTGAGATTGCGTACCATAGAGTCGTAACACCGCGCACGATGTCAATAGAGGTGGACGAGATTTCCCACACTATTCATAACCTTACGATAGTTGATTAGAAAAAAAAAAAAAAAAAATCGCGAGCCGAGATAGTACCTATTATGATCCCCGCCAGCTCAATAGAAAGTTTGGAAGAAGGAGAGATGGAGATAGATCTAGTTGATGAAGATTTGATAGAGAAAGGGACGTTGTACTGGTACGATCCCGATTGGCCAATAGGTTTGGATGACGAACGATGGATGTCATAGACCCCTCCAGAAGAGATTATGACTTTAGGAGGAATACCACAACTGGAAGACTTAATCCTTAGTTAGTTTCATCTTCCGATTAGTTTGGGAGTGTAGTTCCCCATTTTGGCGGAAATGTGTGTTTAGAACCCAGTAGAACTTGAATTTGAATTTCTCTCTTGTAATATCTTTCTTATTAATAAAAACCTATTTCAATCTATCTTTTACTTGTGATCGATAACTGAGATGTTTACTTATACTCGTATTATCCACCAACCGTATTCTTTTCCTTGTATATTTATAATTAAAGAGGATATAAGATTGACCATTAGACGATAGACGATTAGTATACGTATATAGTCAGCTTATATAGCTTAGCTGAAGCAACTAGTTATATCAACCAGAAGTTAAGGCACTGACGAACTTCCTGAGATGGAACTCGGAATAGTCAGAATGGCCTAGAGTTTAGAAGGAGATTAAGAATAGGAACCCTTGTCCTTTGAGTTGCATGATAGATGCGACGCCTCATAACCTTAGTCTTGGAATTAGATATGCATCAGTGGACCCTATTCATAGAATAACCCCTTGTAAGTTAAGATTGTATGGTATTAATCTGATTACCTTGCATTTGCTATGTGCTATGCATTGTTTAAGAATAAGATGGGTTATGATTAACCGATTAGACAACGATTCATATGTAGGAAACCTTGAACACCCCTTACGTACACCATGGTCAGATCAACTCGAGCAAACCAATACGAAGCAAGTGGATCTACTGACCCAGTACCTCCCGAAATGGACCCAACCGGTGTATTTGGAGCATTTCTTCGAAGGTTAGAGCACATCAGCAACAACCACAACAACAACAGCAACAATAACAACAACAACCACGAGAATAATCATAACAATGGAAATGGAGCATCGGTACGCCAGACAGGAATCAAATTGCTAAAAGGATTTCGTTCTCTCCAACCAGAAACCTTTAACGGATTAGAGGGAGCATGGCAAGCCGAACAATGGATTCGCCAGATGGATTTGATATTCGAAACGATCAATTGCACTGACGATGAGAAAAGACGCTTAGCAATTTTTCAATTAACATTCGCAGCAGCCGACTGGTGGGAATCAGAGAAGGCGACCCTTGGAGAAGAAGCCATCCGAAGAATGACCTGGACGGAATTTAAAGAATTATTTCTGGAGAACTACTTTCCCCCAGACTGAGAGGAACAGAAAGGAGAAAGAATTCATTGAGCTGGTCCAAGGAAACCAGACTGTGAGGGAGTACACTATACAATTCGAACGACTATCCCGATTCGCATATCACATGATTGACACTCCGGAGAAGAAAAATCGAAAGTACCACCTAGGACTTTCCCTACAACTTCAACGATCGACTCTTGGTCATCTGAACCAACCATTCAAAGCCCTGGTGGGAATGGCAAATGGTTTTGAAGAAATCATTAACCGAGAACAAGGAAGATTTGAGAATCGATTACCCTCACTGAGACTCAACCAAGGACAGAAGCAAACCCTTGATCAAGAATTTTCCAGGAGCGACCAATTTCTCCAAACAAATCCAAGAAAGAGGTCGAAGAATAATCACCGTAAGTACAAAGGACATAAAGATGGTGAAAGGAAGACTAACACAGTAATGGCATCAGTTCAACGCAAAACACGCCAACGTTGTTTTAACTGCAGAAATTGTGGACATCACTTCAACGAATGCCCAGCACCGAAACAAATCGGAGGACAAGGATCACAATGTTCCAAGTGTGGTGGGATAGGCCACATCTACCAGAATTGTCCAAGACAAGGAATGAGTAACACCACTCAAAAGCAGTCAAAACGGAACCGCCGAACAAGTAAACCATCAACCAAGAGGGATTAAGCAGAACAACACTAAGGACAGAGAATACAATGCCCCAACAACTCAACCATGTAATGTCGATGCTTTTGTTTCCTCACAAGGATGGTGACCGTTCGTAGTAGTACTAAGAATAGTGGACTCAGCAAGTAGGACCGATAGAGTCTTCTCGGTCATAGAATCTGATATAAGGTCAGAACTCTTGTAAGTTGGGTAGGACTAGCCGCTTCTAGATTTCGGGGACGAAATCTCTTGTAAGTTGGGTAGATTGTAGTACCCGTAAAATCCGCACCCTTCTATTAATGTAATTTTCTAATTTTCTAATCCGACCCTGTATGATTTTATATTATATTTTTAATATACATGGTTGACACTTGAATATGTATATATATATATATAACTATAGGTTACATTTTAATATTTATTGTTGTCTAATTCATAAACTGTAGATTTTAATTATTATATAGTTCATGACTGCTTATTTTATAATTATAGATTAGTATGTATTTTCATTGTCGCTTAAATTATAACTATAGAGATTATTATACAATAGCTGTCTCTTAGATTTCATAACTACATTTTATATTACATTTTCACCGCCGCAAATTTTATAACTATATGGTATAGTGTACATTCTCAGTGTCACCTAAATTTAGATTCACGTATACTGATATGTATTATATTTTAAAGCTATCATTTAGAATTTATAATTTTAGGTATAGTATATTATTCGGATCCAATAGTCCCGTAACTATAGGTTATGATATATATAATTTCATTGTCACTGAATTTAGGCCTCGTGTACTATTATTTGGTAATTTAATATTATATTAAATTAGACTGTAAGTTACGGACCCGGACTGACAAGTCATGCAAATCCGTAAAATCTGTGTAAACATTGGACTGTCATGCACGTGGTTCGAACGACGACCCAACTACACATTTTTGGAAAATAGAATCTTACCCTAAATGGATCTTGTACTACCCATATCACCCTAAATCCTTTGGATTATTAGCCAACCCAAATACCCTCCTTAACCATTGGGTTACCACCCTAGAACCCCTCATTAACCCGCGGACATCCACCCCCTCTCAAATCCATCTCCCTCACATCCCCTCACCAACACATCACTGCCTCCCCACCCCACCAAACCGCCAAACACAGCACACACACACTCGGATATTGTATGTATGTATATATTATATGCATGTGAGTATGTTATGTGTGTGTTGTAATATTATATTAGGGTGTGTACTGTGTGTATTATATATTAAATTATGTGTGTATGTGTATGTAATATATATATATAGAGAGTGAGTACCCGAGAGAGAGAGGAAGAGTGAGAAAGAGATAGAGAGAAAAATAAAATAAAAACCCCTCTCTCACCACACTCCCTCACCCAAATCCTCACTGCCTCACCTTCTCTGCCAAACCAACTCACATACACACAGACCACAACACAGAGAGAGTGAGAGAGAGAGAGAGCTGCAGGAAGAAGGAGAAGCGGAGAGACGCGCGGACTCGAGCCGATCGTGCCAAGAAGAGGTAAAACTCTCCACATCCCCTCTGCACACCTTCTGGACACACACACACAGTCACGGACTCTCACACACTCACACGCACCCCCCCGGACTGACCGTAGAAGCACCAACCATGGCCGGCGGCCATTAAAGCTCGTACGAGCTCGGGTTTTCGGACCATCACCAAAATACACAAACTCAACGCCAAAATGACCCTAACGACTCCCTTAACACCCTCGATGAACGGCTCGAAGCTTAAGTCGCGTTTGGACGACCTACGATGCGATTATTCTTTCTTGGTCGTGACTGTTTTTGCCCTCGCACAGGCAGACCGTTAGGAGTTAGGATTCAAGACCTATACCGTTAGATCCGGCTCGTCGAGGCACTCGATTTCGACATAAAGTTTGCGTAATTTCGTTGAAAAATGAATGAGATATGGTCGATTGAAGTTTTGGGTGTATAATGTAAATATATGTACGTAATATATGTATATATGTATTCTGTATAATCACGCAGCTCACCCTGGAGAAGAAAGGAATTTGGGCTTGGGCCCGCCCGTTTGGCATTTCAGCTTTTGGACAATACTTATGTGTGTTACTGCGGTGGTTTGCCAAACAAAGCCTTATGCTCTTTATTATTAATTGATTTTATTATTAATCCAAATTGATTTATGTTAATAATGTTTAAATTTGTTTTTTTTCTAATTCTAAAATATTATTAGTAATAATTATTATATATTCTGAAATTTAATGCATAATATAATTATGTGATTTACTTATTATTTATTTAATTATAAATTAAAATAAATAATAAAGCTTTTGGTTAAAAGTTTTAAAAATGGGTTTATAACACCATTAGTAGTTTTTAATATTCTAGAATATAACGCTATGTCATTTTATTTATTTATTTATATAGTATACTTACTATTTATTTAGTTTAAATAAATAATCAAAATTAGTTTTAAAGGGTAATAATTAGGTATTAAATACCTAATGGCCAATTTAAATTCCAGAAAATTATATTACTATTTTCAAGGCCAAATATCACTGTTTTATAAATTATTTATTTATAAAACCTAAATCTGATATTTTATTTATTTAAATAAAGAAACCGTTTGGTTATCTTTTAAATTATTTTAAATACCAAATGAGTCCCGAGAATTATGAGAAAAATGTCACTAGCCTATTTTAAGGTCTAGTATTTAATAAAAATATTTTAGGGACTTTTTGTCAACCTTAGATATATTTATGTAATCAAGTACACCGTCGGTCGTAATTTCTGTATTGAATTATCTTCGATAATTCATAATAAATAAACCGTAGCTCGGAAAAATACGCGGTCAGTTCCCAGAGCCTTAGAATAATGCCTAGAACGTTCCCTTAAAGTTTGACGACCTTTTGACACGGTCAAAAATACAGCTTACCTGTAGGGCCTACACTGGTATAGAAAACACAGCTTTTTATGTGACGGACTCCGATTTGAGTCTAGTCAATGGCGTTGGACTTAGGATGACACGTAGATCACTACCTTGAGGTTTATATCCTCATTTGGTAAAAATTACCATTATACCCCTATCATTAACACATATGCTTCATCACCGTTGTTCTATTATACGTTGTAGGACTGTGACTTATCCGCTGTTCGGAGAGTCCTAAGCTGGATAAGACATCTAGGTGAGTGTTTCTAACCTCACTCTCAATATACATAATGACTGCTAGAGTATTTGTATGTACGTACCGTACTTTTGATGGTTATTCGATGTGCTTAGATGTTTACGTTATATATCTGTTATGGAATTGATTGCTTTGAGACAAGCATGTTAGATATCATTATGATATATTGATAAGAAGTAAAAGAAAAGAACTATATGTGATTATCGTGATGAATAATCGATTATGGAGTTTTAGTTTGTATGTTTTATATATCAATGTTGATTAAATGAGCACGTTGCTATTATTGCCTTGATGACCATGTCTAAATGTGCAAATGAGAATAAAGAGCATGTTAACGTTTTATTTATATGTTTCACCTAATATAGTTATGTTATCAAGAATCATGTAATTGAAGATCACATCACGATGTCAGTACACGTAGTCAGTGTCAGTGACTCCGGCCAAGTGAGGTCGTGAGTTGAAGTAATTGGGAGTCTTGGGGAGTGTGAGTTGATATGATTAAGATTCTTGTATCGTGGGTCAGGAGTTGTTATGATTTGGAAACCTTACGAGTTGATAAAGAGACGTGATAACGGGACAGTACGTATGATTGAGGTACTGGATATTGTAATTGTAATAGTAAGAGAATAGTTAGAGCTGCTATTGTGCCAGTCGTCCGTGTAAATGCCGGAGATGGTACATGCGTCTGGGTTTACCGTCATACTACTTAGCAGATAGTGCTCTAATGTACTGGTCGTCCGAGGAGCTTTGCCGGAGACAGTACACACGTTGTATGAGTTTGCCGTCGTGCTGTATATCATGCGCTAGTCAGTTACTAATGTACCATCCTCTGCGGTGAGCTTGCCGTGATAGTACACATGATGCGTGCCTTTGCCGCCATGCTTGCATAATTGTAGTTAGTATTCTGACGTGCAACTCGTTGGGTGGTGATCCACCAGCGAGGGTACAGACGACCGAGCTAATTCCGTCATCGTGCTATAATTGGACTATGAGGCCGTAAGGCGACGATGTTATTATGAGACTTTAAGGCAATGATATTACTATGAGGCCGTAAGGCGACGATGTTACTATAAGGCCGTAAGGCGACGATGTTACTGTGAGGCCGTAAGGCGACGATGTTAAGTATGAAACAAGTATCAGAGTTCGCAGTGGAAGCGTGGTTTGTATTGTGAAGCAAGTTCATAGTAAGTTGTCGATGTGGGTTTTATAACCCAATGTTATTGAGTTGTATTGGTTATCGGATTTTATATCCCAGAGTTTGGGTTCGGGTTCATTGAGTACACATTTACCTGCACGAGAAAAATGGAAATGAGGAATTAAATAGTACGAATATGTTGTTATTTCAAGAACCAGACAAGCTTGTTTATGTCAATCCCGTTATTTGGTTAATGGTAGATGTTTATTAATTGCATCATATGTTGGTTGATACCTTTGCTATGTTCGTGTGAGTGACGTCAATCGATAATGGACTAACCGCATCCTAAGATGCAAAGTAATAACGTGAGATGAGTAGTTAGTGTATGTATATTGGTAGTGAATGTGGTTATGAATGCCCACTCAGCTTTGTTGCAAAGCTGACGGCATATTACGCCTGGACAATCCGATGTCCAGATTTCCTTGCAGGTTGGTCAGAGGACAATTCAGTCTTGAGAGTAAGGTGCTGAGGAACACTGGAAGTGTAGAGCTAAACTGAAGACCAAAGATAGCCGCCAGCATCGTGTATTCAGAATAGTCTGTTGTATTAGTACTGGGACCTGTGATTTGTAATTGTTTAAATTGTTCAGATTGAAGTTTAAGTTATAATTAGCTTTCTCCCCTTCGTTTTCATATTGTTTATAGTGTTAGAGGACAGGACGGCGTTGTAACTCGTCATTCCCTATGGGTCCAAAAAGGAAATTTTAAATTTTCCCTATTTTTGGCTACTCCGGGGCGTGACAGTAATATATATAAAATCTGTTGTTTCAGAAGCCTCAAGAAGATAGCATTGAGTTCCAAACAAGTTTAAAAAAGAACATGAAAAAGACTTGTATTAAGATCAAAGTGATGGTAAACGACAACTGATCACTCTGGTGAAGAGAAAAGATTACAACTTTTCGTGTCTCGGCAATGAAATAGCCAACTATTTATGCGCTTTTGGGTTGATCGAAAGGTGACGGCTGACTCTCATTGACTTCTTGTGGTTGCCAACAATCATCCACCAAATCAATATCACCCAACCAAAAATCCAAATCTGCTGATCCAAAATCCAAGTTAATATCATCCAGATCCAACTTGTCCTCGTCCAGTAATGGGGGTATGTCCAGAACATGTATCATCGTCAAAGGAGTGGCATCCATAGCATCAAAACTCATATGATTCCCATTGTCTTCTTCTAGTGATCTCATGATTTTCTGGGATTCCCCTATATTCTCACCACGTGTATCATTGGCTTCTTGTCGTTGCCAATAATCATCCACCAAATCAATATCACCCGAACGAAAATCCAAATCTGCTGATCCAAAATCCAAGTTAGTATCACCCAAACCAAAATCCAAATCTGCTGATCCAAAATCCAAGTTAGTATCACCCAAACCAAGATCCAAATTAGCTGATCCAAAATCCAAATCAAACTCACCCAAATCAAAATCCATATCACCCAGATCCAACTTGTCTTCGTCCGGTAATGGGGGTATGTCCGGAACATGTATCATTGTCAAAGGAGTGGCATCCATAGCATCAAAACTCTTATGATTCCCATTGTCTTCTTCTTGTGATCTCAGGATTTTCTGGGATTCCCCTATATTCTCACCACGTGTATCACTAATCCCATCTCTATGATCCCCACTAATCTCCTGAAATCTTCTCTTTTTATCCGATTTCTTCAATTCAACTCTCTTAATTTTACAAAGTACATAATCACCAGCACCCACGATCTCTTTAAGTGAATACTCATGCATGATCCAATGTGTACTGTTTTCACCACTCTCTTTTCCTTTGTTCTTTGTTTCGAAAACCAACATCTTCTTAAAACCTATAACCTCGTCGTTTTGATTCTTTATTTTTTTGCCGGTTGTTTGCCCTTTCCATGTCCCACACCCCGCGGTTCTAGAGACGCGATTAGTGCTAACCATCTTCAATGGGGTTATGACATGGATTACATATTCAGCACTTTTCTTATCGGATTTGTCGTAGGTATTCACAATCTCCCATGGGTCTCCTTGAATGTTAAAGATCTTCCATGGTTCAGAGGAATAAACGTCGCGCTCGATCACTGGACAACTCGAGGACAGAGCTTCACCCGGTTTCTTGAGATTGAGATAATGAGTGATTAACTCTTGGTCCGTTGGCACAAAGTGAAATCCTGCTGGTATGCCGTTCTCCATTTATGAACGTACGTACTGTTGAACTTCACAAATTGGTATCTTTCGATCTCTTTCTTCAATATGATTTACTCTCACAAAGGGTATATGGAGGAGTTTATTGTGTACGCATATATATACTTATGGGTGGGTATGGAAAGGTAGCTTACTCCTCACTCATAGGACTAACAGTGATTATCCAATTAGTTAATTTTTTACCTATAAAATTTGTTTGAAAATATTTTAAAAGCACAAAAAACAAATATGATTGGTAGAGAACTATTAATGACATCTCTATCTAAATCTAAACTCCCCAAAAAATTGGAAAGAGGCGGCAACGTTCAGATTGGTAGAGAAACAATCTGAACATGGCATTCAGTTGTTTTGCACTTAAAAAGAATAAAAAATAAATTTAAAAATCATAAAAAAAAGATGTCCCAAGCCCCATTCAAATAACAGTCCAACTACTTATTTTTACCATTAATTTTGCACTTACATAGCTTTGGGTCTAAGTTTTTTTCTCAATTTTAGAATTCAATTTTAAGTCTAAACTTTATACTCGTATGTCTATTCCCCAAACAAAAGAAAAAAAAGAAAAAAAGAAAAGAAAGAAGGTACAATGGGGTTAAATACATTTTACACCCTTTGTAGTTTGTCAAATGTGTCAGTTTCACTACAAGAGAAAAGGCTTTTTATGTCACTTTAAATATTGTATTTATATCACTTTTATTTTGAGTGACATAATTATTTCTTGTAGGGTCTTTTTATGTCACTTTTTAAGTATTTATGTCGGTTTTTAAAAAAGTGACATAAATACTTTATTATTTATGTCATTTGTTTAAAAAAGTGACATACAAAATAAAGTATTTATGTCACTTTTTTAAAAAGTGACATAAATAATAATGCTTTTATGTCACTTTTTAAAAAGTGACATAAATAAAAATGTGGTGGCAATTTTATAAATAAAACATTTTATTTTTATGTCATTTTTTACAAAAAGTGACATAAATAATATACATTACTTATAAAAATCTTAATTTTTATGTCACTTTTTTTTAAAAATTGACAACCATTTTAAAAAAAAAAAGTGACATAAAAGAAAATATAGCGCGCGGGAAAGGGGGAATAAAGTGCAGGAACAATTTTTTTAGCTCCTTTCTCTCTTCGCTGAAACCACTGACAAATCAAAAGCTTCATTCACTCAATTTTCTATCTCTAGCAGTCTTCAGATCGACAAAAATGGCGGATGGTTTTAAAACCTACTTTTCTTCGGATGCTAGGGTTTATGGAGGATTGATTCTAGGGTTTCTGAATTGAGGTTAGAGAACTTCAAACAACAATGGCAGTGAAAGGGACTCCAATCAATACCACGATTGATTTCTTTGGATTCTAGGGTTTTGCCTATGCGGTTCGTAGTGATGAGTTGCCGGAATCAAACGTTATTGTATAGAAAGTACAGAGATGCGTTGAAGAGCATGCGAGCATCGATAAGTTCTTCGCTGCATTTTCTCGTCTTCATCCTAATCAGTCTTATGCTCCTCTAAGTACTGAGGATCCAGCAAGCTCCAGGTAAATACTATATATATACACGTATATATATTCGTATGCATATGCTGAATCCAAATTGGAATCTATCTTACGTATTTTGGTTTGATTTTTATTCTTTGACTCTAACCATTTTTAGATCTATGTAGAATTGTTGAACAGGTATCACGGCCTTGGCCCTTAGACTCCATTTCCTCAACAGGTATCACTAGCTTCTCTTTCTTCAGCTCCATTAATAAATGTAGTTTTGAAAACTTAATAACTAAAAACCTTTGATTCTATTCTTGATGCCCAAGTGATGGTTGATTAATTGTTCCTTGAGGGCATTCTTCTTGATTTTCCCTCATATGGTTTGGGCCTTTGGGGTCTTTTTCAGTCAAGTTTGCTTGATTTAGGGGTGGTGAGATGTACCTCTTTGACTGAGGCTGTTTGTTTGTTTTTTTTTTCTTTCTTTTCCTTTTTTTTTTGTGTGTATGTGTAGTTTTCTTTTGATCCTTTGTCTTGACCCAGAATTAATGGGGGAAGAATTAATGTTTGTGCATTTGTGATGATTTGACTCATTGTATGTAGGTGAAAGGTGTTGGACTGTGCAGCTCAGAAGTAGAGCTCTGTATAATACTCCAACATTGATAATTCAATAGGTTAGATAGTTACTTTTTTTACTGTTTTTTTTAGGAAGATCGAAGTTGCTTTTTCTTTCAGAGTTTGAACAATTTTGGTAATTTTATTAGGCATAATAGTTTGGGAATATGTGAAAATCAAGAATCTAATCCATAATAGAAATTAAGAAGCATTTGCAATGCTTTAAATTTGGATTTCAAAAGTGGCTGACAACTCCCTTTGCCTTTCATATATGTGTAGTGTACTTGTACGGTGTGCACATGCATTTACGTGTCTGTTTATGCGAACTTTTGCATGCTCCATGATCCACAGATTGTATCAGTAATCCACTTGTTTTGGTCTCAAGCTTTTGTATGCTAATCAACACTAGTACCTAGAGAAATATATATACATACATATATATATAATTTAGTGTGATCACCATATATCTCGAGGACGAAAAGAAATTTTATAGACTAGCTATTAGCGAAACAACATCGTAGTAAATAAGTGCAGCCGAAATGCTTCTGTCATACTTAGTGTGATAAATTAAGAAAAGATGGATGCAGAAATGAATCTATTCGTGAAGTTGTAGAAGTAACACCCATGCCGGATAGAATACAAGCAAGCCTGATAAGGAAAGTCATCAACAACACTAGTTAGGAAGAATGATAATATTCAAGTTGAAAGTAACTAGAGGTAGCAAAATGCCAAAATTGATATGGATAGAACCTAGAAGTAATAAAGAAAGATTTGATAATGGTATGGGCTAAGTGAAGTTATGATCTCAGAGACTCAGACCAAGAGAATGGAGAAAAAAGACTCACGTAGCTGACCGCAAATAATTTGGGGCACAACATAGTTGCATTGAGTTCAATATATAATTAGAAGCGTAGTTCTCTTTTCCCATGATAGATTTCTGACTCTTTTGTAGCAATTTTCTCTCTGGGTTGAATTGATGTTAGCTAATTTTGAACATCATCAGTAAGGAACTGAGAATTGTCAATTTAATTTCAGGTTTCACCTTTACAAGGAGAACAAGGATACACAGGAGGCGCTAGGACTGATTGGAAAGATGCTTGGTGTCCAGGTATTATTTTATTCATTTATAAACTGATTTTGGTGGAAAAAAAGAAGAAAAGATTTGGGTCTTTTGCTGATTTGACATTTAAAAGGAAGACATCTTCTGCTTAATATGATTATTTTTTAATAATTATTTCTGTCTGTTTTATTAATTTTCAACGAGTTGTATTGTAGTTAATCATGCAAATGCTTGCTATGTTTCGTAATGGCTGGTGCTTCTCGGTTTTCCATTTTACCTTTCCATAAAATATTAACATACAACTGTAGAATGGATATATATACACGCCTTGAACAGATGATATAGGTATATGTGGAGGATATTACACTAATTCACTATTTCTTGTAAAGAAAATTGATATGTTTTTCTGATAACCAAGGTCATTTGGATTTGCGGGTACAAAAGATAAGCGTGCTGTAACTACGCAAATGGTAAACCGCTTAACCAAACGCCACGAAACCTTACCCGTACCTCAAACATACCTAAATAAACTTGCGTGAACTAACGGAATGCTTTACGGATTCACGGTTAAAAACAAATGCAAAAAAGTGACTCTTTAGACACTTATGCTTGAAAAAGCTTAGTAATTGAGGTTTTGAGTAGTGAATCGGTAAACCGCTTAACCAAACGCCACGAAACCTTTCTCGCACCTCAAACATACCTAAATAAACTTGCGTGAACTAACGGAATGCTTTACGGATTCACGGATCACAAAAAATGTGAAAAAGTGACTCTTTAGACACTTATGCTTGAAAAAGCTTAGTAATTGAGGTTTTGAGTAGTGAATCGGTAAACCGCTTAACCAAACGCCACGAAACCTTTCTCGCACCTCAAACATGCCTAAATAAACCTGCATGAATTAATGGAATGCTTTACGGATTCACGGTTCACAAAAAATGCAAAAAAGTGCCTCTTTAGACACTTATGCTTGAAAAAGCTTAGTTATTGAGGTTTTGAGTAGTGAATCGGTAAACCGCTTAACCAAACGCCACGAAACCTTTCTCGCACCTCAAACATACCTAAATAAACCTGCGTGAACTAACAGAATGCTTTACGGATTCACGGTTCACAAAAAAATGCGAAAAAGTGACTCTTAATTTCATCATTCCGAGTCCCCGATCGAACACGTTGTGGTATCTCAAAACCCCCAAACATAGTTTTACTCTTTCATTATTTTATATACAACTAATTAATGAAAGCTTCATCTTTTTTGTAGGTACAAAGTTTCACAATTTGATGGAAGGTTTTAACAAACAAACCACTTTTTTTGTTGGGCTAATTCTTTTTTGTTGCTTTCATGGTTTTGTTAGTACGTTTTGATGAATATGTAATATGTATATGTTATTAGTTTTGCACTTGACTCGGATCGATTGTATACTTTTTGTTCATCCCAATTAATTGGTTGGTATTGAGATGAATCGATGAAATTTAGTAGTTGAAATAGATTATATATTGAGTTGGATTTAATTTTGTACAGGGTGCATGGCATTCTATATATGTACAGGGACCATATATTGTTTGTACAGGGTGGTATTTATGTCACTTTTACTGTATTTATGTCACTTTAAGGCTTTTATGTAATAATTTTGTTTGGTATTTATGTCACTTTTTTACTTTTATGTCACTTTATGTTAAAAGTGACATAAATAAAATTGTATTTATGTCACTTTTAAGTATTTATGTCACTTTTAAGACTTTGATGTTATAATTTTGTTTGGTATTTATGTCACTTTTCTACTTTTATGTCACTTTATGTTAAAAGTGACATAAATAAAATGGTATTTATGTCACTTTTAAGTATTTATGTCACTTTTAAGACTTTGATGTAACAATTTTGTTTGGTATTTATGTCACTTTTCTACTTTTATGTCACTTTAGTTTAAAAGTGACATAAATAAAATGATATTTATGTCACTTTTTATTAACAAATGTGTTGGTTTATGAAACATTTATGTCACTTTTTCGAAAACATTTATGTCACTTTTAAAACATTTATGTCGCCTCTATTTATGTCACTTTCTACTGGAAAAAAAAGTGACATAAATACCTATTTATGTCACTTTTTAAGTGACATAAATAGCCTTTTTCCTTGTAGTGTTTGGTCCATGTAATTTAGAATGTGTCACTTTTTAGTCCTTGTAGTTTCATAAGTATGTCAAATAAGTCCAAGAAGCCCTTTAGTGACGAACAATTTTGTCACTGAAAGTTAAAAGTTTGTCACAAAGAGTGTTTGAGGGACTATTGACATATTTATAGGGAATAAAATGACACTTTCTAAACTGCAGGGACCAAATTGACACAAAGGGCAAACTAAGAGGGTGTAAAATGTAGTTAAGCCAAATGTAGTTAAATAACCTTACATATAGCCCATAAGCCCAAAGCACTGTTGTTTACTGAATCTTGTTAAATTAAGAAGCAACAAGAGAATTTTATCCATATGAGTAAGGCCTATTAATTCCCCTCCTACAGATTTTGCTAGCAAAATTTTATAGTTTATTTGGTAATTTCAGTTTAAGTTCTAGGAAAAAGAGTTATAGGCGCATGCAAAAAGTGTGTGAATATGGCCATTTTAGAAGTTCGCTTTTGATCCTTAAAAACTCATAGAATTTAATATTTTAGCTGGATTTTGAATTTATCATAATCAAGAATCATTCTATGGGTAATTAATCTATCAAGAATCTAAATGGAATACGTATTAGATATAGACTCCATTGATTGGTTTTGGAAAGACCAATGAATAGGAGTTGGCCCGAGTATTTGGAGGCCTAGGACGAACTACTAAAAGAGAGGCCGCTTTACAAGGGTTCAGGGGCAGCGTACCCTGATTATTGGTAAATTTTTAGGGTATACTTATACATAATTTGCAGTTTTTTGGGGGTCTACTTATAATATGAGTTTATTTGTGAAAATTAAATATTGTACAGTGTCTTTCAAAATTCTAGGGGGGGCCTATTTCTAAAACTAAAAAATTCTTACACTAATAGTGTAATTTTCAAAATTCTAGGAGTCTTTGCTTTTGAGTTGTACATACATATAAATATATATGTAGTTGATGACACTTAATAAACATAAGTTGAGGGTGACCTAAATATAAAATACTAAAAAATCTCATGATAAAAATATAATTATAAAAAATTCATGAGGACCCTAAAAATTTAATGAACTTTGGAGGACCACAGGTCGTTTGCCCTTCTCACACACCTCCCCCTCCCCACCTAACTATCCTTGGAAACTAAAACAAATTATGAGCTTGATTCAAATTAACATCTTCAAATTTGGAAAGTGGCTAAGAAAATACTAGAATACTAAGGTCAGTGAATGATGAACACGCACATTTTTTTTATTCATAATGTCAAGTTAAAGAATTAGCAACATCAACCACCAATGTGTCCAAAAAAATTAAAATTCACTTTCCAGTTCAAAGTCATGACAACAAATTTAGAATTTTATTCAATATTTTATTTTGATTTTTTTATGGCACTAATCTTGAAATACATGTCACAAAAATACAAGGACCAAGCAAATTGACACAAGGGGGAAAGTTGGAGGATATGAAATGTAACTAAGCCCTTCAAATTTTTTTTTAAATAAGGGTAAATTACACTTTACACCCTTGTAGTTTGGGTGTGATGTCACTTCGGTCCATGTAGTTTCAATTTTGTCACTCTGGTCCTTATAGTTTCAGATTATGTTCAATGTAGTCCATTCATGAAAATTTCCTACAAATATTAACAAAATTAGGTCATATGATGCACACGTCAGGTATCATTAGGTGCATAATGATAAATTTACTTAGAAAAATTACACTTTACTAACCTAAATTGAACCTAAATCTACAAGGACCAAAGTGACATAATTGGAATTACAGGGACTAAAGTGAAATCACACCCAAACTACAAAGATGTAAAATGTAATTTACACTTTAAATAATATCAAGCCCCAACTTTTAGAGCAAACTCTCTCTCTCTCTCTCTCTCTCTCTCTCTCTGCTTGCTATTTTGAAGTAGGGATGTCTTAGTAATTCCCATTTGCTTGAAACTAAGAATTGTTTGGGAATCATGATTGGAGCATCAATCACACAATCAGTCCCATAATCGTGGTATTCAAATCTTTTGGAGTATCATTTCTTTCAACCAAATTTGGTTGTTGTCGAACTAGTTGTCCCAGAGGTGGAACAACATTTGGGGCAACATGTGGTGGTTGAAAGTTGTCTACCCTCCTATAAGGTTTATTAACAACCCTTCTTCCATATCCTAACTCTGGTTAGAACACATGATAGTTGTTCATTCTCCTGTTCTGACCAATATTAAGGTCTCTAGGCCTTCCATCTTCTATGTTTACTAGCCCAAACATTGGGTCTTGGAAACCCCAGCCTAGCATGCTTGAGTATCTTCGAAAATAGGCCCCGCATTATTTTGGACAGGCATGTAGAAACTTTCTTGTGCACTTGGCCTTAAATTAGTGTCATTTACACAATTAGTAGGAATGAATTGATTAATACCAGGTGGATATTCCCCTTGAAGCGAAGGTGAGTGACCATGTGATATTACCACTGGCGTGTTATGTGGTAAACGATTGGTAAATGAAGTAACCAAAATATTGACATTTTGGATCATATTTCCCAAGTGATCAAAGAATGGTGTCAACTAGGGGTCGAGCCGAGCCGAGCCTGCTCACGAGCTTTTTTACAAGCTTGCGCACGAGCTCAAATGAGCCGAGCTTTCAAGTGATCGCGAGCTTTTTAATGAGATTTTTTATGCACCCTTTAAAACTATATAGTTTAATGATAAATCAATCATTTATCAAGTCTATTTACGAGGTTTGTAATATTTTCTCTAAAATTATATAGTTTTATAATACATATATATAAGTCACTATACAAGCTCTTTATCAAACCTATTAACGATCTTTTTCACAAGCTTGCTCGTGAGCCTTAATCAATCATGTTCACGAGCTCAAATGAGTAAGCTGAGCCTAGCCTTTATCGAGCCCTTGTTGAGCTGCTCTATTCGTGTCCACCCCTAGTGTCAACTAATTCACCAAGTGATTTTGTATTTCGATGCCAATTGTTGGTATTGACTCTTATTGACTTTGGTTTTCGTTAACTACCCCATTGTTCATAGGATCAACCACATTTCCCTTATGAGGTTCTTGGTGCGAAGTACTACCAACCTCTATATTTTCACCAATACTGGTGTTAATACCATTGTTGGTGTTCTCAACAGATCTATGTTTCTAAGTGCTCTGTTGGTCATTTTGACACTTGTGTACCATCGGGCGTGCCAAAATTATGTTTGGCTATTTATCCTTTGAAGAATATTTGTGTAATTTTTTGTGTACGAGCGTGCTAAGCAAGCAAGTTACCAATGTGATTGTGTAAGCCAAATGCGCCTCACCAGGTCAATTGTGACCATTTGAATGCCATAATTAAAAGGACTTTAATCGTATAGAATTGATAAACAGTTGCAAAGTATAATCTAAGTTATCTAGAAACTAAAGACTATAAAATAATAGAAGAAATGAAATACTTTATTTTAAAACAAAGTAGAGTACAAATTCTGACCTCGAAGAGGACTTTGAAGTGGTATTCTATTCCTAAGGAAAGGAAAAAACAATATGACAATAGAAAGTGGTTTCTGAAGTGTTGGTTGGTGTGTTTGCATTTGTCTTTCTCTCCATCTCTTCTTCTATTTATAGAATTTCAAAGTAACTACTCCCTTAGATCTCCACGTACTTTTAACTATTACTTCAAACTGCTTGATCCTTCTTCAACATGTGTCCTGATAGTTGCTTTTTTGAATCTAACCCTTGCTGAATGACAAACTGCTCGTGCCCAGGTCTCCTGTTTGAATTCTTCCACGTGTTACTAGTACCTCCAGATCTCCTAGTGGGTTGTTTGTTTTAAGGTAGAAGAGAGGCTTAAATGCTCTGTTTAAGGTGGTTAGGATTATTAAATGAGATGTAGACAAAACTATATATTGTGAAGACGGAGACTTATGAGAAGGAGTTACCTTGGTGATGAACCAATACCATTGGTTGGTCAAGGGAGGGGAAAGAATGCTATTGGTGCAAAGGTTTAAGAAAGTGGGGGTACCAACGTCTTCGCTATTGATTATGAGAAGGTAAGAGAGGGCGAGTGTCGAGGTGTACAGAAGGTTAAGCGTGGGCAGGAACCGAGGTTCTCTTCTATTGGTGCAGCCTGTTAAGCAAGCTTGAAGTGATTGGGCACTGTTGGTTAAGGGTTTAGGCAAGTTTTGCATTGATGGGCCTCGCTCATTGGTTGTGAGGCTGGTTGGGGTAAGGCATGTGAAAGTCACGTGTCTCTCTCTCTCTCTCTCTCTCTCTCTCTCTCTCTTTTGGACCAACCCTACCCATGAGGCGCAGGCTAGGGAGATGCCTTCGGCTTTAGCCACCTAGCCATGAGCTTCCGAAATCCCAGCAGACTTGACCACATTGTGTCAAAATCAAGTATTTTTATTAATCCTATTAAAAACATAGTATGTTGGAAGTAGGGTGTCGAGTCCACCGAGATTGATATAAGAACAACATTTGGGAAGTTTAGAAACTAATTGTAAAACTTAAAAGAAAGAAATAAGAAAAGATAATAAAAAAGAATAAAATGACTTTGCGTCTTATGGGTTTTTTAGAGGACAAAAGGGAAAACTAATCTAAAAAGCAATAGGTTGGGATCATTTCCCCCATCCTGGGTAACAACAATATGAAATGGACTAATGTTTCAAGCACACTCTATGGTAACATCTCATTATGGCATATTATCAAACACAAGGAGTGCATCTATGTGTTAGATGAAAGGAGCTTTGAGATTTCCATAGAAACGGATTTGAAGCTAACGCTTGGCTATCAAGGATGCATGACATACAAGATGAAACATCCATGCCTTCTAATCCGAATAATTTTTCCACCCTACACTAACTAATCTACTTGGTGGACAAATCACCTATGAAGCCTTCAAAAGGTAGTATTTAAAACCCAAGAATTTAAACAATCAAAGATACTCGACATCTGTAATAACCTGCATTTTTCTTGCATTGTCATATTTAAAATTATATATATTTTGTCTGCTTTTATCCTTATGTGAAAAATTTATTTCTTGACTAATCTCATTATTGAAATTACTTTTGGGGTCAAAATGCAATTTTCATAAAAACTGGCAATACCTGTGTTAAATTTCAAATCTGTATTTTGAAAACGGTGGAATTATTTCTTTTAAAACTCAAACTGTATTTTTATAAAATCAGAAAACTATTTCTAACATTAAAATGAATTTTCTGTATTTTTGTGATAAACACCGTGTCACGAAAATACTAGTTTAGGTTTAAAACTGTCCGCGCAGTGTTAAACTTCCACAGAATTTTGGGAGTAACTGATTGGACAAATTTCTTTATACCCAATTATTATTGCTAAAGTTTTCCCTTAGGCCTTGTTTGGCAAATGCTTGTAGTATGTGTGTTGTCCTAATGCCATAAGCTTGATACCCAAACACACATTGACCCACCTCATCTCCACCTACCTCTTACTTTCAGTAGTGGAGAATAAAGGGCAGTGCATACACCTCATTGCTGCACATTCATGGTATTATATGGGGGTTAATGGAGATTGAGTGGGAAGTTAGGCCAATGTTTTCTTGGTAGGAATTTGGTTATTTATACACCCAACCACACTACACTTTCTGCACATTCATCACAGCATAATTCAGTATACACAGAGAGTTTAGAGAGTGCAGAGAAGTTCTTCAATTTCGTAGAGAGAGAGAAGAGCTCAATCCTCCATAGCCAAAGCTTGGATTTTGGGAATTTCGTAATTATATTTCTTTCTCAACAATTTCTTCAAATCTATATCACGGTGAGTATTACTAACTCACTCCAAATGTAACTCATTCCTTATTTACTGATTTAGGTAGTTAATTTTAACAGTAGCAGAATTTTGTTTTTAGATTTTTGTTAGGAAAACGAATGAAATTTAAGGTTCTGCCCGCGTTGTCCCAAGTAAAACTCGATTCTGCACACTTTTCGTCTAATGCAATTTTCTCAGATTTTGCACCGTTTGGGCAGAAAATAAGGATTACAGTAGCAGAAAAAGTATATTAGAAATTCAATCTAATATTTTCTCTTTTAATTTTAACAGTAGCAGAATTTTGTTTTCAGATTTTTGTTAGGAAAACGAATGAAATTTAAGGTTCTGCCCGCGTTGTCCCAAGCAAAACTCGATTCTGCACACTTTTTGTCTAATGCAATTTTCTCAGATTCTGCACCGTTTGGACAGAAAACGAGGATTTCAGTAGCAGTTTTTAGAATGCTATTAGTTATGTTTAAAATGATTAAGGCAATGAATTACGAATTTTCAATCCCCGTACGCGTATTGTTTCTTTAATTCTGTGAATTCCTTTATGTTTAAAGTTTGATGACATTCATGTGGAGTCAGTTGCACATGCATGGTGAGTGTTGGTAGTGTGTAAAAGAGTAATGATAGTGTGGAAAAGAGTAATGATTGTGTGGAAAGAGTATGAGTTTGAGTTGTGGTTGTGGTTGTGGTTGTGGTTGTAATTGTGGCTGTGGTTATGGTTGTGGTTGTGGATGTGATTGTGGTTGGAGTTGAAAAAGAGGATGAGGGTGTCTTTGAAATGCGAAGGTGGCAAAAATGGACACTCCCTGACGCCCATGGAAGCGTTAAAGTGTGTGAAGCCGAACTTGGACACTCACTGGCACCCATGGAAGTGCTAAAGTGTGGCCTATAGACACTCCCTGAATGACTCGAGTCTGGATACCTGTGTGGGGGTTGCCCCGGTATTTGCATGGCGGTTAGGGTATTCAAAGTGTGAGGCATTGGACACTCCCTGGTACCCCGGACCAAAGTGTGAGGCAAACTGGACACTCCCTGGCGCCCCGTTGCTAAAGTGTGGCTATCTTAGTATTTCAAAGATACCAGGAGTAGGATAGAGGGTTGTTGGGTTTTGTCGAGAGAAAAGAGTCGGTTAGATGAGATGGTGCATTGTTCTCATACACGGTCACATATGTGTGAATTTATCTTTTAATTATTGTTGTGGTTGTTTTTCTAACAAGCTCTTTATCATAAATATAAACTTGTGGTATTTAAATGGAAATGGGAAAAAGGTAAATGGGCATGTTTTTACATTCAAAGCTATGTTTTTAATACTCACCAGCTTCTTGAAGCTGACGGCGTTGATGCGTCCTGGACATTCGTGTCCAGGCTTTGCAGGTAATAATCAGGATGAACCGTATGACTATGCTAATTGAGATCAACTGCTGAGAAGAGAATTTACTTTTATATGCTTTATGTTTATGTGCTTTAAGATATGATTTGGTTTTGTAATAAGGATGACTGTAATAGACTTTAAGTTATTGTTTTATTTTAAGGCGGTCTGTGCCTTAGTTAACCCCGTACCATAGGATGTAATAAGTTAGAAAAAATTTTATAAGCCTTGATTGCCCTACTCTGATTAATAGTTTTATGTTGTTCGACGTTTGGGACGGAATCGATCCTTCAAACTGTCGCGACCTACGGGTCCATAAAGGAAATTAAACGCTTTCCATATTTATGCTACGTCGGGGCGTGACAGGATTTGGTGGTATCAGAGCCATAGGTTTTCTAGATTGACCAGGCTCAGTTTTTCACGCCATAGATTAGTGACATAGGTTACCCTTAAGTTTTACTAAGCTATACAACCAAGTTCTAGTGTTAGTTTAGTACGGATTACCCTTAGTTCAGAAACTAAAATTCTAAGTTGGTTTTATCATAGAAATGATTACCCGTTTGTCTTGTCACATCGACAAGAATGATAACAATTTTCATATACCTTCAGACATATCCATTTAGGATTAGCCGAGATAACCATAACTTATGATGCCCCTACAGACATATAGTAGCCGAGTTTCTAAGGAGTTAAAGCATACCATAGCCCTCATTAATAGCTTAGGCACTGACGAACTTCCTAAGTCAAATCTTGGAAAAGTCAGTATGGCCCACAACCAGAGTCTAGAGGATAAGAATACAACCTCTTTGCTATTAGACAGCCCTAGTTCGAATACGTGTTATATGTACTCAATATATATTTTATTGTATGCTTATGTGATAATACGAGTATGTGTTATAGTGATATATACTACTTTGAAAATTTTCGTCATAGTACTGTTGCATGCATGTTTCTCATTCTACTACCCCTATCATGCATAGAATGGCTGGAAGACCAAGGAGGAACAGAAATCTGATTGAAGGAGCGCCCGAGGCTGCCGACCCCACGGGAATATTTGAAGCTTTTATTAGACGTCTCGAGAGGGTTAGTAATGCGAATGAAAACCAACGAGACCGCCAGACGGGAGATAAGCTGCTGGAAAGATTCCGTGCGCTCAGACCCGAGCAATTTGCGGGTACCACGGATCCCTGGAAGGCGGAGCAATGGTTAAGACAGATGGATCGCATGTTCGAAGCTGTCCAATGCAACGAGATGGACAAGAGGAGATTGGCTACTTTTCAACTGACCGACGCCGCTGCAGATTGGTGGGACTCGGTCATAGCCACTATCGGAAACACAGCTGCGATGGGGATGACGTGGACAGCGTTCAAAGGAAGATTTCTGGAGAAGTACTTCCCGGCTACGGAGAGGCACAGAAGAGAGAAGGAATTCATGGATCTGACGCAAGGAACCAAGACGGTGCAAGAGTATACCACACAGTTTGAGAGGCTGTCACGGTTTGCCCCGCACATGGTTGATACTGAGGAGAAGAAGATCCGGAAGTATAACCAAGGGTTGGCACCGCAGATTCGTCGCCTGACTCTCGGCCACCTAGACAAATCGTTTGAAGGACTAGTCGGCCTGGCTACCGATTTGGAAGAAGATGCTAGAGTATACCGTAAACAATTTGAATTCCGACCGCCTCAGAGGGGTAATTTTGGGAATAGACCACCAATGAATCGTACCCAAGGGCAGAAGAGGAACTTTGATGGAAGCAAGAAGGCACAAGCTATTACCTATCCGACTCAACCCCGAGTAGGAGAAGGAAGTAGTGGCGTAAAGTGCTTCAACTGTGGCAACCCTGGACATGTGGCTCGGGACTGCAAGGCACCAAGGCGTGCTGCTCAGCCAGGAATAGTCTGCTTCAACTGTGGTGAACCAGGTCACATCAGCAGGTTCTGCACTGCTCCTAAGCAAGCGACTTATGGACAACAGGGTCAGACCCGCTTGAATGCTGTTATTCCTGATACCGCTGGATATGATGGAGCTGTATATGAAGAAGGAGATCATGGAGAAGCTCAACCTGATCAGCAAGCAGTGGAAGGTACATTGACTCTATTTAACTCCCATGTTAGAGTATTATTTGATACGGGTGCTGCTCTATCATTCATATCTGTTAATACAATTCGGAGATTGGGTATCTTACCTCATCGCTTAGAGAAAGCTTTGAAGGCTACATCACCAATAGGAGCTGCGGTCAGTTTAGGACATGTGTGCAAGGATTGTCCTTTAAGATTAGGAGACCGAGAAATCCCTGCGAGGTTGATTGTTCTATCGATGAAGGAGTTCGACATAATCCTAGGAATGGATTGGCTGTCTCAGAATCAAGTGAAGTTGGATTGTGCGAGGAAGAGAATTACATTCTCCGACAATGAGAATCAACCCTTTGATTTTCAATGTAACCCTTCGGGAGATATGTTCCTCACAAGATGTTTAGCCAACATCGAAGTCGTCAGTACAGAGGTGACAGCTTCATCTATACCTGTAGTCAAGGACTTCGAAGAAGTATTTCAAGACATTTCTGGATTACCGCCCGAGAGAAGTATAGAGTTCTGTATTGAGCTTATACCGGGTACCGTACCAATTACCAAGGTTCCCTACAGAATGGCCCCCACAGAACTGCTAGAATTAAAGGGACAAGTACAAGAGCTCGAGAACCTAGGTTTTGTACGTCCAAGTACATCGCCTTGGGGAGCACCGGTGTTATTTGTGAAGAAGAAGGACGGGACGCTCAGGCTGTGTATCGACTACAGAGAATTGAATCGAGTGACAATCAAGAACAAGTATCCTTTGCCTCGGATCGACGATTTATTTGATCAACTACAAGGAGCTACGATATTTTCCAAGATAGACCTAAGGTCGGGGTATCATCAGTTGAGGGTACGGAAGGAAGACATACCTAAGACTGCTTTCAGAACCCGATATGGTCATTATGAATTTCTGGTGATGCCGTTTGGATTAACGAACGCCCCGGTAGTGTTTATGGATCTGATGAACAGAGTATTCAAGCCTTATTTAGATCAGTTTGTCATCGTCTTTATTGATGATATTTTGATCTATTCTAAGTCAAGAGAAGAACACGAGCAACATCTTCGGATTACGATGCAGACGCTTAAGGACCACCACTTGTATGCCAAGTTCAGTAAGTGTGAGTTCTGGTTGCAAGAAGTGAAATTTTTGGGACACAAGGTGTCATCTCAAGGAATTTCTGTGGATTCGTCCAAGACCGATGCTGTATCCAACTGGGTTAGGCCAAGCAACCCTACAGAAGTTCGGAGTTTTCTTGGACTCGCAGGCTATTACAGGAGATTTGTTGAGGGATTCTCCAAGATAGCTGCACCATTGACTGGGTTGACAAAGAAGAATTTGAAATTCGAATGGACAGAGAAGCATGAGCGAGCCTTTCTAGAGTTGAAAGAGAGACTCACTACCGCACCAGTACTAGCAATACCCAAGCCTGGTGAGAAGTTCACTATCTTTAGTGACGCATCATATCAAGGACTAGGGTGTGTACTTATGCAAGATGACAGAGTTATAGCCTATGGATCCAGGCAGCTGAAGCCGAATGAGTTGAACTATCCTATTCATGATTTGGAGTTGGCAGCAGTGGTTTTTGCACTCAAGATTTGGAGACATTATCTCTACGGTGAGAAGTTTGATTTGTTCTCCGATCACAAGAGTCTGAAGTATTTGTTCACACAGAAAGAGTTGAACATGAGGCAGCGCAGATGGATGGAGTTGATCAAAGATTACGACTTCACGTTGGAATACCACCCTGGTAAAGCTAATGTGGTCGCTGATGCTTTGAGTCGGCAAACTCGGGAGACGATCGCCTCCTTAATGGTTAGAGAGTGGCGAGCTTTGGAGACGTTGGTGGAGTTCGATGTACAGAGTGCTGAAAGAGAAGAAGGACAACTTTTTGGATGTCTTATCCTACAGCCTGTTCTTATCAACCGCGTTATTGAAGCTCAGAAAGAAGATGAGAAGTTTCAGACATGGTTTGTAAAAATGTCAGAAAAAGACCCGACCGAATGGAAGGTGGGGAGTGATGGAGGGTATCGATGCAGAGACAGATTATGTGTACCAGATTGTGGGAATTTGAGAAAAGATATTCTGGAAGAAGCACATAAATCAAGGTATACAGTTCACCCGGGAGGAACTAAGATGTATAAAGATTTGAAGAGAAATTTCTGGTGGGAAGGCATGAAGAAGGATGTGGCCGAGTTTGTATCCAAGTGTTTGACGTGTCAGCAAGTCAAGGCCGAACATCAGAGACCGTCAGGATTGTTGCAACCGCTACCTATTCCTGGTTGGAAGTGGGAGCACATTACGATGGATTTTGTAGTAGGATTGCCCCGGTCGCAACAGAATCATGACGCTATTTGGGTAATTGTGGATCGATTGACGAAGTCAGCTCATTTTATTGCTTACAGTATGACATACCCGGTGGAAAAGATGAGCCGGATGTACATACAACAAGTTGTGCGACTTCACGGTGCACCTGTATCGATTGTGTCAGACCGTGACGCACGTTTTACTTCTGGATTTTGGGAAAGTCTGCAAGAAGCTATGGGAACTTCACTCAAGATGAGTACTGCTTTTCACCCTCAGACAGATGGGCAAACTGAGCGTGTTAATCAGATCATGGAGGATATGCTTAGGGCTTGTGTGATCGATTTTGAAGAATCTTGGGAGACACACTTGCCGTTGGTTGAATTTGCCTATAACAATAGTTATCATACGAGTATCGGTATGGCTCCGTTCGAAGCACTGTACGGACGACCATGTCGTTCTCCATTGTGTTGGGCAGAGGTTGGGGACACAGAATTGTTGGGACCAGATTTGGTTAGAGAAACCAACGAGAAGATTTCCTTGGTCAAGGAAAGGATGAGAACCGCTCAGAGCCGGTATAAGAGTTATGCTGATCGACGCCGAAAAGATCTGGAGTTTAGTGTTGGAGATCACGTACTTCTTAAGGTTTCACCAACACGAGGAGTTGTACGTTTTGGTCTCAAAAGAGGGAAACTAGCTCCAAGATTCATCGGACCATACGAGATTTTGGAACGTGTCGGGAAAGTGGCCTATCAACTAGCACTGCCACCAAAGATGTCTGGGGTTCACAACGTGTTTCACGTGAGTATGTTGAGGAAATACATACGAGATCCCTCGCACATGGTTAGTTATGACGACATTGAGGCGAGTCATAACGTTTCTTACAAGGAGAGACCTGTGAAGATTCTGGATCAGAGTATCAAGAAGTTAAGGAATAAGGATATCCCGTTGGTGAAGGTTCAGTGGAATCACCATGACGAGAATGAAGCCTCGTGGGAAGTAGAAGCTGATATGAGGAAGAAGTACCCGGAGTTGTTTCATGACTAGTTAGTCTTGATTTCGGGGACGAAATCCTGTTTAACGGAGGAAGGGTGTAATAACCTGCATTTTTCTTGCATTGTCATATTTAAAATTATATATATTTTGTCTGCTTTTATCCTTATGTGAAAAATTTATTTCTTGACTAATCTCATTATTGAAATTACTTTTGGGGTCAAAATGCAATTTTCATAAAAACTGGCAATACCTGTGTTAAATTTCAAATCTGTATTTTGAAAACGGTGGAATTATTTCTTTTAAAACTCAAACTGTATTTTTATAAAATCAGAAAACTATTTCTAACATTAAAATGAATTTTCTGTATTTTTGTGATAAACACCGTGTCACGAAAATACTAGTTTAGGTTTAAAACTGTCCGCGCAGTGTTAAACTTCCACAGAATTTTGGGAGTAACTGATTGGACAAATTTCTTTATACCCAATTATTATTGCTAAAGTTTTCCCTTAGGCCTTGTTTGGCAAATGCTTGTAGTATGTGTGTTGTCCTAATGCCATAAGCTTGATACCCAAACACACATTGACCCACCTCATCTCCACCTACCTCTTACTTTCAGTAGTGGAGAATAAAGGGCAGTGCATACACCTCATTGCTGCACATTCATGGTATTATATGGGGGTTAATGGAGATTGAGTGGGAAGTTAGGCCAATGTTTTCTTGGTAGGAATTTGGTTATTTATACACCCAACCACACTACACTTTCTGCACATTCATCACAGCATAATTCAGTATACACAGAGAGTTTAGAGAGTGCAGAGAAGTTCTTCAATTTCGTAGAGAGAGAGAAGAGCTCAATCCTCCATAGCCAAAGCTTGGATTTTGGGAATTTCGTAATTATATTTCTTTCTCAACAATTTCTTCAAATCTATATCACGGTGAGTATTACTAACTCACTCCAAATGTAACTCATTCCTTATTTACTGATTTAGGTAGTTAATTTTAACAGTAGCAGAATTTTGTTTTTAGATTTTTGTTAGGAAAACGAATGAAATTTAAGGTTCTGCCCGCGTTGTCCCAAGTAAAACTCGATTCTGCACACTTTTCGTCTAATGCAATTTTCTCAGATTTTGCACCGTTTGGGCAGAAAATAAGGATTACAGTAGCAGAAAAAGTATATTAGAAATTCAATCTAATATTTTCTCTTTTAATTTTAACAGTAGCAGAATTTTGTTTTCAGATTTTTGTTAGGAAAACGAATGAAATTTAAGGTTCTGCCCGCGTTGTCCCAAGCAAAACTCGATTCTGCACACTTTTTGTCTAATGCAATTTTCTCAGATTCTGCACCGTTTGGACAGAAAACGAGGATTTCAGTAGCAGTTTTTAGAATGCTATTAGTTATGTTTAAAATGATTAAGGCAATGAATTACGAATTTTCAATCCCCGTACGCGTATTGTTTCTTTAATTCTGTGAATTCCTTTATGTTTAAAGTTTGATGACATTCATGTGGAGTCAGTTGTACATGCATGGTGAGTGTTGGTAGTGTGTAAAAGAGTAATGATAGTGTGGAAAAGAGTAATGATTGTGTGGAAAGAGTATGAGTTTGAGTTGTGGTTGTGGTTGTGGTTGTGGTTGTAATTGTGGCTGTGGTTATGGTTGTGGTTGTGGATGTGATTGTGGTTGGAGTTGAAAAAGAGGATGAGGGTGTCTTTGAAATGCGAAGGTGGCAAAAATGGACACTCCCTGACGCCCATGGAAGCGTTAAAGTGTGTGAAGCCGAACTTGGACACTCACTGGCACCCATGGAAGTGCTAAAGTGTGGCCTATAGACACTCCCTGAATGACTCGAGTCTGGATACCTGTGTGGGGGTTGCCCCGGTATTTGCATGGCGGTTAGGGTATTCAAAGTGTGAGGCATTGGACACTCCCTGGTACCCCGGACCAAAGTGTGAGGCAAACTGGACACTCCCTGGCGCCCCGTTGCTAAAGTGTGGCTATCTTAGTATTTCAAAGATACCAGGAGTAGGATAGAGGGTTGTTGGGTTTTGTCGAGAGAAAAGAGTCGGTTAGATGAGATGGTGCATTGTTCTCATACACGGTCACATATGTGTGAATTTATCTTTTAATTATTGTTGTGGTTGTTTTTCTAACAAGCTCTTTATCATAAATATAAACTTGTGGTATTTAAATGGAAATGGGAAAAAGGTAAATGGGCATGTTTTTACATTCAAAGCTATGTTTTTAATACTCACCAGCTTCTTGAAGCTGACGGCGTTGATGCGTCCTGGACATTCGTGTCCAGGCTTTGCAGGTAATAATCAGGATGAACCGTATGACTATGCTAATTGAGATCAACTGCTGAGAAGAGAATTTACTTTTATATGCTTTATGTTTATGTGCTTTAAGATATGATTTGGTTTTGTAATAAGGATGACTGTAATAGACTTTAAGTTATTGTTTTATTTTAAGGCGGTCTGTGCCTTAGTTAACCCCGTACCATAGGATGTAATAAGTTAGAAAAAATTTTATAAGCCTTGATTGCCCTACTCTGATTAATAGTTTTATGTTGTTCGACGTTTGGGACGGAATCGATCCTTCAAACTGTCGCGACCTACGGGTCCATAAAGGAAATTAAACGCTTTCCATATTTATGCTACGTCGGGGCGTGACAACATCAAAGATGAAGACTCCAAGTTTTAAATCCTACACACAACATTTATCAAACACATGGAGTGCAAAACACAAGGTTACATAATATTCTATATGAAATACATATATAAGGTAGGATTCAAAGTTTAAGTTTTGACAATCAAAGATGCAATGCAAATAAGATGAAGCCCCTAGTTTTGAATCGTACACAAATTAACCCTAGAAATGCTACAACATTAAATCCAAGAGTTTATGAGCCACAACCTAAGTAAATGTAACTAATAATGGAAAAGAGATAGAAGATTTTCTATGAATATCAAATTATTTTTACAACCGCCTTCTATCAATCTGGAATCAAAGTGTGGTTCCTCAACCTGTAACCTAGTAAACTTATTATATGAATATTAGATATACAAAAGAAGTAGAATCCGATAATTTAAATAATTCAACATCATTGTAAATTAGAATACATAGAACAAAAAATCAATTACTAAAAATATTAAAAGAACGTATTAAAAATTTGAAAATCATCAATTAGAAATTGTTAACAAGGTTAGACATCTACAATATCTTGCACAAAAGCAGAAAAACAATTAGTAATTAGGGAAGAAGACCAGAAACCTTTGGATTCTTACCCTTGCCCATGTAAAGAAGATCCTCCAGAAAATTCTTTTGAATTAGTAATCCATAAAAAGAAAGTTACCTAAAAAAATGAGACTTTTTATTTAGGGATATTACTTTTTATGGATTACTAAGACTCATTTTTCACTTGAATTATTTAAATTTTCATATTCTAGTTTTTCTATATATCTAATATTCATATAGTAAAGTTACTAGGTTACTAGGCTGAGGAACCAACCTTTAATACCAGATTAATTAAAGGTGATGGTAAAATAATTTGATATTCGAAGAAAAGATAAAAATACTAAATTTAAGAAAACTTCTGGGGAGTTTAATATAATTCTTTAAACTACTATGGTTACAAATTAATTGTAAATGACCTGATTGGACTTAATTGTCACACTTAAGAAACTCTAGGGTCTTAAATGTTCAAATTGAAATTGCATGGACTAAAGTGTCATGACCCTCACACTACAAGATAAAAAGTATAATTTACCCATAAATAAATAGTATCTAGACAATATTGTTGACAGTACTGCATTTCCTTCTCATTGATTTGGTGGATAATTGAAATGTCAATTTTTTTGGGGGTAAATTGAACTTTTCACCCTTAAACTTTAGGTGGTTTAGCACTTTACACCCTAAAGTTTGAAATTTGGCATTTTCATCCCTAACACTATGTTTGGGAGAGAAAAGAAAAGAAGAGAAAGTCAAAAGTGAGGACAGAAAAGAAAAGAAGAGAAATGATGGTAGTTTCTTTCATCTTGTCTGAGAGTTTAGGAGAGAAGAGAAAGTTACTTTCTTTCCTCTTGTTTGCAAGTTGAGAAGAAAAGAGAAGTTTCACAACTGTAGCAAAATAAGTCTAATTAGCCCTTTTAGTGACAAATACTTGTTCACCGGAATTTATTTAACGAATTTTGCTAGAATAGTTTGTTCTATATGGCAAAATGCAGCTTAATCTTTAAGTGAAAATCGGATTTTCTTTTATTTTCTATGCCCACTCACCAAATAGATTCTATTTACATTCTCTACGTTCACAAACCAAACAGAGCATATGATTGTCTTCGATTAGCACATGCTCCTATTAGCTTTGTCATGATTAAACTATGTCCGAGTTGAACTGTTGAAATAGATATTGCTAGTAAGAGTGCTAAAAAAAATGAAGAAGTGGCTGATACAACAATGTGTAGTAACGAAATTAGAATTAAAGGACACTTGTTATATCTTTGGATTAATTGTGCTAACTTAGAAATTAGTCTGAAGTAAAACTTTAAAGGGATAAATACTCTGACCTCCCTCGAGGTTAAGTTTAATACCCTCTCCTGTAGTTTTTTTTTTTTTTTTTTATAACTACCCTTACCTCTCTTGAGTTAAATGTTTAGGTAACTCCTTTCCCCTCAGTTAAAAAAACGTATCACCCCTGACGAAAAGTACTTTCGTCATTAAACAATTACGTTATTCTTCCAAAAATGACCTTAACTGTTCCTCTAATGTTTACTTTGACCTCCCTCGAGATTATATCAGATTACACGAATCTTCCTTGTAGTTTTTTAAAATTACACTAATCCATTCAAAATTTAAAAATATACCCATTTAAACAATATGTATTGATCCTCCTCTGCCACCATCACCACAACATATATACCACCACACAATTTAATACTTTTCTATATTTCTTCTCATTGATCTTGTGAATAATGACACAACTACAATCAACTCAATACTTTTCAACTAGGAAGCACCGACACTTCGGAAAAGGGCTCTATACCTGTGTCCAACACGTACCAGATACCGACACTCATCTGACACACCTCCGACATGTATCAGATGTGGCAAATACGTCTCTTGTTTTTGTTATGCAATTTTTAGAGGCGGACACATCATCGACATATGGCGGGACACTTCAAGGGACATAGAGAGAAGTTCTTTTTGACCAAAAAGATGACTTTTGTTAGTTTTTTTTAACACTTTCAAAACCAAAATAGAGTTGATTTTGTCAAGCATTACCTCACTTATCTCCTCATGTTCTCCCGATATTAGTCTCTCAAGACCATCATTGTCCGATCTCATCTCTCTCTCTCTTCATTTTCTTAATATTAAACAATAATGTTAAAAAAATGTGAAATGAACATCCTATAAATATTTGAATAATATTTATGAAAACGTAAGAAATGAGCTTAAAATTTTAAAATTTTTTTTTTATAAAAAAATGTGTATCCCTGCCATGTCGTGTCATCATTTTTTAGGATTTATCGTGTCGACGTACTAGTGTTGTGTCGTATCCGTGTTGGCGTATCGTGTCCGTGCTTCATAGCTTTTCAATAATTTTCCTCGTTGATCATCTTAATTCAGTGACACAACCTCAATCAACCAAAATTAAGCCCCAGTAACAACTCTAACCATGATAATTATGGCCCCAATCACAAAATCTCAATTAAGCAAATATTTAAGCATAGCCACTATGTGATTTTCGTTTGTGTGTATAAACCCAAATCGAACCATAAGTGAAAGCCCTTATCTCAACTGAGTGTGCTGTAGGCAGATCTCTACATGAAAGAGTATGTCTTTCTTAGGAATTGAACAATTAATTCTTTGATTGTTTGGTATATATACGGCAAAATTAATTTATTTATTTAATTTCTTTTTTCATTTGTTATATTATATAGTACTAGAAATTTAAAGGAAAATAAGAACAGCCATATTGAATAGGAATTATTATTTGGATAAGTAAAAAAAATCAACAATTTGAGCCTTAGGTTCTAGTCATATGCATCTCAATCGAAACTGAAATAACAAAATCTTCAAAAAATTTGTGGGCATATCAAGAAATTAATAACGCATGCATAATCGAGAAAAGGATCTAAATTACAATTATGAAGACCACATCATTGGACTGCTTGGTTAACAATGTCCAGAGTGAGCCACTAACAAATGGTACACATGTTTTGTAAAGTAGCAGCATAAAAAAAGGATCTAAATTAATCCTAACTCTGCAATAGGCAACAGTTGCTGTTGTTCAATTCTGGGCAGAAGGCTCCTTTGTAAAATTATTTTACAAAAGACTATGACTAGACAATATTCTTATCAAAATGAGGATCTCATAGGTGAAAAAGCCTTTGGTTGAGCAGCCCTTCAAATTGCGGATAAAGGGGCCCGGAGTGAAAAGGGAAATACATGGACATTAAATGGGATACAATACTAAAAATTGGGAGCTTAATTAATTTTAGGATACGTCATGCGTACAATGGGATTCAAAGGCTTAACTTGGGTTCAAAAGTTAAAATAAGGATATGGGATGCATGAAAGTCGCTACATGAACGTAAAGATTTTGCAGTGGGCCCAACAACCATTACAGTGGGACCACGTGATTTTTATTGAAAGTTGAACAATTGTTTATCAATTTACCATTTTCAGAGAGCAATCTGCTGAAGAAGTGCTGTTCCACTATGTACTTTTCTGAGCCTCTTCTATATTGGTTTTTTGATGTGTGTGTATTTTTGTGAGTGAACAATTGCTTATCAATTTATGAGCCTCTTCCACTATGTACTTCTCTTGGGAAGTTACCACGGCTTATTTATTTATTTATGGAAACCAGGTGCTGCTTTGGAATTTTCAAGTGAACATGGAATGAGAAAAAGAAAAACGTTTCGCATAATTATTTGTGACTGTTAAAACTCATTCTTATTTCTGATTATGCAGTAAGCAAAAGTTCAGTAGAATGTGGATGTCTGTTTAAGCTAGAACAATTGTTTTTTACATTGTTTTCACATTTTAATCAGATTCCTTAAGCCTACTTGAAGAATGCGGATATCATGCATAAGTTGCAAGTTGCAACTACCCTTAAACAACATTTTTTGTTCTAAATTAACAACACACCAGGGTGGGTGTTTAAACCGTCAATGATTTTAAGTACAATCAATGAATTATTTTCCACTGATGAGACTGTGAACAGGGTCGGCTAGTGAGGTAGAGATGGTCAACAGATTCTGCTGCAACATTCATTGCAGAAAGTACAACTCACATCAGCCTATTCGACCTTTGCATCACTTGCCACCCCACAAGTTCACAAGTTGTTCCTCCTTCGATGATCTATGATTTTCCATCTCCCTAGAAATAAGAAACAGCCACTGTCCTCAAAATGCCAGCACCATCGATCCTTGATCAAGGTGCTTAGAACCACTCTATTCACAAGCTTTCTGCACTCAGCCCACAGCCCAGCTTCCCGCCCACAGATGGCGCCATTAATTTAGATCTAGGTTGCAACAAGTCAACAACCTTTTACAAAATGAACCATTTAAATCAACAAATCAACACAAGCATGAGTTTATAAAAAAAAAAGTTCAATATTCTGCCCTAAACTGTCCGAAAAGAACCAAACCTGTCCAAAACGGTTTACAATGAAAAAATCAGCCCAGATATAGCAGTTAGAGTCCAAAATGAAGAAAAACAAATCCAATAAGGTGTCCTAAATTGTCCAAAACAGTTTTTTTCCTTGAATGTTTGGCATTTGCTGTCAAGTCTCCTCAGAAGCAAGTGTGTAAAGAGAATGACTGCTACATGCCGAATCCAATTAGCAAGTTCATATTGTTGGCAAAATCATTCATTCTTATTAGTTGGCTATAAATTTATACATTTTTGCTGCATAAATTAGTTGTTGGGTATAATATTTATGCTTCAAACTAAATTAGTTGTTGGCAAAATCATTCGTTCTTGGGTATAATATTTATGCTAACTTGGAAATACAGCTTACCAAACACAGCTCTGTGAGTTCTTTAATGTTTGTATGGACGGCTTTGGACAGAAAAACTTTCCTTTATTTTTTATTTTTTCATGGATTTAGTTTGAAGCTTATCAGATTACAATCTTTGTATCTAATTGTGACTTTGCTATGTAATTTTATTGTTACTATTAATGAACTATGAGGTGGAATATCTCACGCATTTGGTTGGGTCTTATTGTTATTTTTCTGATATAAACCAGAATCGTCGTAGGAACAATTTCAAATATGATGCTCCATACAAAACTAAAAACAGAAAGGAAATTAAGAAGAACAGAATCAACCAAAAACAGTAAGTAATACATATAATATCTTTGGTTTCATCAGAAGCATCAAGAACATAGCATAGAGTCCCAAACAAGTTACAAAAAGAAGATGAAAAGAATTGTATTAATAAAGTCAAGAATCTTCAGTCCCTAACATAAGAACGAAGTGATGGTATACAAACGACAACTGATCATTCTGGTGAAGAGCAAAGATTACAACTTTTCGTGTCTTCGTAATGAAATAGCCAACTGTTTATGTGCTTTTGGGTTGATCGAAAGGTGATGGCTGACTCTCATTGACTTCTTGTCGTTGCCAACAATCATCCACCAAGTCAATATCACCCAAACAAAAATCCAAATCTGCTAATCCAAAGTCCAAGTCAATATCACCCAAACCAAAATCCAAATTTGGTAATGGGGGTATGTCCTGAACATGTATCATCGTCAAAGAAGTGGCATCCGTAGCATCAAAACTCTTATGATTCCCATTGTCTTCTTCTTGTGATCTCAGGAGTTTCTGGGCTTCCCCTATATTCTCATTGGCTTCTTGTCGTTGCCAATAATCATCCACCAAGTCAATACCACCCAAACAAAAATCCAAATCTGCTAATCTAAAATCCAAGTAAATATCACCCATATCCAACTTGTCCGGAACATGTATCAACGGCAAATCAGTGGCGTCTAAAGCATCAAAACTCTTTTGATTTGGGTTTTCTTCCTCTTGTGATCTCATGATGGTCTGGGCTTCCCCTAAATTTCCACAGCATGTATCACAGTAAAATAAACCATTTGATGCTGTTTGTTTATTCTCAGTTGCAGACATGTCTAAAGCATTCATGTATGCATACAAATCTTCATCCAAATCAAAATCAATATCACCCAGATCCAGCTTGTCCTCATCTGGTAATGGGGGTATGTCCGGAACATGTATCATCGTCAAAGGAGTAGCATCTATAGCATCAAAACTCTTATGATTCCCATTGTCTTCTTCTTGTGATCTCATGATTTTCTGGGATTCCCCTATATTCTCACCACGTGTATCACTAATCCCATCTCTATGATCCACACTAATCTCCTCAAATGTTCTCTTTTTATCCGATTTCTTCAATTCAACTCTCTTTATTTTACAAAGAACATAATCACCAGCACCCACGTTCTCTTTAAGTGAATACTCATGCATGATCCAATGCGTACCGTTTTCACCACTCTCTTTTCCTTTGTTCTTTGTTTCAAAAACCAACATCTTCTTAAAACCTATAACCTCGTCGTTTCGATTCATAATTTTTTTGCCGGTTGTTTGCCCTTTCCATGTCCCACACCCCGCGGTTCTAGAGACGCGAATTGTGCTAACCATCTTCAATGGGGTTATGACATGGATTACATATTCAGCACTTTTCTTATCGGATTTGTCGTAGGTATTCACCATCTCCCATGGGTCTCCTTGAATGTTGAAGATATTCCATGGCTCAGACGAATAAACGTCGCGCTCGATCACTGGACCACTCGACGACAGAGCTTCACCCGGTTTCTTGAGATTGAGATAATGAGTGATTAACTCTTGGTCCGTTGGCACAAAGCGAAAGCCTGCTGGTATCTTCATATATGAACTGAACGTAAGTACTGTTGAACTTCACAAAATTGGTATCTTCAATACGATTTTTCTCCTCCAAAGTATAGAGCAATGTAAGACAGTTTGATGGTGTGCGTCTATGTGATAGCATATATATAGGTATGGGTGTGTTCGATTAATTGAATATTACTAACTCTATCCGGATAACTAACTACTTAGCTTTAATCAGACGGGTTTACTTAGCTTTAATCAGACGGTGTTTGGACCTAAAAAATAGACAACCATCGGGTTAATTTCCAATCAAATTGTTTTATGGGACTCTATCCGGATAGCTAACTACTTAGGTTTAATCAGACGGGTAGAGAACCTTTGGGTTAATTTGTGAATATGATTCATCAATATATTTAAATGTTATTTAAGTGTTTTATTTATTTATTTAAACTAGGTTAATTTCCAATCAAACTGGGTTAATATATTCTCTAATGTTATTTGCATTGGGATTATTTCCAATCAAATTGTTTTATAGGGACTTAAGCCAATGGCCCTTATACACCAAAATATGGTGTAGCAAAAACTGAGGCTTCTGTAAGTCTTTGGCACTTGTTTTGGTCAAAAATATACTTTTCTGCCTAAAACACTTTACATTGTCATAACTTTTAATTTATAAGTCTGTTTTTTTTTTGTAAACTTTGATGTTTCGAAATCATGAAGAAAAAAAAAATGAAATCTATCAAACGAGATTAATATTAACTATGAAATCACAGGAGGAAAAAATATATAAATTTTAAACTAAAGTTTGAAAGCATATTTTGTTGCATGAATCTAATAAAACCATACTCTTGTAAAATTGACATTCATAGGTGCGTAGATCTCGAAGAAAAAAATTTTGAGGAAGTTTTGGTCATTTAATTGAAACAGATAATATTACATGTTTGTAAACATATAATATTATCCGTTCAGATAGATAAAAGCTCAAAATGAGGCACCAAAGTGTCTGCTTTGGCACAATTTCCAAGTTCAATGTGTACATCTCAAGAAAATACATGAAACCATTAAAAAAAAAAAAGTTACCCAAAAATGCCAAAGAATAAGAAAGTTATGGTTGTTTAATTGAAACAGATGATATTACTTGTTTGTAAACAGATAATATTATCTGTCTAGGCAAATTAAAGCTCAAAATGAGATTCAAATTATTTGTTTTTACACAATTTCTAAGCCCAATGTGTAGATCTCCAAAAGAAAAAAAAAAACACCCAAAAGGCTAAAAAATGATAAAGTTATTGTTAATAGATAAAATCGCTGAACGACCAACTAAAAAATTCAAATTATTTTTCCTATTTTCATATTACATATGGATCTTGTTTTAAACATATTGATTCACGATTCCAAAAATATAAATTTTATGAAAAATGGGTTTGAAAATTGGGAGTTATGGAATTTTAAAATATAAAGAAAATTAATGATGACATGGCATATCTAATTCTCAAATGTTAAAAAGCCTGAAAATAAGAAAAGAAGTAAAGAAGGATTCTACTAGGTACCAAAAAGTGGCGAGCGACCTTAGCTAAAAGCTCATAACAAGGTTCCAAATGACCTATTTTGGGTTAATTTTGGGTTAACCCCCTCTGTGAGGATAATGCTAACATTTAACCCACCTAGGTGGGGCTAATTTTTTACAGTTAATCCCTTGTTTGACTAATTTTGGGGTTAAGTGACTATGCGAGGTTAATATTGGCGCTTAATTAAACTCTCCTATGTGTGGCTAATTTGAACAGTACTTAATCCCCATGTGGGTCTATTTTGAGAGAAATTTTTGTAGTTTTCCTTTAGTCCAAAACTACAGGGGAGTTATGTGTCCACTTTTGAATCACATAGTAGTAAAGTGAAAATCAGTCTAACCCAGAGAAGCAAAATGTATTTAAACCTAATTTAAAATACGGAAATGATTTGTTTACCGAAACAGTGCACCGAAAGTGTGCACCGAATTGATCCGGACCACTTATTTCAGTGGTCCCCACACAAAAACGTGTGGGGACCACTGAAATGAGTGGTCCGGATCAATTCGGTGCACACTTTCGGTGCACTGTTTCGGTAGATGTAGCATTACTGTTTAAAATACATGAAGATTGTTCTATTGCTCTACTCAATATCAACTAATAAATAATCTCTAGATAGTGATTGTTAACTTGGCATTTCCTTTTCTTTGATTTGGAAAAGAATTTGAAATGTCAAAAAAATTTAGGGTAAATTGAACTTTTCACCCTTAAAGTTTGGGTGGTTTAGCACTTTACACCCTAAATTTTGAAATTTGGCATTTTCATCCCTCAAGTTTCACACTACAGCAAATAAGTCCAATTAGCCGTTTAATGTCAAATTGCTTCGTCATTAAAAGTAAAAATTTCAGTGCAAAACTTCTTTGAAGGACCAAACTATAGGGACCAAAATGCCACATTTGAAACTTTAGAGTCTAAAGTACCAAATCGCCCAAACTTTAGGGGTGAAAAGTATAATTTACCTTTTTTTTACTAAGAATTTATGGCACTGTATGCTTTGGGCGTCAGAGTGTATATATATATAGATATATATATCTCCCCATTAGAAGGACAAGTCTAGATTCTGGAATGACATGGACACTTTGGGGAATAATGTCCAGGGACCTTGGCTAGTTTTTGGAGATTTTAACTGTGTTCTTAACCAGTATGAAAAACGTGGTGGTAGACCCTTCTCCTCTTCTTCTGCTGGTGGTTTGAATAGGCTCTTAAACAATCACGGCCTTGTCGTTCTGGGGTTTTCGGGGAACATTCACACTTGGGACAATGGGAGACCAAGTTGGGCTAGTATCCGACAAAGGCTAGACCGTGGCATGGCAAATCCGGAATGGCGTTTGCAAAACCCCAAAGCTTCGGTTCGGAACCTTCCCAGAACAAGTTCTGATCATTCCCCGATTCTACTCAATTCTCAGGGGAAAAAAACGAGAGCTCCGAGGGGGTTCAAATTCGAAGCCATGTGGGTTCGAGACAATAGTTGTGCGCTTGTGGTGGAACATGCTTGGAAGAGTACAAGTAACAGAGGAACCCCAGCCCTTAGGTTCTACCTTAAAGTTAAAGCAGTGAAAGCAGCCCTGAGAGATTGGAACCGTAAGCACTTTGGTAGAGTTCAATCCATCATTCGCGATGCAAGACGTGATATCGATTTCCTCCATTCCCTGGATCCTACTCACGAAAATACCAATAGCATCAAGCAGGTAAAATCAGTCCTTGATGAAAATCTGTTGAGAGAAGAAACGATGTGGCGGCAAAAATCCCGGGTCTCTTGGCTTAAGGAGGGAGACCGAAGCACCAGGTTTTTTCACCTCTCAACGATTATTCAAAGAAGGAAAAATGCCATCGACAACTGGAAACTTGATGATGGCACATGGACGGACGACCCAGTGGTTGTAAATCAAAACTTTGTGTCTAAGTTTGATTCAATTTTCCAATCTTCCAATCCTTTTCTCCCCCCTGATCTTGAAGGCCTCCTGCCGAGTCTCATTTCACAGGATGAAAATGTCAGTCTCTGTACTATCCCCAGGGAAAAAGAAATTAAAGTAGCTCTCTTTCAAATTGGGTCGACTAAGGCCCCGGGTCCGGACGGACTTTTAGCCATCTTTTACAAAACCTATTGGGAGATAGTGAAAAATGATGTTATTGCCACAGTGTCCAGTTTCTTCTCTGGGGACCTTGCCCTCCAGAACCTTAACCACACCCATATTGCGCTTATCCCCAAGATCAATCATCCATCTAATGTCAACCACTTCAGACCCATAAGCCTTTGCAATGTGATCTATAAAGTTATTCCCAAAATCATAGCAAACCGGCTTAAACCTCTTCTTGATAAAATCGTGTCTCCAATGCAATCGGCATTTATCCCAGGAAGGCTCATTAACGATAACACTATTATAGCTCAAAAGCTTGTTCATACCATGAAACAGAAGAAAGGAAAATCAGGGCTCATGGCTCTAAAGTTTGATATGGAGAAGGCGTATGACAAGAATGAATGGGTGTTTGTGTTAAAGGTCTTAAAATGTTTTGGCTTCAATCACACTTTTTGTAATTGGATGAGGCTTTGTATTTCTTCGGTTTCCTTCTCCATCCTTGTTAACGGAAGGCCTACGGGCAACTTCCACCCGCAAAGAGGACTTCGCCAGGGAGACGCTCTCTCACCCTTTCTTTTCATTCTCTGGTCTGATGTTTTGTCCAGGTTAATTCAAAGAGAGGCTGATTTTGGAAACATTAAAGGGATCAAGGCCAGTCGGGGATGCCCACCAATCCACCACCACATGTTTGCAGATGATATGATTGTGTTTGGGAAAACACACCCTAATGAAGCTAAGACTATTTTGAACTGCATCAAAAAGTATGGAGCATGGTCGGGCCAACGAATCAACCAACAAAAATCAAAGATCCTGTTTAGCAGGAACTTGCACAAGAATGTGGGGAGAGCCATTTGCCGCAAAACTGGTTTGAAAAAGGCTTCCCCTAATAAGAAGTACCTCGGCCTTCCCTTCTCGTTTGAAGGTCCAAAGCAATTTTTTGCGGATACTCTGTAGAGGGTCCACAATCGCATCCAAGGATGGAAAACAGCAACCCTTTCTCAAGCGGCTAGAGCCACACTGATTAGAACAGTGTCGTAAGCTATTCCGGTGTATTCGATGTCTACCTTTCTTTTCCCCAAACTGATTTGCACCAAGATGGATGGGCTTTTTCGAAAATTCTGGTGGGGCCACAAAGGGGAAACAACTTCTGGAATGTATCTCAAAGCTTGGGAATCTCTATGTCGGCCAAAGGGTTATGAGGGACTGGGATTTCGATGGATGAAGGACTACAATGCAGCCCTCCTTGCCAAACTTGGGTGGCAAATAATCACACGTAAAGATACCCCGTGGGTTAATATTGTGACGAACAAATATCTTTGTGACAAGGAACTATTACAAGTCTATTCGAAAGCGAATCAATCCACGGTCTGGAAAGGTATAGCCAACTCCAATCAGTTATTAGGAAAAGGTGTGTGCATGCTTCTGGGCAAAGGGGAAGCCACCTTAATTTGGGAGCACCCTTGGATTCCCTCGCTTCCCAATTTCAAATCGAAACGCAACAATATTGGTTACCCGCAGATTTCTAAGGTTAGTGACCTCCTGAATCCGAGTGATGGAAACTGGAATGTGGCCATTCTCCATTCCTTGTTTTCCCCAGCCACGGTTGAAGCAATCCAGCGAATTGACATGCCTTTGTTCTCACAACGTGTATCATTAATCTCATCTCTATGATCCCCTATATTCTCACCACGTGTATCATTAATCCCATCTCTATGATCCCCACCTCAAATCTTCTCTTTTTTTCCGACTTCTTCAATTCAACTCTTTTTATTTTACAAAGAACATAATCATCAGCACCCACGATCTCTTTAAGTGAATACTCATGCATGATCCAATGTGTATTGTTTTCACCACTCTCTTTTCCTTTGTTCTTTGTTTCGAAAACCAACATCTTCTTAAACCTGTAACCTCGTTGTTTCGATTCATAATTTTTTTGCCGGTTGTTTTCCCTTTCCATGTCCCACACCCCACGGTTCTAGAGACGCGATTCGTGCTAACCATCTTCAATGGGATTATGACATGGATTACATATTCAGCACTTTTTTTATCGGATTTGTAGTAGGTATTCACCATCTTCCATGGGTCTCCTTGAATGTTGAAGATATTCCATGGCTCAGACGAATAAACGTCGCGCTCGATCACCGGACAACTCGAGGACAGAGCTTCACCCGGTTTCTTGAGATTGAGATAATGAGTGATTAACTCTTGGTCCGTTGGCACAAAGTGAAATCCTGCTGGTATGCCGTTCTCCATTTATGAACGTACGTACTGTTGAACTTCACAAATTGGTATCTTTCAATCTCTTTCTTCAATATGATTTACTCTCACAAAGGATATATGGAGGAGTTTATGGTGTACGCATATATATACTTGTGGGTGGGTATGGAAAGGTAGCTTACTCCTCACTCATAGGACTAATAGTGATTATCCAATTAGTTAATTTTTTACCTATAAAATTTGTTTGAAAATATTTTAAAAGCAAAAAAACAAATATGATTGGTAGAGAACTATTAATGACATCTCTATCTAAATCTAAACTCCCCCAAAAAATTGGAAAGAGGCCGCTACGTTCAGATTGGTAGAGAAACAATCTGAACATGGCATTCAGTCGTTTTGCACTTAAAAAGAATAAAAATAAATTTAAAAATCATAAAAAAAGGGTTAATTTCAAAAACACCCCCTCAACTATGACCCGTTTTTGACTTGCCCCCCTAAACTATTTTACCCGATGGGTTGACCCCCTTAAGTATTTGTACTTGACACATTGCCCCCTCCCGTTAGCCTGCCGTCTAAAACACTAACAGATTCCAAAAATTTTTGTCCATTGTGACGATAATACCCCTCCAAAAACACCCCCTCAACTATTTTTTCTGACAAATTAACCCCCTCAGTTTGTCTTACATGACAAGTTGAACCCCTCCGTTTGTCTGCAATAGAAAATGGGCATGTGCCCATCACGTGAGAGTAAAAGTGGACACATTTACCCTTTGTGCCCAAAATGGGTCTGATCTCTCTCTCTCTCTACCCTAATTTCTTACTCTCCTCTCTCCCTCTCTCTCTTATTCCCCTGCCCCACACTACCACAACCACCACCAATCACTACTGCAACATCCAATGATCACCCAATGACCACCACACCATCCAGTCACTACCATTGTCCCACCCATTGACCCCCCAATCACCACCATCCACACCCAAAATCATCACCAAATCACCACTACACCATCCAATCACTACCACCCATACCCAAAATCATCACCAAATCACCACTGGACACCACCAATCACCACTGCACCATCCAATGATCACCCAATGACCACCCACACCCAAAATCATCACCAAATCACCACTACACCATCCAATCACTACCACCCATACCCAAAATGGTTTTGATCTCTCTCTCTCTACCCTGATTTATCACTCTTCCCTCTCCCTCTCCCTCTCTCATTCCCTTGCCCCACACCACCATGGGGGGGGGGGGGGGGGGGGGGGGGGGCGCAGTGGCCACCCCTGGCTTTTGGAAAATTACACTTTTACATGTGTATTTTAGGAAATTTTCAAATTTTATTAAGCTTTGTCCCCCCCCCCCCCCCAATTATACTTCATTCTCCCAAAATTTGAAAAAAAAAAAAAAAAAAAAACCTTATTATATGTAATATATTAGCTTAATTACAAATAGACCCAAAAAACCTTATTATATGTAATATATTGGCTTAATTACAAGGAAAGAGTAATGCTATGCTTCCCAAATTTTGTATCTCAAATGGTTCCCAAATACATGAGACTGTAGGACCACCTTCAATAATGGTGGGACGACTTCAACATTCTCCAATCAAAATCAGGTGGGCCTACTACCACGTGTTTGAGAACCACTTAGGATACAAAATTTGATAAGCATAGCATTACTCATATTTGAAATATTATTAGTTTTTGATATTATTAATCATGGATGAAATACAAGGGAAAATACCTGAGAATTAATTTTCTTTTTCGATTTCCTTTCTTCTTTTCTCTCTCTCACTAAATCTATGAACCAAATCAAGCCTAACAGTAATAAATGTTGATAGTTGATTGAAATTTGTAAAGTTTGGTATGATGGTAAAACAATTTGGGTGGACTAAACTAAGAGATGAGATGAAAATGAGTTGGGACAAATGTTTAGGGTATGTTGGATTACAAATGGACCAATATTTTATATGTAATGGGATGAAGTTGTTCACTTTTTTTAGATCAGGGAGTGTACTCGAAAATGGGTCATAGTTGAGGGGGTGTTTTTGCAATTCAGACCAAGGGTATATGCGACATTTTATTACTTCCGTTAACGGCGTTTGAGACTAAATCAATTTTGATAGTTGAGGGGGTGAAGTTGTTCACTTTTTTAAATCAGGGGGTGTACTCAAAAACGGGTCATAGTTGAGGGGGTGTTTTTGAAATTAACCCTAAAAAAAAAGATGTCCCAAGCCCCATTCAAATAACAGTCCAACTACTTATTTTTACCATTAATTTTGCACTTTCATAGCTTTGGCCCTTTGGGTCTAAATTTTTTTCTCAATTTTAGAATTCAATTTTAAGTCTAAACTTTATACTCGTATGCCTATTCCCCAAACAAAAGAAAAAAAGAAAAAAGAAAAGGAAAGAAGGAATAAACTTACATACAATGGGGTTAAATACATTTTACACCCTTGTAGTTTGTCACATGTGTCAGTTTGGTCCCTGTAACTTAGAATGTGTCACTTTTTAGTCCTTGAAGTTTCATAAGTATGTCAAATAAGTCCAAGAAGCCCTTTAGTGACGAACAATTTTGTCACTGAAAGTAAAAAGTTTGTCACAAAGAGTGTTTGAGGGACTATTGACACATTTATAGGGACTAAAATGACACTTTCTAAACTACAGGGACCAAATTGACACAAAGGACAAACTAAGAGGGTGTAAAATGTAGTTAAGCCAAATATAGTTAAATAACCTTACATATAGCCCATAAGCCCAAAGCACTGTTGTTTACTGAATCTTGTTAAATTAAGAAGCAACAAGAGAAAATTTATCCATATGAGTAAGGCCTAGTAATTCCCCTTCTATAGATTTTGCTAGCAAAATTTTATAGTTTATTTGGTAATTTCAGTTTAAGTTCTAGGAAAATGAGTTATAGCCGCATGCAAAAAAGTGTGTGAATATGGCCATTTTAGAAGTTCGCTTTTGATCCTTAAAAACTCATAGAATATTTTAGCTGGATTATGAATTTATGATAATCAAGAATCATTCTCTGGGCAATTAATCTATCAAGAATTTAAATAGAATACGTATTAGATATAGACTCCATTGATTGGTTTTGGAAAGACCAATGAGTAGGGGTCACCCCGAGTATTTGGAGGCCCAGGACGAACTACTAAAAGAGAGGCCGCTTTACAAGGGTTCAGGGGCAGTGCCCCCTGATTATTGGTATACTTATACATAATTTGCAGTTTTTTGGGGGTCTACTTATAATATGAGTCTATTTGTGAAAATTAAATATTGTACGGTGTCTTTCAAAATTCTAGGGGGGCCTATTTCTAAAGCTAAAAAATTCTTACACTAAAAGTGTAATTTTTAAAATTCTAGGAGCCTTTGCTTTTGAGTTTTACATACATGTATGTCAATATGTATGTAGTTGATGGCACTTAATAAACATAAGTTGAGGGTGGTCTAAATATAAAATACTAAAAAATCTCACGGTAAAAATGTAGTTATAAAAAATTCATGAGGACCCTAAAAATTTAATGAACTTTGGAGGACCACATGTCGTTTGCCCTTCTCACACACCTCCCCCCTCCCCACCTAACTATCCTTGGAAACTAAAACAAATTATGAGCTTGATTCAAATTAACATCTTCAAATTTGGAAAGTGACTAAGAAAATACTAAAATACTAAGGTCAGTGAATGATGTACACGGACATTTTTAATTCATAATGTCAAGTTAAAGAATTAGCAACATCAACCAATGTGTCCAAAAAAATAAAAATTCACTTTCCAGTTCAAAGTCATGAAAACAAATTTAGAATTTTATTTAATATTTTATTTTAATTTTTTATGGCAATAATCTTGAAATACATGTCACAAAAATACAAGGACCAAATTGACACAAGGGGGAAAGTTGGAGGATATGAAATGTAACTAAGCCCTTCAATTTTTTTTTAAATAAGGGTAAGTTACACTTTACACCCTTGTAGTTTGGGTGTGATGTCACTTCGGTCCATCTAGTTTCAATTTTGTCACTCTGGTCCTTATAGTTTCAGATTATGTTCAATGTAGTCCATTCATGAAAGTTTCCTACAAATATTAACAAAATTAGGTCATATGATGCACATGTCAGGTATCATTAGGTGCATAATGATAAATTTATTTAGAGAAATTACACTTTACAAACCTAAATTGAACCTAAATCAGTAAAAAATTGTAAGAAAATTTGATGAATGGACTATGTTGAACCTAAACTGAATCTACAAGGATAAAAGTGACATAATTGGAATTACAGGGACCAAAGTGAAATCACACCCAAACTACAAAGATGTAAAATGTAATTTACACTTTAAATAATATCAAGCCCCAACTTTTAGACCAAACTCTCTCTCTCTCTCTCTCTCTCTCTCTCTCTCTCTCTCTGCTTGCTATTTTGAAGTAGGGATGTCTTAGTAATTCCCATTTGCTTGAAGCTAAGGATTGTTTCGTAATCATGATTGGAGCATCAATCGCACAATCAGTGTAATACCCGGTAAATTTCTACTAATAATAAAATTTGTCCCCTGTATTTTGGTTTGTATTTCCAGTAATTGAGTTCATAAATCCAGAAAACGAACATATACATATGCGTATTTATAACTTAGACTGTATATTCGGACCCAGACTGACATTGCACGCATACCCGTAATTTCTGTACAGAAATTAGACTGCATTTCACGTAAACTTTAGCGACGACTCAATTATACAATTTTGGACAGGTTGGTACGATGGGAATCTTACCGAAAATAAGCCTAGTACAACCCACACCACCTAATAACTTATGTGTAAATCCTCTACCCAAATACCCCCACAAACCCGTTGGATTTCCCCATCAACCACCCACCGTCGACCACCTTTTTTCCCCTCCCAAGGCAATCAATCCCATCTTCCCTATCAGTCCAATAGATTTTTAAGAATCTGTATAGGTGCATGTGTATACCAGTGCATGTATATATGGGTTACTATTGAGAGAGAAAGACATTGCTGAGAGAGTTTGAGAGCAAACCAAACTCACAACATTGTCTCCCTGCCTCATCACCTCTACCCCTTGTACCCCCACACACACACTAAGGTCTAGAAGCAAGAGAAGAGACGCAAAGAGGAGTGAGCTCACCGGAGACGGAGAAGGAGAAAGAGAGACCCGAGACTAGGTATACACTCCTACACCCCCCTGTATGACTCTTTGTATTTTAAACATCACACAAACACACAGAGAGACCTTCACACACACGCCCAAACAGAGCCTTAAGCTCTGGTTTATACCGGAACCTCCATGGAAGCTCTTCGCCGGAGCTTGAAATCTCAAACTCAACCATACCACCTAAAAATGGTACCAACCAAACCCTAATAGGTCCCTCATACCCCCATAAGAGCAGCTTGTGATTAGGGACTCGTTTGGCCGACCATGCAGGCCATTATCCTCTCAAAATCGAAAAAGGATAATGGGTTGGTTAGTATAGCAAACGAGATAACTGGACCCTAGGCTCCTAGTATGTTGTAGAGGAGAGAATTTCGGACATTTTCCCGTTCGTCTTGTCAATTTACATGGAGAAACGAGAGAGAAACGAAGAGAGAGAGTTTTTCGGCAGAAACGGGCTCGCCGGCGGCAGCTTGTCTCACCGGAGAAGACATGACCCGTTTGGGTCCGGGTTATATCGTTTACTCGTGAGCCGGGTCGGGGTAAGGGTTAGGGTCGGGTTAGTTTGTTTGTGCAAACGATAGTGGGTTCGGGTTATATTAACTAAACGGGTTACGGATCGGATCTTTTAAGTTGGGTCAGTGCTAGTGTGCATATGAGTAACCCGTGGGTCTGAGCTGAATATGGGTTTAACCCGCGGGTTTGTGTTTAAATTAAAATTAGTTATAATCTTTAATTTGATTATTTTATATTAATAACTATTCTGTTAATCCGGATTTGTAGTTTATTAATCTATTCTAAGATTAGTTAATATTTAATTATTTTGTTAACTAAGGATTAGCATATACATGCATATATATATATATATGTATTGTTTAGTATATGATATATATTAATAAATATAATAAATATTTATAAAGGATTTTAAATAAGTTAATTATTTTAAATTGTTTTTAAATGGCAAAATTGTATTGAAGAAATTATGAGGTATTATTTTACTTATATATTCAGAAAATATATGGTAGGGTATTTTATACTCTAAAATTATAAGATATTAATTACTTTGTGTTTCAATTATTGTTTATTTATGCTTCAATAAATAATAAGTAATTGTTTTAAGTTAAAATAATTAGGTAAGAATTACCTAATAAAGTATAGGAAAATTATATTTAATTTTCCTAAGGCCTATTACCTTTGTTTTATAAACTATTAATTATAAAACCAATACTTTAATAATTCTAATAATTATTAATTATTATTAAGAACCCCGTTTGGTTGTATTTAAATTATTTAAATACCAAACAAGCCCCGAAAATTTCAAGAAAAATACTACTAGCCTATTTTAAGGCCTAATATTTAATAAAAATATTTATAAGGGTCGAATGTCTCCCTAAATTGTATTTTATAATTATGGGACCCCGCAGTCTATTATTAGACGATTAGAGCTTCGATAATTTATAATAAATAAACCGTAGCTCTGAAAAATACGCGGTCAGTTCCCAGAGTCTTAGAATAATGTCTAGAACATCCCCTTAAAGTTTGGTGACCTTTCGACACGGTAAAAAATACAGCTTATCTTTAGGGCCCAAACTGGTATAGAAAACCCAGCCTTTTATGCGACAGACTCCGATTTGAGTCTAGTCAATGGCGTTAGACTCACAATGATGTCTGGATCATCATGTTGAGGTTTAGAAACACGTTCGGCACAATTACCGTTATGCCCTTGATTTAGTACACTTAATAACCGCCGTTCTATGGATTTATATACTTTGTAGGAACCACCACTACGCTCATTTCTATGCGTCCGTATCGAGGTGAGTCATCCTAACTCACTTGGTATATTATAGAATTATTATTTGTTCATATATGAATGCCCAGTGCGTCCTGTGTGGACGATACTGATAAGTATTAGATATGTGAATGTTGAGATTCCTACTTGTATGATGAGTGTGTGTTAGTTAACTATACTCCATGCTTAATTAATATTCGTTGATATTTTGGTTTATCATGATTTCTCGTTTATACAATCATACAAACATTCATATGAACATAGTCGAGTCTTGATGTCAATGTTGGCGTCTACATGGTTAGTCACGGGGACTAATTCAGTCATAATGTCATGCATGTTGAGTGGACTGTAGTGGTCCGCGTGGTACAATCAAGTAAATGGGAACGGCGATGAAACTGCTATAGGGCCCTGCTAGGCGACGATAGCCAGAGTTTCCATATGAGTTGATGGTTGATACGCTATAGGGCCATGCTAGGTGACGATAGCAAAGTATCCATCTGAACTTTGAATACAATAGTTACCTTTCTAATGCTGTAGGGCCCTGCTAGGCGACGATAGCGCTGTAACTATTCTATTCTCCAGCAAGGTCACGAGGACCTAAGAGTCCAATGATTACACTCTTTTTAAAACCAAAACTGCTATAGGGCCCTGCTAGGCGACGATAGCAACGTAATCATTTTACTCTGAGCTAACGGCGTTACACTGGTAATGTAACAAGTCACATGAGTCAGTTGTGGTGTCCATGGTTGAGTAAAAGTCGAATATATCGATACTGCATTGTGTCGTCAAACTACCATGTCATATGCTCATTAATATTGTTTCAAGATATTGTTGTACCTGTATATCCTTAAATGTATTAGGAGTGATCGGTTAAGATAATTTCACTTAGCTTCAAAAGCTAACGGCTCCTTCCCCGCCCTGGACATTTTACGTCTAGGTTATTATGAGGAGGACTATCAAGGTAACCCTGAAGGTGAATGTCACTATCCTCAAGATGGGAACTACCAAGAAGATGATCCTGAGGCAGACTATCAGGAAGAGTTTGATAACGAAGGTAACTGGTTTGCCAGCTAGAAGAAGGACTCTGGCCTACTTTCGTATTAAGATCTCTTTTGTGTTTTAAACAATTATCTTTTGTTATGTAATAATTTAAGTGGCGTCGATCGCCCAAACTTATCTTTTGTGGTTTTCATTTGGAACTTTTGTAATAGCCTAAGTAGCAAACACTTTAAGTTCCCCCATGAATAACATTAGACGCTTTTGCAATGCCTTACTCTAATATATAAATTATGTTAATATGTTGCACGGACAGGTCAGTTTTATGTAACTCGTCATTCTCTATGGGTCCAGAAAGGAAATTTAAAATTTTCCCTATTTTTGGCTACTCTGGGGCGTGACAGGATTTTTGGTATCAGAGCACTAGGATTAGTTGTGCTCGCTGACTGTCTGACACCCTTAAGATTAAAAACCTTAAGATGTTTTAGAAACGACAAACGATACTAAAATAGTCTTTCTGTCAAACAGGTAGTATGGAGAACCACAAGGAAGCCTTTTCCCAAGGACTAGTCTGCATTGGTGCCGCTTTCAGACATCAGTCTTATAAAAGGATAGGAAAGTTGATGAGATGCCTCTTCTTTATGAAAAAGGTCCCAAGACCGTGCGTCATATCGTTATAGCACCCCGTTTAGTGCCAATAGAGGTGGATGAAACCTCTGACATTCTTAATGACCCTGTGACAATCAACTTAGAAGAAGCACAGACTGTGATAACCCCTCTAGAGACTCCTGTCAGCCCAGTAGACAGCTCTGAAGACGAGGAAGTGGAGATTTACCTGACTGATGAAGATCTCATCGAAAAAGGAACATTGTACACATACAACCCTGACTGGCCGATAGGGTGGGATAATGAGAGATGGATGTCATTCACCCCGCTTGAAGAAATGGATATCTCAGAAGAATTCCCACAATTAGAGGATTAGAACACCCTAGTTAGCTCATGTCGTATTAATGTTGTATTGGGATTATAATCCCACATTTTGGCGGATATATATGTAGAAGTTGTAATTCAATTCTCGCTTATGTAAAACCCTTTTTGTTAATGAAAGACCTACCTATTAGTTTTCAAATTTCCGTGTTTGTATTATTTTCTTTACGATTTAATAAGTTAAATTTTAAGTGATAAACCTTAAGACAATTCGAATCAATACCTTAATTTGATCTTCTGATGAAACAGGTAATATGGAACCCCACTATGTTCCGAATCCTTTTGGAGGACATCTGATTTTCCCCGACCGCATAGTGCCAGCAAACCCAGATATATACCATCGCCAAATCTAGGAACTAGCTAGAGACGGAGGGAAGAGAAACTTATGGGTCGAAATAAATAAGAGTAACATTTATAACTATGATACCCTATGCTTAGAGGCAATCTATGAGGTTGAAATCATCAAGAAAGTCCAGGATGAAATGGTCGTGCTACTTAAGAACCCTGAAGTCTTTGAAAGGATGCACGATAGTGCCTACCAAATGGCCCCACCGCCTCCTGTACCCCTCCAACAATCCCTGCCATTCCAAGGAGTGCCTATGCACAAAACACAGTCTCGAGAACCAGGCCGCTATATCAGTGATGACTTTGGAGGTCACATGATTTACCCAGATGGCATCGAACCAGCCGACCCGGAAGGATTCATCGAGAATGTACAACTAAGAGCCCGCCAACGCCTCCGAGGCAGACTTAGAGTCCAGCGACATGTATACAATATCTCCGACCCTCACCGACTTCAAGCTTAAGCCATCCATACTGCATACACCCAAGAGTTAATGCATGGAGAGATAAGGAGACTAGCAATGAATGATTCAGTCTTCCAACCACTAGTGGACCAGATACTACAAGAACCTTCCATTCACCCAGAAGATCACCTGGTTTGGCCACCTAATGGGAATGCCCCTGCAGAAGAGGCACCCCTAGTGGAAGAACCTGCTGCCGATCCTAATAATGCGAGAATGTCTGATGATGAACCGGGTGCATATCTAGAAGAAGAGGAGGAGGAGGAAGAGGAAGACATAGAAGAGGATCCCGAGGAAGAACCAGAACAAGAAGTACCCCATCAACCTATGGAGGTCCACCCTATAATAGAAGAGCCTATGGACAATGATGATAATGAAGAGGATGAAGGCAATGTTGAAATTCAAGACTGGGATTTGGGTGAACCCATTGTGGATGCAGATGGGCCTAACGACTCTGATATGGGAGAAATCACATCTGAGTCAGATATGGATGACTAGCCTAGGACAACCTATTATGATGTATTAGTTATTCTAAGTTTATGTATGTACTAGGTTAACTTTGGGCTTATGACCCTTTATGATGTATGAATACGTGTAATAGGATAATATCCCCTTTTTGTAATCACGTATCCTAGGCTAGTTCAATTCTGTAATCAACTTTTCTAATATTAAATGAAAAAGATGTTTTAGTACCATACTTGTTCCCTTGCTTGTTTTGTTTGTTTAATTAACTTATGAATATGTTAGCAGATATCTAGATGAATCCTGCATTTGAGTCTTAAGTAGAATACTTCTGTAGGTAAACCTAATACGCAATGGCAGACCGACCAAGGAAAAATTGACGTTTAGGATTCCCAAACCCAGTGAAGGAGCACTGGAGCCCATTTCTGTTGGAATGGAACCTACTGGAGTCTTTGGAGCATTCTTACAACGCTTGGAGCACATTGGGAATAATCACGGCCCAAACAACAATGCTAACATCAATCCCATAATCCCGCGTAGACCACAAGAGGATCGTATGGTGGAGCGATTCCGTGCAATGCGACCAGATAAGTTTAATGGAATGACTGAGCCATGGGAAGCAGAGCAGTGGCTTCGTGGAGTGGACATCATCTTTGATACATTGGGATGTTCTGAAGTTAAGAAATGTCGACTGGCTACGTATCAGTTGACTTATGCTGCAGCCGACTGTTGGGAATCAGAGAAAGAAACACTGGGAGGAGCTGCATAAAGGATGTAATGGACGACATTCAAAGAATTATTCCTGGAGAACTATTTCCCCCAGACTGAAAGAAACAAAAAGGAGAAGGAGTTTATTGACCTGGTGCAAGGTAACTGAACTGTGCGAGAATACACAGTGCAATTCGAGCGTCTCTCTCGATTTGCGCACCACATGATTGATACCTCAGAGAAAAAGAACCGAAAGTATCACCTGTGACTTTTCCTACCTCTGCAGAAGTTAACTTATGGCCATCTGAACCAAACTTTCAAAGCTTTAGTAGGAATGGCCCACGGCTTTGAGGAAATCACCGGTCGTGAACAGAAGCGCTTTGTAAGCCGACCACCCCCTTCGAGATTTAATCAGGGACCGAGACAAGCCCCGGCTCGCAATCAAGGATTCAAGAAAAGCTGGAATGGTGAGAAGAAGCCGCAGATAGCTCTATTCCGCAACAAACCAGCTGTGTTGTTTAAACCAACTCCACCCCAGGGACACTCAGGATCCACAAGTAATAACCCTAGAGTCTGCTTCAACTGCGGATTCCCCGGACATATCTCTAAGGATTGTTGTGCCCCGAAGAGGAACAGTCGCGTGGATGTAGTCTGCTTTAATTGTAACAAGAAGGGACATCTGTCTAAGGACTGTAAAGCACCCCGAGGCGGTTACTATAGAACGTCGACTCAAGGACAGGCTTGCCTCAATGCTATTATTCTGGAGGAAGCAGGATTTGACGAAGAAGAATAGGAGAATCTGGAAGGTGCTCTGACTCTCTTTAATAGTCAAGTGAAAACTTTGTTCAATACTGGTACATCAAACTCATTTATTGCAATTAGAATCGTGTAACGCTTAGGTTTAGTGCCCCAAACGATGGATATAGCTTTTAACGCTACGTCACCTTTAGGAAAAAGCGTTAAGTTGAACAAAGTATGCAAGGACTGCCCTTTAAACCTGAAAGATTAGAATCTCTCCGCTGATTTGATAGTTTTGTCGATGAAGGAATTTGACGTGATCCTAGGAATCGACTGGCTCGTGAAATACCATGCCAAGTTAGATTGTGCTAGCAAATTCATATCCTTTTTAGCACTTGATGGTGAACCATTTGACTTCAAGTGCAATCCCTCGTGTGACATTTTCCTCACCAACTTCCTAGCTACCCTTGGAACCACGAGTGATGAGATTCTTATTAACCAGATCCCCGTAGTCCGAGATTTTGAAGATGTTTTCCAAGAAGTTAAAGGATTACCACCCAAGAGAGACATCGATTTCTGTATTGAGTTGATGCTTGGAACCTCACCGATATCAAAGACCCCTTACCGAATGGCCCCAATGGAGATGCAAGAACTAAAGACGCAAGTGCAAGAGCTCCAGGACCTCAGATTTGTTCATCCAAGCACTTCACCATGGGGAGCATCGGTATTGTTCGTCAAGAAGAAGGATGGAACACTTCGACTCTGTATCGACTACAGAGAATTGAACAAGGTCACAATCAAGAATCGGTACCCACTTCCAAGGATTGATGACCTGTTTGATTAGTTACAAGGAGCTACGACATTTTCAAAGATAGATCTGCGATCTGGATACCATCAATTGCTCGTTCGACCTGAGGACGTACCCAAAACGACTTTCAGAACCAAGTATGGACATTATGAATTCCTGGTGATGCCGTTCGGATTGATCAATGCCCCAGCAGTATTCATGGACTTAATGAACCGAGTCTTCAGACCTTATCTGGATCAGTTCATCATTGTGTTCATAGATGATATCCTCATCTACTCACAGACAGAGGCCGAACACGAGGGACATGTGAAGATAGCACTTCAGACTCTACGAGATAACCATTTGTATGCAAAGTACAGCAAGTGCGATTTCTGGCTAAAGGAAGTCAAATTTTTAGGACATGTTGTCTCACAAGAAAGAATAGAAGTGGATTCATCAAAGATCGAAGATGTCTTAGATTGGAATCGACCAACCACAACAACAGAAGTCTGAAGTTTTCTTGGTTTAGCTGGATACTACCGGAGATTCGTGGAAGGATTCTCCAAGATCGCAGCTCCTCTTACTCGACTAACCAAAAAGGACCTGAAGTACGAATGGAACGACAAGCATGAACGCGCGTTTCAAGAATTAAAGAAGAGACTAACCACGACGCCAGTGCTTGCAATACCGAAGAGCGGTGAACAATTCACCATTTACAGCGATGCATCGCACCAAGGACTTGGTTGTGTACTGATGCAGGACAGAAGGGTGATAGCGTATGGATCACGACAGTTGAAACCTCATGAGCTTAACTATCCTACGCACGATCTGGAACTAGCTGGAATCATCTTTGCACTCAAAATTTGGAGCCACTACCTCTACGGAAAGAAGTTCGATCTATTTTTAGATCACAAGAGCCTGAGATACCTATTCTCTCAAAAGGAGTTGAACATGAGACAGCGACAATGGATGGAATTGTTAAAGGACTACAATTTCACATTGCAGTACCACCCTAACAAATCAAATGTTGTTGCTGACGCACTAAGTCAGAAACCCCGCAAGCTCATCGTATCTTCTCTCATGGTCAGAGAATGGAAAGCATTGGAGATATTAACGGAGTTTGATTTTCAGATTTTCGAATCAAGCGAAGAACGACTCTTTGGATGTCTTGTAGTACAACCAACGCTCGTAAGTCGTATTCTTGAAGTTCAAGGAAAGGACGAAGGACTTCGTCAATGGTTTGAAAAAGCATCGGCAAAGGACCCCGCCGAGTGGAATATAGGAGCAGATGGAGGATTTAGGTGTCGCAACCGACTCTGTGTACCCGATGAGGATAACTTGAGGAAGGATATATTGGACGAGGCACACAAGTCAAGGATGACTGTTCATCCCGGAGGAACAAAAATGGACAAGGATTTAAAGAGAAACTTCTGGTGGGACGGAATGAAAAGAGAAGTAGCGGATTATGTATCCAAATGCATGACATGCAAGCAAGTCAAGGCAGAACATCAGAAACAAGGAGGATTGTTACAGCCAGTACCCATTCCTGGATGAAAATGGGAATACTTACGATGGATTTCGTCATAGGAATGCCAAGGTCACGGCAGAATCATGACGCCATTTGGGTGATTGTGGATCGACTCACCAAATCGGCTCACTTTATCGCTTATAGTATGACTTACTCGGTTGAGAAATTGACCAGAATGTTTATACAACAAGTTGTTCGACTACATGGAGTACCTGTGTCAATTGTGTCAGATTGGGATTCACGTTTCACGTCAGGATTTTGGGAAAGTTTGCAGACAGCGTTGGGAACTTCGTTAAAGTTAAGTTCAGCATTTCACCCCAAACCGACGGGCAGACTGAAAGAGTCAATCAAGTCATGGAAGACATGCTTCGAGCCTGTGCAATAGATTTTGAAAGTTCATGGGAAGAGAACCTACCGCTAATAGAGTTTGCATATAACAACAACTACCATTCAAGTATAGGCATGGCACCATTTGAAGCTTTATATGGAAGACCATGCCGATCACCCTTGTGTTGGGCAGAAGTTGGAGAGGACAAACTTCTAGGACCTGAGATGGTTCGAGAAACGAATGAAAAGATCAATATAATCAGAGAAAAGATGAAAGTAGCTCAGAGCAGAAAGAAAAGCTATGCAGATAAGCACCGAAAGGACTTGGAATTCAGTGTTGGAGATCACGTGTTCCTAAAAGTATCACCCGTACGTGGAGTTGTCAGATTTGGGCAAAAAAGAGGAAAGCTTTCACCACGATACATTGGACCATTCGAAATTCTAGAACGTGTGGGAAAAGTTGCTTACATACTCGCACTGCTACCCAAGATGTCAGGAGTTCATAATGTCTTTCCTATTAGCATGCTAAGGAAAGTCGTGCACGATCCGTCTCATGAAATCAACTTCACGGATATTGAAGTGAATGATAATGTGACTTTCAATGAAGGACCGGTGAAAATCATGGAGCGAGGAACTAAGAAGCTGAGGACTAAGGAGATCCCTCTAGTAAAAGTCCAGTGGAAACATCATGATGAGCGTAAAGCTTCTTGGGAGTTAGAATCAGAGATGCATGAGAAGTTCCCTTATCTTTTCAATGTATAGCTAGCTCTGATTCCAGGGACGGAATCTTTAACAGCAGGTGGATGATGTAATACCCGTAAAATTCTACTAATAATAGAATTTATCCCCCATATTTTGGTTCGTATTTCCAGTAATTGAGTTCGTAAATCCAGAAAACGAACATATACATGTGCGTATTTATAACTAAGACTGTACATTCGGACCCGGACTGACATTGCACGCATACCCGTAATTTCTGTACAGAAATTAGACTGCATTGCACATAAACTTAAGTGAAGACTCAATTATACAATTTTGGAAAGGTTGGTACGATGGGAATCTTACCGAAAATAAGCCTAGTACTACCCACACCACCTATTAACTTATGTGTAAATCCTCTACCCAAATACCCCCACAAACCCGTTGGATTTCCCCATCAACCACCAACCGTCGGCCACCTTTTTTCCCCTTCCAAGGCAATCAATCCCATCTTCCCTATCAGTCCAATAGATTTGTAAGAATCTGTATAGGTGTATGTGTATACCAGTGCATGTATATATGGGTTACTGTTGAGAGAGAAAGACATTGCCGAGAGAGTTTGAGAGCAAACCAAACTCACACCATTGTCTCCCTGCCTCATCGCCTCTACCCCCTTGTACCCACACACACACACACACTAAGGTCTAGAAGCAAGAGAAGTGACGCAAAGAGGAGTGAGCTCACCGGAGACGGAGAAGGAGAAAGAGAGACCCGAGACTAGGTATACACTCCTACACCCCCCTGTATGACTCTTTGTATTTTAAACATCACACACACACATAGAGAGACCGTCAAACACATGCCCAAACAGAGCCTTAAGCTCTGGTTTACACCGGAATGTCCATGGAAGCTCTTCGCCGGAGCTTGAAATCTCAAACTCAACCATACCACCTAAAAATGGTACCAACCAGACCCTAATAGGTCCCTCATACCCCCATAAGAGCAGCTTGTGATTAGGGACTCGTTTGGCCGACCATGCAGGCCATTATCCTCTTAAAACCGAAAAAGGATAATGGGTTGGTTAGTATAGCAACCGAGATAACTGGACCCTAGATTCCTAGTATGTTGTAGAGGAGAGAATTCCGGACATTTTCCCGTTCGTCTTGTCGATTTACATGGAGAAACGAGAGAGAAACGAAGAGAGAGAGTTTTCCGGTGGAAACGGGCTCACCGGCGGCGGCTTGTCTCACCGGAGAAGACATGACCCGTTTGGGTCCGGGTTATATCGTTTACCCGTGAGCCAGGTCGGGTAAGGGTTAGGGTCGGGTTAGTTTGTTTGTGCAAACGATAGTGGGTTCGGGTTATATTAACTAAACGGGTTACGGATCGGATCTTTTAAGTTGGGTCAGTGCTAGTGTGCATATGGGTAACCCCGTGGGTCTGGGCTGAATATGGGTTTAACTCGCGGGTTTGTGTTTAAATTAAAATTAGTTATAATCTTTAATTTGATTATTTTATATTAACTATACTGTTAATCCGGATTTGTAGTTTATTAATCTGTTCTAAGATTAGTTAATATTTAATTATTCTGTTAACTAAGGATTAGTATATACATGCATATATATATATATATATATGTATTGTTTAGTATATGGTATATATAAATAAATAGAATAAATGTTTATAAAGGATTTTAAATAAGTTAATTATTTTAAATTGTTTTTAAATGCCAAAATTGTATTGAAGAAATTATGAGGTATTATTTTACTTATATATTCAGAAAGTATATGGTAGGGTATTTTATACACTAAAATTATAAGATATTAATTACTTTGTGTTTCAATTATTGTTTAGTTATGCTTCAATAAATAATAAGTAATTGTTTTAAGTTAAAATAATTAGGTAAGAATTACCTAATAAAGTATAGGAAAATTATATTTAATTTTCCTAAGGCCTAATACCTTTGTTTTATAAATTATTAATTATAAAACCCACACTTTAATAATTCTAATAATTATTAATTATTATTAAGAACCCCGTTTGGTTGTATTTAAATTATTTAAATACCAAACAAGCCCCGAAAATTTCAAGAAAAATACTACTAGCCTATTTTAAGGCCTAGTATTTAATAAAAATATTTATAAGGGTCGAATGTCTCCCTAAATTATATTTTATAATTATGGGACCCCGCAGTCTATTATTAGACGATTAGAGCTTCGATAATTCATAATAAATAAACCGTAGCTCAGAAAAATACGCGGTCAGTTCCCAGAGTCTTAGAATAATGTCTAGAACATTCCTTTAAAGTTTGGTGACCTTTCGACACGGTAAAAATGCAGCTTATCTTTAGGGCCCAAACTGGTATAGAAAACCCAGCCTTTTATGCGACAGACTCCGATTTGAGTCTAGTCAATGGCGTTAGACTCAAAATGATGTCTGGATCATCATGTTGAGGTTTAGAAACATGTTCGGCACAATTACCGTTATGCCCTTGATTTAGTATACTTAATAACCGCCGTTCTATGGATTTATATACTTTGTAAGAACCACCACCACGCTCATTTCTACGCGCCCGCATCGAGGTGAGTCGTCCTAACTCACTTGGTATATTATAGAATTATTATTTGTTCATATATGAATGCCCAGTGCGTCCTGTGTGGACGATACTGAGAAGTATTAGATATGTGAATGTTGAGAATCCTACTTGTATGATGAGCGTGTGTTAGTTAACTATACTCCATCCTTAATTAATATTCGTTGATATTCTTGTTTATCATGATTTCTCGTTTATACAATCATACGAACATTCATATGAACATAGTTGAGTCTTGATGTCAATGTTGGCGTCTACATGGTTAGTCACGGGGACTAATCCAGTCATAATGTCATGCATGTTGAGTGGACTGTAGTGGTCTGCGTGGTACAATCAAGTAAATGGGAACGACGATGAAACTGCTATAAGGCCCTGCTAGGCGACGATAGCCATAGTTTCCATTGAAATCATTGAAGTTATGTATGAGTTGATGGTTGATATGCTATAGGGCCATGCTAGGCGACGATAACAAAGTATCCATCTGAACTTTGAATACAATAGTTACCTTTCTAATGCTATAGGGCCCTGCTAGGCGACGATAGCGCTGTAACTATTCTATTCTCCAGGCAAGGTCACGAGGACCTAAGAGTCTAATGATTACACTCTTTTTAAAACCAAAACTGCTATAGGGCCCTGCTAGGCGACGATAGCAACGTAATCATTCTACTCTGAGCTAACGGCGTTACACTGGTAATGTAACAAGTCACATGAGTCAGTTGTGGTGTCCATGGTTGAGTAAAAGTTGAATATATCGATACTGCATTGTGTCGTCATACTACCATGTCATATGCTCATTAATATTGTTTCAAGATATTGTTGTACCTGTATATCCTTAGATGTATTAGGAGTGATCGATTAAGACAATTTCACTTAGCTTCAAAAGCTAACGGCTCCTTCCCTGCCCTAGACATTTTACGTCTAGGTTATTATGAGGAGGACTATCAAGGTAACCCTGAAGGTGAATATCACTATCCTCAGGATGGGAGCTACCAAGAAGGTGATCCTGAGGCAGACTATCAGGAGGAGTTTGATAACGAAGGTTATGAGTTTGCCAGCTAGAAGAAGGACTCTGGCCTACTTTATTAAGACCTCTTTTGCATTTTAAACAGTTATCTTTTGTTATGTAATAATTTGAGTGGCGTCGATTGCCCAAACTTATCTTTTGTGGTTTTCATTTGGAACTTCTATAATAGCCTAAGTAGCAAAAACTTTAAGTTCCCCCATGAATACCATTAGACGCTTTTGCAATGCCTTACTCTGATATATAAATTATGTTAATATGTTGCACGGATAGGTCAGTTTTATGTAACTCATCATTCCCTATGGGTCCAGAAAGGAAATTTTAAAATTTCCCTATTTTTGGCTACTCCAGGGCGTGACAATCAATCCCATAATCGTGGTATTCAAATCTTTTGGAGTATCATTTCTTTTAACCAAATTTGGTTTTTGTCGAACTAGTTGTCCCAGAGGTGGAACAACATTTGGGGCAACATGTGGTGGTTGAAAGTTGTCTACCCTCCAATAAGGTTCATTAACAACTCTTCTTCCATATCCTAACTCTGGTTAGAACACATGATTGTTGTTCACTCTCCTGTTCTGACCAATATTAAGGTCTCTAGGCCTTCCATCTTCTATGTTTACTAGCCCAAACATTGGGTCTTGGAAACCCCCAGCCTAGCATGCTTGAGTATCTTCAAAAATAGGCCCCACATTATTTTGGACAGGCATGTAGAAACTTTCTTGTGCACTTGGCCTTAAAATAGTGTCATTTACACAAAGTAGGAATGAATTGATTAATACCAGGTGGATATTCCCCTTAAAGCGAAGGTGAGTGACCATGTGATATTACCACTGGCGTGTTTTGTGGTAAACGATTGGTAAATGAAGTAACCAGAATATTGACATTTGGATCATTTGGATCATATTTCCCAAATGATCAATGAATGGTGTCAACTAGGGGTAGACACGAGCCGAGCCGAGCCGAGCCGAGCTTGCTCACGAGCTTTTTCACAAGCTTGCGCACGAGCTCAAATGAGTCGAGCTTTCAAGTGATCGCGAGCTTTCTCGAGAGCTTTTTAACGAGCTTTTTTACGCACTCTTTACTATATAGTTTAATGATAAATTAGTCATTTATCTAGTCTATTTACGAGGTTTGTCATATTTTCTCTAAAATTATATAGTTTTATAATACATATATATATATAAGTCACTATACAAGCTTTTTATCAAACCTATTAATGATCTTTTTCATAAGCTTGCTCGCGAGCCTTAATCAATCGTGTTTACGAGCTCAAATGAGTAAGCCAAGCCTAGCCTTTATCGAGCCGAGCTTCGAGCCCTTGTTGAGCGGCTCTATTCGTGTCCACCCCTAGTGTCAGCTAATTCACCAAGAGATTTTGTATTTCGATACCAATTTTTGGTATTGACTCTTATTGACTTTGGTTTTCGTTAACTACCCCATTGTTCATAGGATCAACCACATTTTCCTTATAAGGTTCTTGGTGTGAAGTACTACCAACCTCTAATTTTCACCAATACTGGTGTTAATACCATTGTTGGTGTTCTCAACAGATCTATTGCTTCTAAGTGCTCTGTTGGTCATTTTGACACTTGTGTCCCATCGGGCGTGCCAAAATTATGTTTGGCTATTTATCCTTTGAAGGATATTTGTGTAATTTTTTTGTGTACGAGCGTGCCAAGCAAGCAAGTTGCCAATGTGATTGTGTAAGCCAAATGCACCTCACCAGGTCAATTGTGACCATTCGAATGCCTTAATTAAAAGGACTTTAATCGTTTGAATTGATAAACAGTTGCAAAGTATAATCTAAGTTATCTAGAAACTAAAGACTATAAAATAATAGAAGAAATGATATACTTTATTTTAAAACAAAGTAGAGTACAAACTGACCTCGAAGAGGACTTTGAAGTGGTATTCTATTCCGAAGGAAAGAAAAAAACAATATGACAATAGAAAGTGTATTCTGAAATGTTGGTTGGTGTGTTTTTTGTTTGTCTTTCTCTCCATCTATTCTTCTATTTATAGAATTTCAAAGTAACTACTCCCTTAGATCTCCACGTACTTTTAACTGTTACTTCAAACTGCTTGATCCCTCTTTGACATGTGTCCTGACAGTTGCTTTTTTGAATCTAACCCTTGCTGAATGACAAACTTCTCGTGCCCATGTCTCCTGTTTGAATTCTTCCACATGTCACTAGTACCTCCAGATATCCTAGTGGGTTGTTTGTTTTAAGGTAGAAGAGAGGCTTAAATGCTCTGTTTAAGGTGGTTGGGATTATTAAATGAGATATAGACAAAACTATATATTGTGAAGACGGAGACTTATGAGAAGGAGGTGCCGTCATTTGGTGATGAACCAATACCATTGGTTGGTCAAGGGAGGGGTAGGAATGCTATTGGTGCAAAGGTTTAAGAAAGTGCGGGTGCCAAAGTCTTCGCTATTGATTATGAGAAGGTAAGAGAGGGCAAGTGTTGAGGTGTACAGAAGGTTAAGCGTGGGCAGGAACCGAGGTTCTCTTCTATTGGTGCAGCCTGTTAAGCAAGCTTGAAGTGATTGGGCACTGTTAGTCAAGGGTTTAGGAAAGTTTTGCACTGATGGGCCTTGCTCATTGGTTGTGAGGCTGGTTGGGGTAAGGCATGTGAAAGTCACGTGTCTCTATCTCTCTCTCTCTCTCTCCCTCTCTCTCTCTCTATCTCTCTCTCTCCCTCTCTCTCTTTCGGACCAACCCTACCCATGAGGCACAGGCTAGGGAGATGCCTTCGACTTTAGCCACCTAGCCATGAGCTTCCGAAATCCCAGCAGACTTGACCACATTATGTCAAAATCAAGTATTTTTATTAACCCTATTAAAAATGTAGTATGTTGGAAGTAGGGTGTCGAGTACACTGGGATTGATATAAGAACAACGTTTGGGAAGTTTAGAAACTAATTGTAATACTTAAAATAAAGAAATCAGAAAAGATAATAATAGGGAATAAAATGACTTTGCGTCTTATGGGTTTTTTAGAGGATAAAAGGGAAAACTAATCTAAAAAGCAATAGGTTGGGATCATTCCCCCCATCCTGGGTCACAACAATATGAAATGGACAAATGTTTCAAGCACACTCTATGGTAACATCTTATTATGTCATTTTATTAAACACAAGGAGTGCATCTATGTGTTAGATGAAAGGAGCTTTGCGATTTCCATAGAAATGGATTTGAAGCTAACGCTTGGCTATCAAGGATGCATGACACACAAGCTGAAACCTCCATGCCTTCTAATCCGAATGATTTTTCCACCCTACACTAACTAATCTACTTGGTGGACAAATCACCTATGAAGCCTTCAAAAGGTAGTATTTAAAACCCAAGAATTTAAACAATCAAAGATACCCGACATGAAAGATGAAGACTCCAAGTTTTAAATCCTACACACAACATTTATCAAACACATGGAGTGCAAAACACAAGGTTATATAATATTCCATATGAAATTCATAAGGTAGGATTCAAAGTTTAAGTTTTGACAATCAAAGATGCAATGCAAATAAGATGAAGCCCCTAGTTTTGAATCGTACACAAATTAACCCTAGAAATGCTACAACATTAAATCCAAGAGTTCATGATCCGCAACCTAAGTAAATGGAACTAATAATGGAAAACATAGCAATATCATCAAATGAAAAGAGATAGAAGATTTTCTATGAATATCAAATTATTGTTATAACCGCCTTCTATCAATCTGGAATCAAAGCGTGGTTCCTCAACCTGGTAACCTAGTAAACTTATTATATGAATATTAGATATACAAAAGAAGTAGAATCCAATAATTTAAATAATTCAACATCATTGTAAATTAGAATACATAGAACAAAAAATCAATTACTAAAAATATTAAAAGAACTGATTAAAAATTTTGAAAATCATCAATTAGAAATTGTTAACAAGGTTAGACATCTACATTATCTTGCACAAAAGCAGAAAAAACAATTAGTAATTAGGGAAGAAGACCAGAAACCAGAAGCCTTTGGATTCTTACCCTTACCCATGTAAAGAAGATCCTCCAGAAAATCCTTTTGAATTAGTAATCCATAAAAAGAAAGTTACATAAAAAAAAAATGAGACTTTTTATTTAGGTATATTACTTTTTATGGTTACTAAGACTCATTTTTCACTTGAATTATTTAAATTTTCATATTCTAGTTTTTTTGTATATCTAATAATCATATAGTAAAGTTACTAGGTTACTAGGCTGAGGAACCAACCTTTAATACCAGATTAATTAAAGGTGATTGTAAAATAATTTGACATTCGAAGAAAAGATAAAAATGCTAAATTTAAGAAAACTTCTGGGGAGTTTAATATAATTCTTTAAACCACTATGGTTACATGATTAATTGTAAATGACCTGATTGGACTTAATTGTCACACTTAAGAAACTCTAGGGTCTTAAAGGTTCAAATTGAAATTGCATGGACACAAGTGTCACGACCCTCACACTACAAGGTAATAAGTATAATTTACCCATAAATAAATAGTATCTAGACAATATTGTTGACAGCACAGCATTTCCTTCTCATTGATTTGGTGGATAATTGAAATGTCAAATTTTTTTTTTAGGGTAAATTGAACTTTTCACCCTTAAACTTTAGGTGGTTTAGCACTTTACACCCTAAAGTTTGAAATTTGGTATTTTCATCCCAACACTATGTTTGGGAGAGAAAAGAAAAGAAGAGAAAGTCAAAAGTGAGGACAGAAAAGAAAAGAAGAGAAAGGATGGTAGTTTCTTTCATCTTGTTTGGGAGTTTAGGAGAGAAGAGAAAGTTACTTTCTTTCTTCTTGTTTGCAAGTTGAGAAGAAAAGAGAAGTTCCACAGCTGTAGAAAAATAAGTCTAATTAGCCCTTTTAGTGACAAATGCTTGTTCACTGGAATTTATTTGACGAATTTTTCTAGAATAGTTTGTTCTATATGGCAAAATGCAGCTTAATCTTTAAGTGAAATCAGATTTTCTTTTATTTTCTATGCCCACTCACCGAATAGATTCTAGAGTAAATTACACAAACCTCCCCTAAGGTTTGCCTTAATTACACGGCCCTCCCCTCTTGTTTCAAAAATTACACAGACCTCCCTCGAGATTTGTAATTAGGTAACAAAACGCCCCCTCCCCCAATGGTCCGTTAGTTTTTTTACATTAGCCTCCCCTGAAAATTACAATTAGCCCGCCTAATATTATAAAATTTGTCATACTAAAGCCCCCTTTCTCTTATATTTTTGTGCTAATTATAAAATCCCTCCTCCCTCCTATGTTTTTGGGTTAATTTTTTTAGCATTAATTTATATCATCTACACAAAATATACACAAAACATATATAAATAGGTCCAAAATTTTTTTTCCCCCGAACAAACCTCTATCAAGCCCCCCCTCTGTATTAATTTTCTAGATCTGCCCCTGTCCTTATGCTTCAAAAGTGGACACTTAACCCCCTGTGATTGTGGATTAAAATAGAACTATTATGATTTCACTCAAAGAGCGTTAACCCCAAAATTAACATCACAAAATGGGTTAAGTGTTTATATTTTTAACCAATTTTAGAATTTTTGTTAGTTTTGAGTGAAATCATAACAATTCCATTTTAGTCCACAATCACAGGGGGTTAAGTGTCCACTTTTGAAGCATAGGGACAAGGGCGGATCTAGAAAATTAATACATGGGGGGCTTGATAGAGGTTTGTTTGGGGAAAAAAAAATTTTGGACCTATTTATATGTATTTTGTGTAGATGATATAAATTAATGCTAAAAAAATTAACCCAAAAACATAGGAGGGAGGAGGGATTTTATAATTAGAACAAAAATATAAGAGAAAGGGGGCTTAGTATGACAATTTTATAATATTAGGGGGGCTAATTGTAATTTTCAGGGGAGGCTAATGTAAAAAAAACCAACGGACCATTAGGGAAGGGGCGTTTTGTTACCTAATTAAAAACCTCGAGGGAGGTCTGTGTAATTTTTGAAACAAGAGGGGAGGTCCGTGTAATTAAGGCAAACCTCAGGGAATGTTTGTGTAATTTACCCTAGATTCTATTTACATTCTCTACATTCACAAACCAAACAGAACATATGATTGTCTACGATTAGCATATGCTCCTATTATCTTTGTCATGATTAAACTATGTTCGAGTTGAACTGTTGAAATAGATATTGCTAGTAAGAGTGCTAAAAAAATGAAGAAGTGGCTGATACAACAATGTGTAGTAACAAAATTACAATTAAAGGACACTTGTTATATCTTTGGATTAATTGTGCTAACTTAGAAATTAGTCTGAAGTAAAACTTTAAAGGGATAAATACTCTGACCTTCCTCGTGGTTAAGTTTAATACACGTACCTCTCCTGTAGTTTTTTTTTATATATATATTTTTATATTTTTTTATAACTACCCTTACCTCTCTTGAGTTAAATGTTTAGGTAACTCCTTTTCCCTTAGTTACAAAAACGTATCACCCCTGACGAAAAGTGCTTTAATTCGTCATTAAACAATTACATTATTCTTCCAAAAATGACCTTAACTGTTCCTCTAATGTTTACTTTGACCTTCCTCAAGATTATATCAGATTACACGGACCTCCCTTCTAGTTTTTTAAAATTACACTAATCCATTCAAAATTTAAAAATATACCCATTTAAACAATATGTATTGATCCTCCTCTGCCACCATCACCACAACATACATACCACCACACAATTTAATACTTTTCTATATTTCTTCTCATTGATCTTGTGAATAATGACACAACTACAATCAACTCAATACTTTTCAACTAGGAAGCACCGACACTTCGGAAAAGGGCTTTGTACCCGTGTCCAACATGTACTGGATATCGACACTCATCTGACATACCTCCGACATGTATCAGATGTGGCAAATACGTGTCTTGTTTCTGTTATGCAATTTTCAGAGGCGGACACGTCATTGACATATGGCGGGACACTTCAAGGGACATGGAGAGAAGTTCTTTTTGACCAAAAAGATGACTTTTGTTAGTTTTTTTTAACACTTTCAAAACCAAAACAGAGTTGATTTTGTCAAGCATTACCTCACTTATCTCCTCATGTTGTCCCGATATTAGTCTCTCAAGACCATCATTGTCCGATCTCATCTCTCTCTCTCTCTCTCTCTCTCTCTCTCTCTCTTCATTTTCTTAATATTAAACGATAATGTTCAAAAAACGTGAAATGAACATCCTATAAATATTTGAATAACATTTCTGAAAACGTAAGAAATGAGCTTAAAATTAAACAATTTTTTTTTTATAAAAAAAATGTGTATCCCTGCCGTGTCGTGTCATCATTTTTTAGGATTTATCGTGTCGACGTACCAGTGCTGTGTCGTATCCGTGTCGGCGTATCGTGTCCGTGCTTCATAGTTTTCAATAATTTTCCTCGTTGATCATCTTAATTCAGTGACGCAACCTCAATCAACCAAACTTAAGCCCCAGTAACAACTCTAACCATGATAATTATGGCCCCAATCACAAAATCTCAATTAAGCAAATATTTAAGCGTAGCCACTATGTGATTTTCGTTTGCGTGTATAAACCCAAATCAAACCATAAGTGAAAGCCCTTATCTCAACTGAGTGTGCTTTAGGCAGATCTCTACATGAAAGAGTATGTCTTTCTTAGGTGTTGGATAAATATGTGTGTTTGGCCATGTTTAAGGGGTAATAATAGTGGGACCCACTTAGAGTTTAAGTGGGGTCCTTATGGATTTGTGTTCTCCTCCATGAGGAGATGAAGTTTGGATATTCACATGTCCAAAACTATTGATGGGTGAATGAGAAATTAATGGTTAAAGGTTGCCCCATACAAGGAGTTGTTGAAATGAAAGAGGTACACAAATTGCCTTGTCCCACATAGGAAAACTAGAAGTAGCCTTTAGTGTATTTATAAGGCTACTTCATGTTTTGGGTTTGGGCCCCAAGGGGTACCCAGTTTTGTGGAAGGGGGAGGACCTAAGGCCCTTTGGGTTTACTCCACACACGCGCACACGCGCGCGCCGCCGCCGCCGACCGGGTCGGGGTCGTGGGTGCGGGTGCGGCCCGCACAGAATATTTCTTTTTAGACCCCTCAAGTTTAGTTTTTTCCAATATGTAATGAGAGACCCTTGGGATTTCTGCACATGTTTTGCATTGCAGAAACCTTTGGGATTTCTAAACTGTTGCAATATAAACAGTTTGGAGTTACAGGAAATGGAAAGACATATGTGACTATCCTATATATATCACAGCTTCCCCTCAATCCATAGATACGAATTACAGAGTCTTCTCTTCTCTTCTCCTACTGTCCTGAGTTTTCTGAGAGAGCACAAAACATAAGAAGTTCGCCGGAGCAGTTGTACGTTGTGCAAGTCCTACTGCTAGAAGCCGCTGTATCCTGGGAGACAGACGCCGACGAATCCTCAAGCACATCCGGTGAGGCGGCGAATCTGTTTTAAGGAAACTGTGAATGAAAATCACAGGCCTCGGTTTGATTTTCCTGTTTAATTTCTGTTTCTGTCAAAGTGTAATTTTACTGTTTTTATTTGTTATATTCAGAATCTGTTTTTATTTCCAACTATGTCAATGAAATATTTCTAACAATTTTGTATGAGATGAAATATTTCCAACAATATGTCAATGAAATATTTCTAACAATTTTGTATGAGATGAAATATTTCCAACAATCTTAAAACAGATTATATTTATTTTTCAAAACAAAAACAGATTCGGTTTTGGGAAAACAGAAACTATTTTGAAAAAACAGTTTTACAAAAACTGCTACTGTAATTATCATTTTCTGCCCAAACGGTGCAGAATCTGGAAAAATTGCATTAGATGAAAAGTGTGCAGAATCGTGTTTTGCTTGAGACTATGCGAGCAGAATCTTAAATTTCCTTCGTTTTCCAAATAAATTTTTGAAAACGAAATTCTGCTACTGTTAAAATTAAGAGAAGGAAAAAATAAAATATTACATTTAATTTATTTTCTCCTTTGATAATATTTTTAGAAATGGAAAATCAGAATGTGAACACTGCTGCAAACCCACCTAGTGCAAATGATGGTGCTACAGGCTCCAACACTGTGGTGATTGGCTCCATACCTGTGAAGGTTCCCTCAATCCAAACGGTTCCTGTGAACCACGGGGAGAAACCCGAGAAGTTTAATGGTGTGGATTTTAAAAGGTGGCAGCAAAAGATGCTGTTCTACCTTACCACCTTGAACCTTGTGAGGTTCTTGAAGGAAGAGGCTCCTGTGCCAAATGAAAATGAACAAGACCGAGAGGTTGTGCTAGCTATTGATGCTTGGAAGCACTCGGACTTTCTGTGCCGAAATTATGTGTTGAATGGCCTACACGACACACTCTATAATGTGTATAGTGTTAAGACCACTGCTAAGGAACTGTGGGAGTCCTTAGACAGAAAGTACAAAACCGAGGATGCCGGGTCAAAGAAATTTGTAGTGGGGAGATTCCTCGACTATAAGATGGTGGACTCGAAAACTGTGATCAGTCAAGTTCAAGAGCTGCAAGTAATCTTGCATGAAATCCATGCTGAAGGGATGACCTTGAGCGAAACTTTCCAAGTTGCTGCTATAATTGAGAAGCTACCCCCTGCTAGGAAGGACTTCAAGAACTATTTGAAGCACAAGCGAAAGGAGATGAAAATTGAAGATCTCATCGTCAGGCTTCGAATTGAAGAAGACAACAAAGGGGCTGACAAGAATTTGGGGAACTTTGTGGCCAAGGCTAATGTGGTTGAGCATGGTCAAAGTTCGAAAGGCAAAAAGAAATCCTTTTCTGGCAAATGATACAAAATGGGGCCAAAAGGTGGTATCACCAAGAAGCCAAAATTTCAGTTTCAAGGAAAGTGCTATAATTGTGGCAAAACTGGACACCGGGCTTCTGAATGTCGTCTGCCACAAAAGAAAATCCAAAATAATCAAGCTAATATGACCGAGTTAGATTCTATCTCAAGGGATGTCTCTGATATTAATCTGTCTGCTGTGATTTCTGAAGTGAATTTGGTGGATTCAAACCCAAGGGAATGGTGGATAGACACAGGTGCTACTCGCCACATATGCTCCGACAAAGCTATGTTCACTTCCTTCGAACCAATTACAAGTGGTGAGAAGATGTATATGGGAAATTCTGCTACCTCGGATGTTGAAGGCCAAGGAAAAATAATTCTGAAAAAGACTTCAGGAAAGGAGCTAACTCTCAACAATGTCCTTTATGTACCGGAAATTCGCAAGAATTTGGTATCCGGATCTCTCCTAAGCAAGCATGGCTTCCGAATGGTCTTTGAGTCAGACAAGGTGGTGTTGACCAAAGCTGGAATGTATGTGGGGAAGGGGTATATGTGTAATGGGATGTTCAAACTTAATGTGGCAACTGTATTCCCAAAAATTAATAAAATGAGTACCTCTTCTGTTTACTTGCTTGAGTCTTCCAATTTGTGGCATGGTAGACTAGGACATGTTAATTTTAATTCTTTGCGAAGATTAATTAAATTAAACCACATACCAAACTTTCATATTGTTGTAAGTTATAAATGTGAAACTTGTGTTGAAGCAAAGTTAACAAAGACTTCATTTCAATCAATTGAAAGAAGCACTGAACCTCTGGAATTAATCCACACTGATGTATGTGATTTAAAAATGGTTCAATCTAGAGGTGGCAATAAGTATTTTATTACTTTTGTTGATGATTGCACTAAATACTGTTATGTGTATTTGCTAAAAAGTAAGGATGAAGCTTTGGCTAAGTTCATTCTATACAAGACAGAGGTTGAGAATCAACTAAGTAAAAAGATTAAGGTGTTGAGAAGTGATAGGGGTGGTGAATATGTAGCACCATATGGTGAGTTTTGTGCACAAAATGGAATTATTCACCAAACCACCGCACCTTATTCACCTCCATCAAATGGAGTTGCTGAAAGGAAAAATCGTACCTTAAAAGAAATGATGAATGCTATGTTAATAAGTTCTGGATTGCCACAGAACTTGTGGGGGGAGGCAATTCTCTCCGCAAATTATATTTTAAATAAGGTACCTCGAAAGAAAGTTGATCAAACCCCGTATGAACAATGGAATGGTCGAAAACCTTCCTACAAGTTCTTACGAATGTGGGGGTGTCTTGCAAAAGTTCTTGTACCTACTCCTAAGAAACAAAGGATAGGTCCAAAAACTGTTGATTGTTTATTTATTGGCTATGCATATAATAGTAGTGCGTATCGGTTTCTTGTACACAAATCTGAAAACCCAGATATACACAAGAACACGATCATGGAGTCTAGAAATGCGTCTTTCTTTGAGAATATATTTCCTTGTAGAGAGGAATATAGTTCTAAAAAATGCACATTTGAGACTGTTGGGGAAACTAGTAAAACCCAAGAAGAAAATGTTGATATTGAGCCTAGACGTGGGAAACGAGCTAGAACCTCAAAATCTTTTGGTCCAGACTTTCTAACTTATGTTATAGAAAGTGAGCCCCAAAGCTATAATGAGGCTATTAGATCACCAGATGGTCCATCGTGGAAAGAAGCAATCAAGAGTGAAATTGATTCTATCCTACAAAACCATACTTGGGAACTGGTAGATCTCCCTCCTGGTTGTAAGCCATTGGGCTATAAATGGATTTTTAAAAAGAAAATGAAGACGGATGGTACTATTGATAAGTATAAAGCAAGGCTTGTCATCAAAGGGTATAGATAAAAGGAGGGTCTAGACTACTTTGATACGTATTCTCCTATTACGAGAATAACATCCATTCGTATGATTATTGCGATCGCAGCGTTGCGAGGTCTCGAAATACATCAAATGGATGTTAAGACTGCCTTCCTTAATGGAGATTTGAATGAAGAAATCTATATGGAACAACCTGAAGGATTTTCTGCTCTAGGGCAAGAAAATAAAGTGTGTAAGCTTGTCAAATCATTGTATGGCTTAAAGCAAGCTCCAAAACAATGGCATGAAAAATTTGACCAAGCTATACTCTCTAGTGGGTTTAAAATCAATGAGTGTGATAAATGTGTTTATGTCAAAGACACAATTGAAGGCTATGTCATCCTATGTCTTTATGTTGATGACATGCTAATAGTGGGTAGTAATGATAAAATCATTAAATCCACTAAGAAAATGTTGAATTCTAAATTTGACATGAAAGATATGGGACTTGCTGATGTTATATTGGGCATAAAAATCTCTAGGAATACTAATGGACTTGTTCTGTCACAGTCACATTATGTAGACAAGATCCTAGAGAAATTCAACAAGTCTGATACTAGTATAGCCAGGACGCCTGTGGACTTAAGTCTACACCTATCTAAGAATACTGGTGAGTGTGTTTCTCAACTAGAATATTCTCAAGTGATAGGAAGTTTGATGTACTTAATGAGTTGTACAAGGCCTGACATTGCTTATTCTGTTAGTAGACTAAGTAGATATACTAGTAATCCCAGTGCTGAACACTGGAAAGGGATAGTAAGGGTACTGCGGTACTTACGATATACACGTGATCAGGGATTGCACTACATGAGATATCCAGCTGTATTGGAAGGATACAGTGATGCAAACTGGATATCCGATATGAAAGATTCAAAATCTACAAGTGGATATGTTTTCACACTTGGTGGTGCAGCTGTATCATGGAAATCTTCAAAACAAACTTGTATTGCTAGATCGACAATGGAATCTGAATTCATTGCGCTAGACAAGGCAGCTGAAGAGGCTGAATGGCTTTGCCATTTTGTAGAAGATATTCCTAGTTGGTCAAAACCTGTGCCAGCTATTTGCATACACTGCGATAGCCAATCTGCTATTGGAAGGGCACAAAGTAATATGTATAATGGTAAGTCTAGACATATTCGTCGTAGACACAATACCATTAAACAACTACTCTCAAGTGGGATTGTCACAATTGACTATGTAAAGTCAAAGGACAATATTGCGGATCCACTAACCAAAGGGTTAAATCGAGAGTTAGTTAATAAATCATCTAGAGGAATGGGACTAAAGCCTATGACGTTACAAGGGAATGGAATGGAAACCCAACCTAGTTGACTGGAGATCCCAAGATCTAGGTTCAAAGGGACAACCTAATTTCATGTACCTTAAGAGAATCACTGAGAAGAAATGTTCTTCTGCCCATTTCTATGATTCAACAGTGATACCTGCATGGTGTAAAGGTAAGCTTAGCTTTTAATGACTATGTGCGTTGGTATAACCAAGCGGAGTATAGCAGGATACTCTAAATAGTCACCTATGTGAATGTGAAGTGGGCCGCTTCTAAAAGAATTTGAGAAAGGCGAAATTCTTTGATAAACATTCACTGAACCAGGCGAGTGTTCAAGGCCAAAATGAACACAAGTGTAAGAACTAAAATATGTTTGGAAAGCTCCTGTGTGATGTCTGTCGGTTGTTTACACTAATGGCAATCAGTTCAAGACTATACGTTCACTGGTCAGCCAGTAAATCTGATAGATTGTCACAAGGGAAGGTTCAAAGCCAAAAGCTACCTATCCTTTGCAGGAGTGATCCGTTGTGCTCTCTCTTGTCGAGTCACTGTCTCACATCGTTTCGGTTAATTTCATTCATGTGGGGGATTGTTGGATAAATATGTGTGTTTGGCCATGTTTAAGGGCTAATAATAGTGGGACCCACTTAGAGTTTAAGTGGGGTCCTTATGGATTTGTGTTCTCCTCCATGAGGAGATGAAGTTTGGATATTCACATGTCCAAAACTATTGATGGGTGAATGAGAAATTAATGGTTAAAGGTTGCCCCATACAAGGAGTTGTTGAAATGAAAGAGTTACACAAATTGCCTTGTCCCACATAGGAAAACTAGAAGTAGCCTTTAGTGTATTTATAAGGCTACTTCATGTTTTGGGTTTGGGCCCCAAGGGGTACCCAGTTTTGTGGAAGGGGGAGGACCTAAGGCCCTTTGGGTTTACTCCACACACGCGCGCCACCGCCGCCGACCGGCCGACCCGAGCCGGGTCGGGTCGGGGGTGCGGGTGCGGCCCGCACAGAATATTTCTTTTTAGACCCCTCAAGTTTAGTTTTTTCCAATATGTAATGAGAGACCCTTGGGATTTCTGCACATGTTTTGCATTGCAGAAACCTTTGGGATTTCTAAACTGTTGCAATATAAACAGTTTGGAGTTACAGGAAATGGAAAGACATATGTGACTATCCTATATATATCACAGCTTCCCCTCAATCCATAGATACGAATTACAGAGTCTTCTCTTCTCTTCTCCTACTGTCCTGAGTTTTCTGAGAGAGCACAAAACATAAGAAGTTCGCCGGAGCAGTTGTACGTTGTGCAAGTCCTACTGCTAGAAGCCGCTGTATCCTGGGAGACAGACGCCGACGAATCCTCAAGCACATCCGGTGAGGCGGCGAATCTGTTTTAAGGAAACTGTGAATGAAAATCACAGGCCTCGGTTTGATTTTCCTGTTTAATTTCTGTTTCTGTCAAAGTGTAATTTTACTGTTTTTATTTGTTATATTCAGAATCTGTTTTTATTTCCAACTATGTCAATGAAATATTTCTAACAATTTTGTATGAGATGAAATATTTCCAACATTAGGAACAATTAATTCTCTGATTGTTTGGTATATATACGGCAAAAACATTTATTTATTTTTTTTTATTCATTTGTTAAATTCTATAGTACTAGAAATTTAAAGGAAAATAAGAACAGCCATATTGAATAGGAATTATTATTTGGATGAGTAAAAAAAATCAACAATTTGAGCCTTAGGTTCTAGTCATATGCATCTCAATCGAAACTGAAATAACAAAATCTTCAAAAAATCAACAATTTGAGCCTTTGGTTGAGCAGCCCTTCAAATTGCGGATAAAGGGGCCCGGAGTGAAAAGGGAAATACATGGACATTAAATGGGATACAATACTAAAAATTGGGAGCTTAATTAATTTTAGGATACGTCATGCGTACAATGGGATTCAAAGGCTTAACTTGGGTTCAAAAGTTAAAATAAGGATATGGGATGCATGAAAGCCGCTACATGAACGTAAAGATTTTGCAGTGGGCCCAACAACCATTACAATGGGACCATGTGATTTTTTATTGAAAGTTGATTTTAGAGGTTCCACTATCACGTGTGCAATTATTAAAACAAAATGTATAAAGAGACCAATTTGAAAGTTGTCCTTATAGTCCTATGAATTATAAACAACAACATACAAGAAATCCCATAAAAGACAATTGAATGTTAACAAAACAAAAGACAGAACAACATTTTAAGCAGCAAGTGATGGACCAAAAACTATGACTGCTAGCAAAGGCTCAAAAAGATATCTGGACGAGTTTATGACCAAAATCCATGACTGCTACCATTGGTTTTTAGATGTGTGTGTATTTTTGTGAGTGAACAATTGCTTATCAATTTATGAGCCTCTTCCACTATGTACTTCTCTTGGGAAGTTACCACGGCTTATTTATTTATTTATGGAAACCAGGTGCTGCTTTGGAATTTTCAAGTGAACATGGAATGAGAAAAAGAAAAACGTTTCGCATAATTATTTGTGACTGTTAAAATTCATTCTTATTTCTGATTATGCAGTAAGCAAAAGTTCAGTAGAATGTGGATATCATGCATAAGTTGCAACTACCCTTAAACAACATTTTGTTCTAAATTAACAACACACCAGGGTGGGTGTTTAAACCGTCAATGATTTTAAGTACAATCAATGAATTATTTTCCACTGATGAGACTGTGAACAGGGTCGGCTAGTCACTCGACTAATCAAAACCTTGCCTTTGAGTAGTTATAAAGCCAAATCAAAATGGACCAAATAAATGCAAAGAACAGCATATACCAACTTCCCAGTACTGCTGCCAACACTCTACCAAAGTCTCGGGACAACATGCTCTATTCCATTGTCTCAATCTATCACACCATGATCACGACCGTGTCCATTGACTACTGAGGTAGAGATGATCAACAGATTCTGCTGCAACATTCATTACAGAAAGTACAACTCACATCAGCCTATTCGACCTTTGCATCACTTGCCACCCCACAAGTTCACAAGTTGTTCCTCCTTCGATGATCTATGATTTTCCATTTCCCTAGAAAAAAGAAACAGCCATTGTCCTCAAAATGCCAGCACCATCGATCCTTGATCAAGGTGCTTAGAACCACTCTATTCACAAGCTTTCTGCACTCAGCCCACTGCCCAGCTTCCCGCCCCCACAGATGGCGCCATTAATTTAAATCTAGGTTGCAACAAGTCAACAACCTTTTACAAAATGAACCATTTAAATCAACACAAACACGAGTTTAGAAAAAAAAAATTATAAATTAAAAAGTTCAATATTCTGCCCTGAACTGTCCGAAAAAGAACCAAACCTGTCCAAAACGGTTTACAATGAAAAAATCAGCCCAGATATAGCAGTTAGAGTCCAAAATGAAGAAAAACAAATCCAATAAGGTGTCCTAAATTGTCCAAAACAGTTTTTTTCCTTGAATGTTTGGCATTTGCTGTCAAGTCTCATCAGAAGCAAGTGTGTAAAGAGAATGACTGCTATATGCCGAATCCAATTAGCAAGTTCATATTGTAGTTGTCAAAATCATTCATTGTTTTTTAAATTATCCATCAGTTTCTGCCAAAAGGGTTACAGAAAAGAGCAATTCCCCCGCTCTCTCTCTCCTCTACTTCTTGTAGTTGGAGTGCTTAACAAAAGAAGAAGAGAAGAAAAAAAAATGCGTTCTTGGGTATAATATTTATGCTAACTTAGAAATACAGCTTACCAAACACAGCTCTGTGAGTTCTTTAATGTTTGTATGGACGGCTTTGGACAGAAAACTTTCCTTTATTTTTTATTTTTTCATGGATTGAGTTTGAAGCTTATCAGATTACAATCTTTGTATCTAATTGTGACTTTGCTATGTAATTATTGTTACTATTAATGAACTATGAGGTGGAATATCTCACGCATTTGGTTGGGTCTTATTGTTATTTTTCTGATATAAACCAGAATCATCGTAGGAACAATTTCAAATATGATGCTACATACAAAACTAAAAACAGAAAGGAAATTAAGAAGAACAGAATCAACCAAAAACAGTAAGTAATACATATAAAATCTTTGGTTTCATTAGAAGCATCAAGAACATAGCATAGAGTCCCAAACAAGTTACAAAAAGAAGATGAAAAGAATTGTATTAATAAAGTCAAGAATCTTCAGTCCCTAACATAAGAACGAAGTGATGGTATATAAACGACAACTGATCATTCTGGTGAAGAGCAAAGATTACAACTATTCGTGTCTTCGTAATGAAATAGCCAACTGTTTATGTGCTTTTGGGTTGATCGAAAGGTGACGGCTGACTCTCATTGACTTCTTGTCGTTGCCAACATTCATCCACCAAGTCAGTATCACCCAAGCAAAAATCCAAATCTGCTGATCCAAAGTCCAAGTCAATATCACCCAAACCAAAATCCAAATTTGGTAATGGGGGTATGTCCTGAACATGTATCATCGTCAAAGACGTGGCATCCGTAGCATCAAAACTCTTATGATTCTCATTGTCTTCTTCTTGTGATCTCAGGAGTTTCTGGGCTTCCCCTATATTCTCATTGGCTTCTTGTCATTGCCAATAATCATCCACCAAGTCAATATCACCCAAACAAAAATCCAAATCTGCTAATCTAAAATCCAAGTCAATATCACCCAGATCCAACTTGTCCTCGTCCGGTAATGGGGGTATGTCCGGAACATGTATCATCGTCAAAGGAGTGGCATCCATAGCATCAAAACTCTTATGATTCCCATTGTCTTCTTCTTGTGATCTCAGGAGTTTCTGGGCTTCCCCTATATTCTCACCACGTGTATTATTAATCCCATCTCTATGATCCCCACTAATCTCCTCAAATCTTCTCTTTTTTTTTTTTTTTTTTTTTTTTTTTTTTTTTTTTTTCTGACTTCTTCAATTCAACTCTTTTTATTTTACAAAGAACATAATCACCAGCATGTGAATATATTAAATAATCAAGAAAACAACAAAGGGAAAGAGAAAAAAGAGCTAGAGTTTTTCATAACACTAAAACTGATTGAATGAATACAATGAAAAAGAAGAGGCAATAATAATAGAATATCTAGGTATACAGTATTACCCTAATACAAAGAAAAGACTAAACTACCCTAAAGCTAATAAAACTAATTCTAACACCCCTCCTCAAACTCACGATGCTGCAGCTAAAAGCATAGAGAGTTTGCCAACTAAAAAACGAAAACGCTGAATCGGATGTGACTTTGTAAACAAATCAGCAATCTGTGCGGAAGAAGAAACAAAAGGCAAAGTGATAGCTCCATGCTTAAGGTGATGACGAGTAATGTGACAATCAATCTCTATATGCTTGGTCCTCTCATGGAAAACTGAATTGTGAGCAATCTGAATAGCACTCTTATTATCACAATACATAGGTGAAGGGCGAGGAAGGGAGACACCCATATCTGTAAGTAGTCGGCGTAACCAAATAAGCTCACGGGTAGTCGAAGCCATAGCACGATACTCAGCTTCTGTGGAAGACACAGCAACAACATCTTGCTTCTTGCTCTTCCAAGAAATGAGAGAATCACCCAAAAATATACAAAACCCAGTAACAGACTTGCGATCTGTAGGATCACCGGCCCAATCAGCATCAGAGTACGCACGCAGCTCCAAGGAAGATGATGAAGAAAGTAAAAGACTTTGAAACCTAGTGCCCCTCAAGTACCTCAAAATACGATGAACAGCAGCCCAATGAACTGTAGTAGGGGAAGTAACAAACTGACTAACAACATGAACAGCATGAGCAATATCCGGACGAGTAATAGTAAGATAAACCAAGCTACCAACAATAGTGCGATATAAGGTAGGATCAGGCAAAGGAACACCATCAGAAGGGGAAAGACGAACATTAAGCTCCAAAGGGGTATCAACAATCTTATTATCAGTGAGGCGAGCACGCTCAAGAATGTCACCTGTATACTTAGACTGAGAAAGAAGATAACCTTTTGGAGAATAGGCTACTTCAATCCCCAAAAAATAACGTAGTGGACCTAAGTCCTTCATTTCAAAACAACGAGCTAATTCAGACTTCAACACTGCAATCCCATCAACATCATCACCAGTAATAATCATATCATCAACATACAAAGAAAGCATAATACGACCAGCAGTGGTACACCTAATAAAGAGAGCTGAATCATACTCACTAGAGGAAAACCCAAATGAGGTAATCACTGTGGAAAACTTCTCAAACCAAGCTCGAGGAGCTTGTTTAAGACCATATAAGGCTTTTTTAAGCCTGCAAACTTCACCAGAACCATGAGGAACACCCGGAGGAGGAGCCATATAAACCTCCTCTTGGAGGTCTCCATTCAAGAAAGCATTTTTAACATCCATCTGAGTTATATGCCACTGACGAATAGAAGCAACTGCAATAAGAGTACGAACAGTAGTCATTTTAGCAACAGGAGCAAAAGTCTCCTCGTAATCCATACCATACTGTTGGGAAAAACCCTTGACAACCAATCTTGCTTTGTACCGCTCAACAGACCCATCTGACTTGGTTTTAATTTTATAAACCCAACGAGAACCAATGGCGCTCTTACCAGAAGGTAAGGGAACCAAACTCCAAGTGTCTGTCTTATACAATGCTGAGAGTTCCTCTGCCATAGCCTGTTGCCAAAGAGGATCAAGAGCTGCCTCTTTATAGGACAGAGGCTCAGAGAGATCATGAACTGAAGCTAAAAATGAAGCAAAAGAATCCGAATAACAAGAATAAACAAAATCAGGTGATTGAGTAGACTTACGAGTGCGAGCAGGATAGCGAGGAGGTTCCACAATCTCAGTAGGTGCTTGGGTGGCCTCTGGAAGGGAGGTAGCATCAAGCAACAAGGTACCAGTATCAGCAGAAGTAGAACCATGAGGTGAGACAATATCAGTGGTGCATGGGGCTTGAGAGGGCACACTATCGGTATCATCAGAGAATGGGTCAAGATGGATGAGATCAGATTTAGTCAACTCATGATGATTATCAGGAATAGAAAAGAAGGGTATGTGCTCGAGAAACACAACATGACGAGAGACATATAGTTTTTTAGTAAGTGGGTCAAAGCAACGATATCCCTTCTGACCCTCACCATAACCTAGAAAAACACAAATAGCAGACTTAGGTGACAATTTGGTACGCTCTACATGAGGTCGAAGGACAAAACAAGTACAACCAAACACCTTTAAGGAAGAATAATCAGGAGCATGCCCATACAATTTTTCAAAAGGTGACAGACATGAGCAGTGAGAGGATGGAATTTTATTAATTAGATTGACAGCAGTAAGGACAGCCTCTCCCCAAAAATCACTAGGGACATATGCAGATAATAAAAGAGAGCGAGCAGTTTCAACAATATGCCGATGTTTCCTTTCAGCAACACCATTTTGCTCAGGAGTGTCTGTACAAGAGGACTGGTGAATAGTTCCATCTAAAGCAAGCAACTCACAAAATTTATGATAGGTATACTCTCCACCTAAATCACATCTAAAACATTTGATGACAGCAGAATGTTGAGTTTTAACAAAAGCACGAAAGGCATTGTAAATATCAAAGAAGTCTGAACGGCGTTTCATAAGATAAACCCAACAGTAACGAGTGCAATCATCAATAAATGATACATAATATCGAGACCCCCCTCTTGTAGTAACAGGAGAGGGTCCCCACACATCAGAATGAATTAAATCAAATGGTGCAAGAGAATAAGAAATACTTCTATTAAATGGTAAAGCGGAAAATTTTGCCAGTTTACAACCACTACAATCAGAAATGTCATGAGTTTGTAAATCTCCTAATTTTCCTGTTGAAGCTAAATATTTTAAACGAGAGGCTGAAACATGACCAAGGCGAGAATGCCATAAATAAAAACTAGACGAAGATGAACTCAAACGAAAGGATGACAAGTCAACACTAGAAGCTGCAACCACTGGTACATTGAGCTTGTCCAAGATGTATAATCTCCCTTGCCTACGGCCTGTCCCAATCAGCGTCTGAGACTGCGGATCCTGCACATGACAAAAAGTAGAAGAAAAAGAGACTAAATAACCTGCATCACAAAGCTGACCAACAGAAACAAGATTCATAGTAAGTTTAGGAATGTGGTAAACACTAGGGAGAGATACATGAGGTGTGACAACAGACCCAACACCTGCTAATGGCATGGGAGTACCATCAGCAGTCATAACAGGCAAAGAGGAAGCAGGACATAAGGAAGCAAAAGACGACAAGTCAGGCGACATATGATTAGAAGCTCCATAGTCTAACACCCAAATACCAGAGGACATACCTGAAGACATACCTAGTGAAGAGGTGGCCATAGCATGTGGCTCTGTGGCAAGGAACTTCTGAAATTGCTCAGCAAGGGAGGTCATGGACGGAGTGGATGGGGAAGGGGAACCGGGTCCAAATGAGTCTGATGGTGGTACAACTGCTGCAGTATTAGGCTGTGGAGGCCTATATGAACGCTGCTGAGATTGGTTGTCAGATTTCCAAAGAGAAGATTGAGGTTGCTGGTGTTGTGGTGATCTACCATGTGAGGGCTGGTTGCTGCTATTGGGCTGGTTTGCACGACCCAACCTAGGACACTGAGCCTTCCAATGACCCTTCTCCTTACAGTAGCTGCATACATCACTACCAACTCTCGAGTAAGGCTTATTCTGATTATTGGACTGTGGTCGAAAAGGGGCTGCTAAAACAGACGGAGTAGAGTCGGGGAGAATTCCCTTTCCAGATTGTGTCTTGAGACGTATTTCCTCGGCTACTAACTCATGAACAACAGAATCAACGGACGGAAGTGGGCTACGATGGAGAATGGACCCACGAAGGCCCTCAAAATCTTCACGTAGAGCCATCAAAAACTGAACCAGACGTTGTTCCTCCCTACTAGCGATATATGGGGCAAAGGCCCGCAATTCGGGCGACTCCATGAGAGCTAACTGATCCCAAAGATCTGTCATTGTAGAATAGAACTCCTGAATACTCAAATTTTTTTGTTCAAGGGCACGAATATCACACTCTAATTGGTACCTTTTCGCAAAATTGGACTGTGTAAATAATTTAGCCAAATGATCCCACACCTCCTTTGCATAGTCAAACTTTGCCAACTGCATACCTATTGAGGGAGCAACGGAGTTGTTGATCCAAGTAATGATTTTTGAATTATTTGTGTCCCAAACATCTAGCAACTCTGCAAATTTATCAGCATTTTCATTTGTAGGTTTACTAAAATCCCCATTGATATAACCCCACATCTTCTTCCCCTTCAGAAAATTTTTCATCACATAATTCCAATATGCAAAATTCTTGCCATCGAGTTTAACACTAATCGCTTGAAGCGAATCATCACGTTCAGTAGCCATTACGAAAACGAAGCAATTAAATAACACAAAACAAGCGAACCCAAAATCAAAGACAGATCCAAAAACAGAAAACAAACGAACCAGAATTAGACAGATCCAAAACCGAGCGCAAAGCAGTGCGAGATCTAAATACAAATCCGAATCTGAATCAGCGAGAAATCCAACAACGAACCAAAATCATCCGAAAATCGTGGATGAGATTCGAACCTGCTCTGATACCATGTGAATATATTAAATAATCAAGAAAACAACAAAGGGAAAGAGAAAAAAGAGCTAGAGTTTTTCATAACACTAAAACTGATTGAATGAATACAATGAAAAAGAAGAGGCAATAATAATAGAATATCTAGGTATACAGTATTACCCTAATACAAAGAAAAGACTAAACTACCCTAAAGCTAATAAAACTAATTCTAACACAGCACCCACTATCTCTTTTAGTGAATGCTCATGCATGATCCAATGTGTACCGTTTTTACCACTCTCTTTTCCTTCTTTGTTTCGAAAACCAACATCTTCTTAAAACCTATAACCTCGTCGTTTTGATTCATAATTTTTTTGCCGGTTGTTTGCCCTTTCCATGTCCCACACCCCGCGGTTCTAGAGATGCGATTTGTGCTAACCATCTTCAATGGGGTTATGACATGGATTACATATTCAGCACTTTTCTTATCGGATTTGTCATTGGTATTCACCATCTCCCATGGGTCTCCTTGAATGTTGAAGATATTCCATGGCTCAGACGAATAAACGTCGCGCTCGATCACTGGACAACTCGACGACAGAGCTTCACCCGGTTTCTTGAGATTGAGATAATGAGTGATTAACTCTTGGTCCGTTGGCTCAAAGTGAAATCCTGCTGGTATGCCTTTCTCCATTTATGAATGTTCGTACTGTTGAACTTCACAAATTGGTATCTTTCGATCTCTTTCTTCAATATGATTTACTCTCACAAAGGATATATGGCGGAGTTTATGGTGTACGCATATATATACTTATGGGTGGGTATGGAAAGGTAGCTTACTCCTCACTCATAGGACTAATAGTGATTATCCAATTAGTTTGTTACGTATAAAATTTGTTTAAAAATATTTTAAAAGCAAAAAAAAATACGTGATTGGTAGAGAACAATTAATGACATCTCTATCTAAATCTAAATTCCCCCAAAAAATTGGAAAGTGACGGCTTCAGATTGGTGGAGAACAATCTGAACATTGCATTAAGTCGTTTTGCACTTAAAAATAATTATATATTTTTTTAAAATAAATAGAAAAAAGAGGTCCCAAGCCCCGTTCAAATAACAGTCCAACTACTTATTTTTTCCATTAATTTTGCACTTACAGTGCTTTGGGTCTCCAAATTTTTTTCTCAATTTTAGAATTCAATTTTAAGTCTAAACTTTATACTCTTATGTCTATTCCCCCACCAAAAAAAAAGGAATTAACTTATACCAAATGGGGTTAAATACATTTTACACCCTTGTAGTTTGTCACATGTGTCAGTTTGGTCCCTGTAATTTAGAATGTGTCACTTTTTGATCTCTGTAATTTCATAAGTGTGTCAAATAAGTCCAAAAAGCCTTTTAGTGACGAACAATTTTGTCATTGAAAGTAAAAAGTTTGTCACAAAAAGTGTTTGAAGGACTATAATGACACACTTATGAAATTATAGGGACTAAAATGACACTTTCTAAGCTACATGGACCAAATTGAAACAAAGGACAAACTAAGAGAGTGTAAAATGTAATAAGCCAAATGTAGTTAAATAACCTTACATATAGCCCATTAAGCCCAAAGTACTGTTGTTTACTGAATCTTGTTAAATTAAGAAGCAAACAAGAGAAAATTTTATCCATATAAGCAAGGACTAGTAATTCCCCTCCTATAGATTTTGCTAGCAAAATTTTATAGTTTATTTGGTAATTTTAGTTTAAGTTCTAGGAAAAATAGTTATAGGCGCGAGTAATGCTACAGACCTAACACATTGCACAACAGGGCTTTAAATGCTTGTACCCTGTGTTGTGTAAGTGGAGCATAGAAAAGTGTGAAAAATTCAAACAGCACAGGGTACAAAGCATTTGAAGCCCTGTTGGCTTTGGGTTGTGCAATGTGTTGTGTCTGTAGCATTACTCTATAGGCGCATGTAAAAAAGTGTGTGAATATGCATAGGAGGGGCCATTTTAGAAGCTCACTTTTGATCCTTAAAAACTCAAGGAATATTTTAGCTGGATTCTGAATTTATGATAACCAAGAATCATTCTATGGGTAATTAATCTGTCAAGAATCTGAATGGAATACATATTAGATATAGAATCCATTGTTTGGTTTTGGAAAGACCAATCAATTGGGGCCGGCCCCAAGTATTTGGAGGCCCGAGACGAACTACTAAAATAGAGGCCGCTTTACAGGGGTATGGGGCAAGCCCCCCGATTATTGGTAATTTTTTAGGGTCTACTTATACATAATTTGAAGTTTTTTTGGGTCTACTTATAGTATGAGTCTATTTGTGAAACTAATTAAAATATTGTACGGTGTCTTTCAAAATTCTAGGGGGGCCTATTTCTAAAACTCAAAAAATTCTAGCACAAAAAGTGTAATTTTCAAAATTCTAGGGGCCTTTGCTCTTGATTTTTATATACATGTACATCAATATATGATATGTCCAAAATAATCTTGCCAGTCCGCCATGTCACCGAGAGGTACCGATCATTCCGGTAAGGGCGCCCACAGCCAAGCATTCCCGAGGTGTTTTCTCAGACCGGGCGGTTCGCGACAGCAGGCCGGGTATGATGGTCGTGGTGTCCCGCGATCCCGACCTGTCCGGCAGTTTCCTAAATCTGCTACAAGTCTGCGAAAGGAGATATGGCAGTTTCCTAAACCACTTAGGAAACTCTCCTAAGATCATGCCAATCTATTGTGATTAGATTAGGCTTCCTAATCCTAGCAACTTACCATGTAAGGGTGGACTCTTGCATCTATAAAAGATCCCACCTACCCTGTTTACGGATATACGAATTCCAATTCGCCAACTATTCTCTAAGCTTACAAGCATTCAACAGAGAACTCGCCATCAATACCCATACACCCGGCCGGTATTACTGGTAGTGCCGCCCACCTTTGCTGGCTCACCAGGCCCGCCGGTGATCTGCTAGTGAGAGCGCACAGACGCAACCGTGGATGTAAGTCACCTCGTTAACGGGACCGAACCACATACAAATTCTTGTCTTATTTTCTCTTTAAACCTTTCTTACCAGTTTTAGGCATCATCAATATATATGTAGTTGATGACACTAAATAAACATAAGTTACAAGTGACCTAAATATAAAATACTAAAAAATCTCATGATAAAATATAATTATGAAAATTTCATGAGCACCCTCAAAATTTAATGAACTTTGGAGGCTGAAAGATCGGTTGCCCCTTCTAACACACCTCCTCGCTCCCCCTAAACTATCCTTGGAAACTAAAACAAATTATGAGCTAGATTCAAATTAACATCTCTAAAATTGGAAGTGGTTAAGAAAATAATAGAATGCTAAGGTCAGTGAATGATGAACACACATATTTTCTATTCATCATGTCAAGTTAAAGAATTAGCAACATCAATCAATGTGTCCAAAAAAAAAAAAAATTCACTTTCCAGTTTCAAGTCATGAAAACAAATTTAGGAATTTTTTTATTATTTTGTTATTTTTTATGGCACTTCTTGAAATACATGTCACAAAAATACAAGGCCAGATGTCCAGGGCCTCTATATTGTTGAGCTCTTTTCCATCAATTGGAAAAGATGCAAGTTACCAACTTGCTCCTGATTTGAGCAAATCAATTAGGGAGTGGAGAAGGCAGCAATAAATCTGGGAGAGGAGGAGCCGATGGGTAGAGGAGAAGGGTAAAGAATGTATCCAGTAGTGGAAAAGTCTTTTAAGTATGAGAGAGAGGAACAGAGTTTGAGAGAGAGTAGTGCAAGACTCTATCAGTTTGAGAGAGAGAGAGAGAGAGAGAGAGAGAGAGAGAGAGAGAGAGAGGAATAAAGTTTGTGAGAGAGAGAGAGAGAGAATATTATCATTTGTAACAGCTTCAATTTTGAGGTTGCCACATAGGAAAACTGGTTGTGGAGGCAGTTTTTGCTTCAGGATTCTATCATCTCTTCCTTTTGCCACCTTGTCTCTTCTCTCCTCTTCCCTTTTATTGTCTCTCTCTCTCTCTCCCGTGTATCTACTGCTATAATAATGGCTGAAATTCAATCCAAGAAGGAATAATAAAAAAGTCTGTAGAATACAAAAATATGGTAGAAAACTAAAAGCGTTCATCCAATCTATATCTATGTATCTCTATATACATTTGACGCCATGTGAAATGGTAGAATTTGTTTCACTCTTCATACTATCTCTACTCATGTAAAATGGTATACAATCCATGAGAAGAACTGGCTTAACGGCTAATATTTTCTTTTTTAAGTACTGTTTTTGGCCAACACTTACCATGAGTAGGCATCTACTCTCTGTTTTAGGCCTCTACTCTAAAATTCAATACTAGAAGGAATAATAAAAAAATCTGTAGAATACAAAAATATGGTAGAAAACTAAAAGCGTTCATCCAATCTATATCTATCTATCTCTATATACATTTGATGCCATGTGAAATGGTAGAATTTGTTTCACTCTTCATACTGTCTCTACTCATATAAAATGGTATACAATCCATGAGAAGAACTGGCTTAACGGCTAATATTTTCTTTCTAAAGTACTGTTTTTGGCCAACACTTACCATGAGTAGGCATCTACTCTCTGTTTTAGGCCTCTACTCTATTTAGCCATCTACTTCACGCCTGTGTTTCAGGCACCTACCTTCTGAAGTAGGCAGCTACTTGCTGGCAGAAGTTGTTGCCTCATGTGGTATCATGACCAATTGTTTATGATCCCTTTTAATTTTTTTTAAAAAAATGTGCATACATTCGACATGTCCTTTCGTCATTTTCTAATCTTTAAAAATATTACATGTGCCTTTGGTACGTCCCGTTCTAAATTTTTAAAAATTTGTGCTTGCATCTGGCACGTTCCATTGTTATTCAATATATATATTTTTAAATTGTGTGTATTAGGTAATATCAAAATATTATTAAAAAATGCATGTAAAGTCAGCATGTCGCACTCGTGTCTCCGACATGTCCTTGCGTGTGCCTCCGACATGTCCCATGGATATTTTTCTTGAAGGCATAAGTTATCATGTCCCTTGTTATAATTTCCTCAATGAGCTTGTAGTGCCCAAGCTTAACTGATTCTGGATTGTCAAAGGTTTATGCAATCTCACCACCAATAACTAAAGTCAAGTGCTCAATACCATCAAAATCAGCACTACTCTTCCTTGTACTACTCTTCTAATATTGTCCTCAAATCAGTCACCATCTTTTGAGTGTTACTAATCACATTTGACAATTACTGAATTATATTGGTTATTGATAGGCGGTGGTGGAGCTGGAAATGCACCCTGATAAGCTGCCTGTCCCTGCGCCAAGAAATTAGACAGATCGTCAGGGTACATGTACGAGAAGAGAGAAAGATCTGTCCAATGAAGGGGGGAGTGTGCAGGTGGCTAGGGACGTCGTCGCTGCCGAACGGGGCCGGGATAAACTCAAGGATCGTCATGAAGGAAATATTGACAAAATTTGAAATTAAGAGCGAACTAAAGTCCTCTTTCCAAAAATAATCATACTCATGCATATTCTTGAGTGGTCTTTGTGACCACAATTTAGAGGGCGACTACTATGGAGAAATCATTTCCACTTAAATGTCCAAAATAAATAGGCAAGGATCATTAGGGCTTAGGAAAGGCATGAGTCCTGAGATTAGGTGTGTAGCGAATGATCACGTCTAAACATGTGATTGGATCATTTTAAAAATTTGATTTTACTTGTTTTAACCTTTCCAATCTCTCTAGACTTCCGAGCAGACGAAAACAGCGCTTGAGAAGATTGTAATCTTTGGATTCGAAGTTCATCAAGTACAAGCAATCGCAACAGTCCGCCAAAGTTCAACCACAAGAGGGTTCCAAAGGCCTCTGGTTCTCCACACGTGCCGACAATGCACTCCCCTCCCCATCCTTCTGACAAAAATATGACGCATGACGATGATATGAGGGTAGATTATGAGCGTGCTAAAGAGAGGGATGCCCTAAGGGAGACAAAGGAGGATAGGGAAGAGTGGTTGCAGAGAGAGAAAATTTATGAGGAATGGCATCGAGAGAGGGAGAGAGAGAGAGAAGGTTGGAGGCCAAAGATGTTGCAATGGGAAAGAAGAGTAAGATCACTAGAGACAGAGATCGTGATATTAGTGAAAAGGTTTCTCTTGGTATGGCCTCTGCAGGAGCAGGAAAGGGCATAGAAGTTGTGTACGATCAAAGATTATTCATCCAAGAGAAGGGAATGGATTATGGGTTTTCCCCATTGCATCATCTTTGGCCTCCAACCTTCTCTCTCTCCCTCACTTAGTACGGCTCCTCATGAATTCCCTCTCTCTGTAACCGCTCTTCCCTGTCCTCCTTTGTCTCCCTCGGGCATCCCTCTCTTTAGCACGCTCGTAATCCACCCTCATACCATCGTCACACATTATATTTTTGTCAGAAGGCACTCTGCAACTGCAGGTGTAGCACCAGTTTTCTCCGATCTTGCCTTTTGAGCTAGAGCACGCAACTCTTGCTCCTTTCTTTCCTTCTCCTTCGCCATCATCTCTTTCTGAACCTTTGAGCGCATGGCAACAACCTCTCGGGCCTTCTTGGGCGGACACCCCATTTCTCTGGTGTTGATATGGGTCATGTCTTTCTTGCATTGTAACAAGGATAATACTTTGATTACTGGCCAATGCAGATAACTTCAAGTCAGACTTGATGAAGATTGCAATGACTACTTTGAGTTCAAAAACACTATGCCAGGATAAGGAACATTCACCAACACTCCTTTGATTGCAGGTTATGCCCTATTAATAGTTCTCTCTCTCAAATTTTAAATTCTATGATTCTCTTTGTTATCTGGTTTAGATAAATTCTCTTTTTTATGAAACTTAGAGGAATCGAGGCTTTCTCTTTCCCAAGACAAGAGAAGGCCCAAATGTTAATGCTTCAAGTATCACTCAACATATATAATTCTTCCCTCAAATATCCCAATAGCGGTATTCTCACTCCCAAGTATCCCATGAGTGGGATTCTCCACCCAGGTATCCCGATTGCGGGATTCTCACTCCTGGGTATTCTGATAGCGGGATTCTCTCCCGAGGTATCCCGATAGCGGAATTCTCACTCCTGGGTATATAGTGGGATTCTCCTCCCAGGTGGATGCGATAGCGGTATTCTCACTCCCAAGTATCCCGATAGCAGGATTCTCCCCCGAGATTGGTGTGAATCTATAGCATCTCCAATTGTTGAACATGTCTGCGTCAGGAATAAAGTCATATGAGCTAGAGCACGCAACTCTTACTCCTTTATTTCCTTCTCCTTCATCATCATCTCCTTCTGAACCTTTGAGCGCGTGGAAACAGCCTCTCTAGCATCTCCAATTGTTGAACATGTCTGCGTCGGGAATGAAGTCATATGAGCTAGAGCATGCAACTCTTGCTCCTTTATTTCCTTCTCCTTCATCATCATCTCCTTCTGAACCTTTGAGCGCGTGGCAACAGCCTCTCGGGCCTTCTGTTCCACAAAATATAAAGCCTCCAAAAGCTTTGCAAAAATTATCATTAATCAGTATGTCCTGAAGCCCCCTACCATCTACCGCCCGACGTTTATCAAGTGGTATCATATACCCTTTTGGGTTTTCCCAGTTTGAAATGCATGGTGGGATTTTCTAATCTTGCTTGTCCTTTATGGCCACGGGTCGGGGTGGGGGTGGGGGGGGGGGGGGGAGTGCATGAACAGCACGGGTGGATAACCAGAGGCCTTTGGAACCTTCTTGTGTTTGAACTTTGACAGGTCCAATGGGTCTATGGGCATCTCCACCATCCTAATAATCCTCTCATTGGCACTAGAATTAAATTTTGCCGACTGTTACAATGGCTTGTACTTGATGATCTTCGAATCCGAAGATTGTGTGGGAAAATTTTAGGCTGGGCAGCAATCAACCTTAGATTATCTTCTCACGTGCTGTTTTCGTCAGCTCGGATGTCTAGAGAGATTGGAAAGGTTAAAACAAGTGAAATCAAATTCTAAAAATTATCCAATCACATGTTTGGACGTGCTCATTTGCTACATTTTGGGAATGGATTATGGGTTTTCCACTAATGATCAGTACAATGTCTATGATAAGGGGCTTTTTACTCCTCAACCAATGCTTTCTACTCTGTACTGGCCAAAGAAAGATGTTGACAGTGATATGTATGGAGGTGCGAATGAGCAACTGGGTAAGATTATGAAGACTGGTTGCGTCAAACCCAAAAAGAGACCCAACAAGAGATTTGCGGGCGCATCTGAGAAGTTGAGCCCAAGGGATAGACGTGTTGAGGAGGAGCGAACTACTATGGAGAACTCATTTCCACTTAAATGTCCAAAATAAATTGGCAAGGAACATTAGGGCTTAGGATAGGCATGAGTCCTGAGATTAGTTGTGTAGCGAATGATCACGTCTAAACATGTGATTAGATCATTTTTATAATTTGATTTCACTTGTTTTAACATTTCCAATCTCTCTAGACTTCCGAGCAGACAAAAACAGCGCTTGAGAAGATTGCAATCTTTGGATTCGAAGTTCATCAAGTACAAGAAATCGCAACAGTCCGCCAAAGTTCAAGCACGAGAGGGTTCTAGAAGGAATAATAAAAAAATCTGTAGAATACAAAAATATGGTAGAAAACTAAAAGCGTTCATCCAATCTATATCTATCTATCTCTATATACATTTGATGCCATGTGAAATGGTAGAATTTGTTTCACTCTTCATACTGTCTCTACTCATATAAAATGGTATACAATCCATGAGAAGAACTGGCTTAACGGCTAATATTTTCTTTCTAAAGTACTGTTTTTGGCCAACACTTACCATGAGTAGGCATCTACTCTCTGTTTTAGGCCTCTACTCTATTTAGCCATCTACTTCACGCCTGTGTTTCAGGCACCTACCTTCTGAAGTAGGCAGCTACTTGCTGGCAGAAGTTGTTGCCTCATGTGGTATCATGACCAATTGTTTATGATCCCTTTTAATTTTTTTTAAAAAAATGTGCATACATTCGACATGTCCTTTCGTCATTTTCTAATCTTTAAAAATATTACATGTGCCTTTGGTACGTCCCGTTCTAAATTTTTAAAAATTTGTGCTTGCATCTGGCACGTTCCATTGTTATTCAATATATATATTTTTAAATTGTGTGTATTAGGTAATATCAAAATATTATTAAAAAATGCATGTAAAGTCAGCATGTCGCACTCGTGTCTCCGACATGTCCTTGCGTGTGCCTCCGACACGTCCCATGGATATTTTTCTTGAAGGCATAAGTTATCATGTCCCTTGTTATAATTTCCTCAATGAGCTTGTAGTGCCCAAGCTTAACTGATTCTGGATTGTCAAAGGTTTATGCAATCTCACCACCAATAACTAAAGTCAAGTGCTCAATACCATCAAAATCAGCACTACTCTTCCTTGTACTACTCTTCTAATATTGTCCTCAAATCAGTCACCATCTTTTGAGTGTTACTAATCACATTTGACAATTACTGAATTATATTGGTTATTGATAGGCGGTGGTGGAGCTGGAAATGCACCCTGATAAGCTGCCTGTCCCTGCGCCAAGAAATTAGACAGATCGTCAGGGTACATGTACGAGAAGAGAGAAAGATCTGTCCAATGAAGGGGGGAGTGTGCAGGTGGCTAGGGACGTCGTCGCTGCCGAACGGGGCCGGGATAAACTCAAGGATCGTCATGAAGGAAATATTGACAAAATTTGAAATTAAGAGCGAACTAAAGTCCTCTTTCCAAAAATAATCATACTCATGCATATTCTTGAGTGGTCTTTGTGACCACAATTTAGAGGGCGACTACTATGGAGAAATCATTTCCACTTAAATGTCCAAAATAAATAGGCAAGGATCATTAGGGCTTAGGAAAGGCATGAGTCCTGAGATTAGGTGTGTAGCGAATGATCACGTCTAAACATGTGATTGGATCATTTTAAAAATTTGATTTTACTTGTTTTAACCTTTCCAATCTCTCTAGACTTCCGAGCAGACGAAAACAGCGCTTGAGAAGATTGTAATCTTTGGATTCGAAGTTCATCAAGTACAAGCAATCGCAACAGTCCGCCAAAGTTCAACCACAAGAGGGTTCCAAAGGCCTCTGGTTCTCCACACGTGCCGACAATGCACTCCCCTCCCCATCCTTCTGACAAAAATATGACGCATGACGATGATATGAGGGTAGATTATGAGCGTGCTAAAGAGAGGGATGTCCTAAGGGAGACAAAGGAGGATAGGGAAGAGTGGTTGCAGAGAGAGAAAATTTATGAGGAATGGCATCGAGAGAGGGAGAGAGAGAGAGAAGGTTGGAGGCCAAAGATGTTGCAATGGGAAAGAAGAGTAAGATCACTAGAGACAGAGATCGTGATATTAGTGAAAAGGTTTCTCTTGGTATGGCCTCTGCAGGAGCAGGAAAGGGCATAGAAGTTGTGTACGATCAAAGATTATTCATCCAAGAGAAGGGAATGGATTATGGGTTTTCCCCATTGCATCATCTTTGGCCTCCAACCTTCTCTCTCTCCCTCACTTAGCACGGCTCCTCATGAATTCCCTCTCTCTGTAACCGCTCTTCCCTGTCCTCCTTTGTCTCCCTCGGGCATCCCTCTCTTTAGCACGCTCGTAATCCACCCTCATACCATCGTCACGCATTATATTTTTGTCAGAAGGCACTCTGCAACTGCAGGTGTAGCACCAGTTTTCTCCGATCTTGCCTTTTGAGCTAGAGCACGCAACTCTTGCTCCTTTCTTTCCTTCTCCTTCGCCATCATCTCTTTCTGAACCTTTGAGCGCATGGCAACAACCTCTCGGGCCTTCTTGGGCGGACACCCCATTTCTCTGGTGTTGATATGGGTCATGTCTTTCTTGCATTGTAACAAGGATAATACTTTGATTACTGGCCAATGTAGATAACTTCAAGTCAGACTTGATGAAGATTGCAATGACTACTTTGAGTTCAAAAACACTATGCCAGGATAAGGAACATTCACCAACACTCCTTTGATTGCAGGTTATGCCCTATTAATAGTTCTCTCTCTCAAATTTTAAATTCTATGATTCTCTTTGTTATCTGGTTTAGATAAATTCTATTTTTTATGAAACTTAGAGGAATTGAGGCTTTCTCTTTCCCAAGACAAGAGAAGGCCCAAATGTTAATGCTTCAAGTATCACTCAACATATATAATTCTTCCCTCAAATATCCCAATAGCGGTATTCTCACTCCCAAGTATCCCATGAGTGGGATTCTCCACCCAGGTATCCCGATTGCGGGATTCTCACTCCTGGGTATTCTGATAGCGGGATTCTCTCCCGAGGTATCCCGATAGCGGAATTCTCACTCCTGGGTATATAGCGGGATTCTCCTCCCAGGTGGATGCGATAGCGGTATTCTCACTCCCAAGTATCCCGATAGCAGGATTCTCCCCCGAGATTGGTGTGAATCTATAGCATCTCCAATTGTTGAACATGTCTGCGTCGGGAATAAAGTCATATGAGCTAGAGCACGCAACTCTTGCTCCTTTATTTCCCTCTCCTTCATCATCATCTCCTTCTGAACCTTTGAGCGCGTGGAAACAGCCTCTCTAGCATCTCCAATTGTTGAACATGTCTGCGTGTGGAATGAAGTCATATGAGCTAGAGCACGCAACTCTTGTTCCTTTATTTCCTTCTCCTTCATCATCATCTCCTTCTGAACCTTTGAGCGCGTGGCAACAGCCTCTCGGGCCTTCTGTTCCACAAAATATAAAGCCTCCAAAAGCTTTGCAAAAATTATCATTAATCAGTATGTCCTGAAGCCCCCTACCATCTACCGCCCGACGTTTATCAAGTGGTATCATATACCCTTTTGGGTTTTCCCAGTTTGAAATGCATGGTGGGATTTTCTAATCTTGCTTGTCCTTTATGGCCACGGGTCGGGGTGGGGGTGGGGGTGGGGGGGGGGGGGGGGGAGTGCATGAACAGCACGGGTGGATAACCAGAGGCCTTTGGAACCTTCTTGTGTTTGAACTTTGACAGGTCCAATGGGTCTATGGGCATCTCCACCATCCTAATAATCCTTTCATTGGCACTAGAATTAAATTTTGCCGACTGTTACAATGGCTTGTACTTGATGATCTTCGAATCCGAAGATTGTGTGGGAAAATTTTAGGCTGGGCAGCAATCAATCTTAGATTATCTTCTCACGTGCTGTTTTCGTCAGCTCGGATGTCTAGAGAGATTGGAAAGGTTAAAACAAGTGAAATCAAATTCTAAAAATTATCCAATCACATGTTTGGACGTGCTCATTTGCTACATTTTGGGAATGGATTATGGGTTTTCCACTAATGATCAGTACAATGTCTATGATAAGGGGCTTTTTACTCCTCAACCAATGCTTTCTACTCTGTACTGGCCAAAGAAAGATGTTGACAGTGATATGTATGGAGGTGCGAATGAGCAACTGGGTAAGATTATGAAGACTGGTTGCGTCAAACCCAAAAAGAGACCCAACAAGAGATTTGCGGGCGCATCTGAGAAGTTGAGCCCAAGGGATAGACGTGTTGAGGAGGAGCGAACTACTATGGAGAACTCATTTCCACTTAAATGTCCAAAATAAATTGGCAAGGAACATTAGGGCTTAGGATAGGCATGAGTCCTGAGATTAGTTGTGTAGCGAATGATCACGTCTAAACATGTGATTAGATCATTTTTATAATTTGATTTCACTTGTTTTAACATTTCCAATCTCTCTAGACTTCCGAGCAGACAAAAACAGCGCTTGAGAAGATTGCAATCTTTGGATTCGAAGTTCATCAAGTACAAGAAATCGCAACAGTCCGCCAAAGTTCAAGCACGAGAGGGTTCTAAAGGCCAATAGAGTCCAAACCCAAATATGTCAGCCATAGAGGCTAATAAATACATAAGCCAACGAAGGCTAATAGAACTCAAATATCCAAAGGCTAATACAACCCAAATATCCAATGTACCAATAAAAACTAGAACAAGGAAACGTACAAACTCCTCAATCTCCTCAACATCAGCTGCAATCAATAACAAATTGCAACCAAAACAGAAAGATAAAAAGAATTAGAGAGAAACTGAATTAGAAAGAAACAGAAAACAGAAAAATACAAATAAATAAATAAAACACACTAACCTCCAACTGCCTGTTTTGTACAGATATTTTAAAATTTTGAAAAAATTGAAATGTAAAAACTCAAAAGAAGTAATTAGTTTAGAGAGTAATTTATTTATAACTAGAGAGCATCGTATTTAGAACTTTTTGAGTTTATCAAATGCCAAACAAGAAAGAAGAGCTTTATTCTCCTTCACTACTTTAATGAAATCTTTCCAGTTCAAGCTACAAATTCGTATTTTATGACTTACACAACTCACAAGTCTTTCTGAGTAAAAAAAAAAAAAAAAAAACCTTACCCCAGGAGCTGGTTTCTCTAGCAGCTATCATCATGCCTCTGCTCCTGCTGCAAGAAAAGAGATACTTGTTTTGGACATAGGCAATAAACAGCTGTTCAGCCAACATAGGCCAAACCCAAAAAGAACTAGCCATAAAGGCCAATTCTCACAAGTACATGAATAATATATCAAGCCAACAAAGGCTAATACAAACCAAATATCCAAAGTAGGAATACAAACATCCAATATCCAAAGTACAAATAACAACTAGAACAAGGAGATGTAAAACCTACTATTACTCCTCGCTCTCTCCTCAACATCATATGCAATCAAAAACAAAGAGAAGTGAAAGTTTCGAAGGCAGCCATCCATTGAGTAAAGAGAACACTACAACGAACAATTTAAAAAATTTGAGTGAATTGAATTTAGGGGTTGTGTTTTTGAATTGTTCAGTGTATTTAAAGTTAATGCTTTGTAGCTTTCCAATACAAGTAGGGTTAACTCCAGTAAATTTGTATCAAATTGACATTAGTATATAACTTGAATGATTTTTTTAAGAGCATCAACTTTGGGGAATGTGTTTAGGCAAATGTGAGTGTTGGTGGCTATAAAGTTGCCTACTTTGTAGTACGAGAGTTCGGGTTGCATTCCACTTGGTCCTCCAAGTTTCTTGGTCCTTCATTCTGTAATACCCGCTATTTTCAAATATTTATTTCCCAAGATGAATAGTGTTTTATGTTGTTATTACAATATTCAGTATTTATAGAACTCGATTATAAATTTTTAAAAACAGAAATTTAGCAGATTTGTGAATATCTGGTATATTTGGACCAGTTATGATTTTATTGCACATCCAACCAAACATGGCCCTAAGGAAATAATTATCCTTTGAACCTTTAACTCTTGGTAATTGCAAGGTGAGATCCCTCCTTGGTTCCTATATATATGGGACCATTCCATTACATTTATCCTTAGACTTATGAGGTTGAGAACTCATCCTAATGCTTACATATCTTCAAGAATACACCTAGTACACCAAGAACACCAAGAACACACCTAGTACACCAAGAACACCAAGAACACACATAGTACACCAAGAACACTATTTGAAGCCTGAATTTTATATTCGAAGATTCTTCGGGTTTTCTCGGCATTATTATTCTGCGAATTTAGGTGAGTCTCCAACTCACTCAGCTATTTATATTACACTTTGCTATGAACACATGATTATGATTATGATTATGATTCATATTAATTATGTGATGTTTATACATATTATATTACGTATTTATATTTTTATACGTATAAATACGGTATTATGATATAGTATAATACGGTATAAATAGGGTATGCTAATATAGTATAATATAATATAAATACAATATTATGGTATAGTATAAATACGGTATTCTATTTTTTCAAATACGGTATAAATACGATAAACTGGTATTTTCAAGTACGACTGAAATCAAGATATTTTCTTAATGAGGATCGAAAACTCTTAACTTCCAACATGAATACTTATTTATTTAAATCTCACGGAACTTTTATAAATTCGGTTGTGGGCGTACAAAACTGGAAAATGACCAAAATACCCTTGTGACCTATTTTCACTTAAATCAACTGTAATCAAGATATTTTCTTAACGGGGATCGAAAACTCTTAACTTACAACATGAATACTTATTTATTTGATCTCACGTAACTTTTATATTTTCGGATCCTGACTTATAAACTGGAAAATGACCAAAAATACCCCTGTGCCCTATTTTTACTAGAATCATACACGATGTCTAATACTTCATTTTAGTTTTGCTTTGAATGCAGTTATGTGATAACAATGATTGATTGATTCATGCTATGATGATATTTACAATGTTGTTGTACCATGTTTATAATGATGTTATCTTATTATTCCAAACCTTTTATTATGATTGAACTGCGTTAATAAAGAGAATGACGTGATGATTGCTAATGTTTACTATGAGAAGAAAAGGGCTTAAGTTGTTGTACCTTTGAGGTAATTATTAAGTGAGGAACGTTTACGTGTTAAACCAAGTTTGGTTTCGTATCAAACAATGAGCTAATTTTACAGATCAGCCCTTGCGCATCGTTGGTCAAGCAGAATCCACAAACACCACAATGTGTCTATCTCCTCCTTATTACTGTGTTTACTCCATGTAGTATTGAATACTTCGTGGAGTATACAGTCAGTATTCAGTGGAAAAATAATCCTTGTGCGAAGGTTTACTCCATGTAATATATAATGCTCAGTTTTTAAAACTGGAATTGATATGGAAAATCCTTAAGGGAACTTTACTCCATGTACTATATAATACTCCATGGAGTATTTATTCTTAACTTGAATAATGAATCATCCCTATGGGGGAGTTTACGCTTACAATATTTGGTCACCAAGGTTACAAAATGCTCGAATCACCCAATTAATGACAGAGGTTAAAACCCGTATGTCAAAGTATTGTAACCCCTTGACAAAATGTTGCAACTTTGATGAATAAACGTTGTTTTTTTGTTTGCTCGGCTTAACCAATTCTTGAGGTGGACTATAATGGAAGATCAAAATGCCCATCTGCAAAGGAGCTTCGATTTACATTAAGAAATTTCAATGTTTGTGATGTTTAACCCACCTTCAATTTTTATTTATGGGGCACATGGAATGCTCCCCAACCTCTAATTCTCCATTTGAAAACCCCCAATTTCTCATTAAACTTGTCTTTGATTAAAGCTCATTTTACCATTCTATAAATAGTCATTGTAGTATAACTTAGGATTAATTGAAACAAACCAATGATCAATTACATTTGCACATTGACAAATGTACATAAAGAACAAAGTTTGGACCATCACAAAAATGATTTGGACATTCCTAGGTTATATTAGGCCATTTACAGGAAATGAGTTGGACATTTTGCACATTGATTATCAATATTTGAACATAAAAAGAGAATTTTGGACACCCATAGAACAATGTTGGACATTCAAAATGTTTTTGGACATTACAACAATAAATGTGGACATTCGAAAAACAAATTTGGACCATGATAAAACATGTTTGGACATTCGCAGGTTAACCGTGGATATCTTAAGAGAAAATTTGGACATTTAGGGAACAAGTTTGAAAATTAGGAAACAGTTGGAACATCACTGCAACTATTTGGACAACTTTAGAGAGATCGAGATAGAGTTATCGGTGTTAGTGTAATTTATTTGTAGTGTGTTTGTGCCAAAATCTTTACTGAGATATGGCTGTTAAACTTTTGGTTTAGGCCCTAATCGACTGGCTTCTCGCCAAAGTCGACTGGACCTCTGCTTTTCAAAATGAATTCTTTTGGAAATGTTCCGGTTAGACAAACTTTTTATAGCCATCTGCTTCACTCCTAAAAATTAATTTAGAAAATTTTAAAATATTTTACTTTTGATGTGTACTTTGGAGTTTATAAATTTTTTTGAGCAAATGGAACTTTCTTGCAGCAAATTGAGATTTGGTGCAAGAAATTTGAAAGTGCTATCAATTGCTTTGGAAATGGTCTTAGTGCATTGTTCTATGAATGTACAATATTTTCTTTTTATTGTTCAAACACGGCCTGGCCCAAAGCACGCCAAGCCCCGAGCCAAATCATGAAGAAGATGGAAGGAAGTGGCCTGCTAGCCCATCCCGGTGTGGACCCTAGCCATCGGTCCTGGGCGGACACACCCCTCGTCTCCCATGCTGGGCTCGGTGTTAGGTAAAGCCCGGCCCATACCTTTGGACACTCACTTGCCATATTTGGACGTAAATGGAACCAATTTCCACATTCACAGTGACATTTGCACATTTGATAATCAATATTTGAACTTAACCGCAAATTTTGGATATTCATGGAACAACGTTGGACACTTAAGAAAAAAGTTTGGATATTAAGACAATTAATGTGGGCATTCGATAAATAAGTTTGGACCCCTATATTTGGACATTATAGGAACCAATTTGCACATTTATTACGATATTTGCACATGGCTATTCAATATTTGAACAACGTTGGATACTCAGAAAACAAGTTTGGACATTCAAAAATATGATTGGACATTAAACAATAAATGTGGACATTGGTTAAATCAGTTTGGACCATCATAATACATTGTTGAACATTCGCAGGTTAACGTTGGACAATCTAGAAAATTTGTTGGACATTTGAAGAACATATTTGGACACTAAGATATTATATTTGGACATAAAACGAAATTAATTATTTCGACATTTCCACCCATGTTGGACATTTGTATTCGTAGCATTATTTAGGAACAGATCGAATTAATGTTCAATTATCTTCAGTGAAATGTCCACAGGCTTTTTTACATGTCCAAGAATAACTGGGGAATGTCCAAGCATGTTTTAACATGGTCCAAACTTGTTTTATAATGTTCACATTTACTGTCTTAATGTCCAAAGACAGTTTGAATGTCCAAACTTGTTTCCTTAGTGTCCAAAATTCTGGGGTAATATTTGAATTCACTATTTGAACAACGTTGGATACTCATAAAACAAGTCTGGACATTCAAAATTATGATTGGACATTAAACAATAAATGTGAACATATTGCTAAGAGAGTTGAACATTGAAAGAACAAGTTTGAAAATTAGGAAACACCATTGGAACATTCACAGAAAATTTTTGAACATCTGGACGAAATAATTGGATATTCTGAGGTAATATTTGAATATTGAAAGAACCAAATTGAACAACGTCGTCCAAGATTAAGACATTTGGATGCCATATTTAGACATTATATAAACCAATTTGCACATTCACGACGACATTTGCACATGATATTCAATATTTGAACAAAAAAAAGAAAATATTGGAGAACAACGTTGGATACTCATAAAACATGGTTGGACATTCGCAGGTCAACAATGAACAATCTAAAAAATTATTGGACATTTGTTTATTATATTTGGAAAAATGAGTTCCTATTTGGACATAAAACGAAAACATTTGGACTTTCCACTTAGTACCATTGTCACGCCCCGACGTAGCATAAATATGGAAAGCGTTTAATTTCCTTTATGGACCCGTAGGTCGCGACAGTTTGAAGGATCGATTCCGTCCCAAAACGTCGAACAACATAAAACCATTAATCAGAGTAGAGCAATCAGGGCTTATAAATTTTTTCTAACTTATTACATCTTATGGTACGGGGTTAACTAAGGCACAGACCGCCTTGAAATAAGACAATAACTTAAAGTCTATTACAGTCATCCTTATTACAAAACTAATCATAACTTAGAGCACATAAACTTAAAGCATATAAAAGTAACATCTCTTCTCAGCAACTGATCTCAATTAGCATAATCATACGGTTCATCCTGATTATTACCTGCAAAGCCTGGACACGAATGTCCAGGACGCATCAACGCCGTCAGCTTCAAGAAGCTGGTGAGTATTAAAAACATAGCTTTGAATGTAAAAACATACTCATTTACCTTTTTCCCATTACCATTTAAATACCACAAGTTTATATTTAAAGATAAAGAGCTTGATAGAAAAACAACCACAACATTATTTAAAAGATAATTTCACACATATGTAACCATGTATGAGGACAATGCACCATCTCATCTAACCGACTCTTTTCTCTCGACAAAACCCAACAACCCTCTATCCTACTCCTGGTATCTTTGAAATACTAAGATAGCCACACTTTAGCAACGGGGCGCCAGGGAGTGTCCAGTTTGCCTCACACTTTGGTCCGGGGTACCAGGGAGTGTCCAATGCCTCACACTTTGAATACCCTAACCGCCATGCAAATACCGGGGCAACCCCCACACAGGTATCCAGACTCGAGTCATTCAGGGAGTGTCTATAGGCCACACTTTAGCACTTCCATGGGTGCCAGTGAGTGTCCAAGTTCGGCTTCACACACTTTAACGCTTCCATGGGCGTCAGGGAGTGTCCATTTTTGCCACCTTCGTATTTCAAAGACACCCTCATCCTCTTTTTCAACTCCAACCACAATCACATCCACAACCACAACCATAACCACAGCCACAATTACAACCACAACCACAACCACAACCACAACTCAAACTCATACTCTTTCCACACAATCATTACTCTTTTCCACACTATCATTACTCTTTTACACACTACCAACACTCACCATGCATGTACAACTGACTCCACATGAATGTCATCAAACTTTAAACATAAAGGAATTCACAGAATTAAAGAAATAATACGCGTACGGGGATTGAAAATTCGTAATTCATTGCCTTAATCATTTTAAACATAACTAATAGCATTCTAAAAACTGCTACTGAAATCCTCGTTTTCTGTCCAAACGGTGCAGAATCTGAGAAAATTGCATTAGACGAAAAGTGTGCAGAATCGAGTTTTGCTTGGGACAACGCGGGCAGAACCTTAAATTTCATTCGTTTTCCTAACAAAAATCTGAAAACAAAATTCTGCTACTGTTAAAATTAAAAGAGAAAATATTAGATTGAATTTCTAATATACTTTTTCTGCTACTGTAATCCTCATTTTATGCCCAAACGGTGCAAAATCTGAGAAAATTGCATTAGACGAAAAGTGTGCAGAATCGAGTTTTACTTGGGACAACGCGGGCAGAACCTTAAATTTCATTCGTTTTCCTAACAAAAATCTGAAAACAAAATTCTGCTACTGTTAAAATTAACTACCTAAATCAGTAAATAAGGAATGAGTTACATTTGGAGTGAGTTAGTAATACTCACCGTGATGTAGATTGAAGAAGTTGTTGAGAAAGAAATACAAGAATTAAGAATCTCCAATTTCAAGCTTGGCTATGGAGGATTGAGCTCTTCAAATTCTGAAATTATTATCTCTCTATGTGACTCTCTCAAGCTCTCTATGTTAGGAGTGTAGAATGTGTAGTGTGGTTGGGTGTATAAATACTCAAACTCCCACTTAGAAAACATTTGCCTAACATCCCACTCATTCTCCATTAATCTCCACTAATTACAAAGAAAGTGCAACAATGATGTGTAAATATACACTTGCAATTCATAATGCTCCATTGATAATTGAAAGGGTAGGTGGAGTTGGTGTGGGTCAAGGTGTGTTTGGGAATCAAGCTTATGGCATTAGGACAACACACATACTACAAGCATTTGCCAAACAAGGCCTAAGGGAAAACTTTAGCAATAATAATTGGGTATAAAAAAATTCGTCCAATCAGTTACTCCCAAAATTCTTTGGAAGTTTAACACTGCGCGGACAGTTTTAAACCTAAACTAGTATTTTCGTGAAACGGTGTTTATCACAAAAATACAGAAAATTCATTTTAATGTTAGAAAGAGTTTTCTGATTTTATAAAAATACAGTTGGAGTTTAAAAGAAATAATTCCACCGTTTGAAATACAGATTTGAAATTTAACACAGGTATTGCCAGTTTTTAGGAAAATTGCATTTTGACCCCAAAAGTAATTTCAATAATGAGATTAGTCAAGAAATAAATTTTTCACATAAGAATTTAAATAAAGGCAGACAATGTATATTTAATTTTAAATATGGCAATGCAAGAAAATGGGGGTTATTACACCCTTCCTCCCTTAAACAGGATTTCGTCCCCGAAATCAAGACTAACTAGTCATGAAACAACTCCGGGTACTTCTTCCTCATATCAGCTTCAACTTCCCACGAGGCTTCATTCTCGTCGTGGTGATTCCACTGAACCTTCACCAACGGAATATCCTTATTCCTCAGCTTCTTGATACTCTGATCCAAAATCTTCGCAGGTCTCTCCTTGTAAGAAACGCTATGACTCGTCTCAATGTCGTCATAACTAACCACATGCGAGGGATCTCGTATGTATTTCCTCAACATACTCACGTGAAACACGTTGTGAACCCCAGACATCTTTGGTGGTAACGCCAGTTGATAGGCCACTTTCCCGATACGTTCCAAAATCTCAAACGGTCCAATGAAACGCGGAGCTAACTTCCCTCTCTTGAGACCAAAACGTACTACTCCTCGTGTTGGTGAAACCTTAAGAAGTACGTGATCTCCCACACTAAACTCTAGATCTTTTCGGCGTCGATCAGCATAACTCTTATACCGGCTCTGAGCGGTTCTCATCCTTTCTTTGACCAAGGAAATCTTCTCGTTGGTTTCTCTAACCAAATCTGGTCCCAACAATTCTGTGTCCCCAACCTCTGCCCAACACAATGGAGAACGACATGGTCGTCCGTACAGTGCTTCGAACGGAGCCATACCGATACTCGTATGATAACTATTGTTATAGGCAAATTCAACCAACGGCAAGTGTGTCTCCCAAGATTCTTCAAAATCGATCACACAAGCCCTAAGCATATCTTCCATGATCTGATTCACACGCTCAGTTTGTCCATCTGTCTGAGGGTGAAAAGCAGTACTCATCTTGAGCGAGGTTCCCATAGCTTCTTGCAGACTTTCCCAAAATCCAGAAGTAAAACGTGCGTCACGGTCTGACACAATCGATACAGGTGCACCGTGAAGTCGCACAACTTGTTGTATGTACATCCGGCTCATCTTTTCCACCGGGTATGTCATACTGTAAGCAATAAAATGAGCTGACTTCGTCAATCGATCCACAATTACCCAAATAGCGTCATGATTCTGCTGTGATCGAGGCAATCCTACTACAAAATCCATCGTTATATGCTCCCACTTCCAACCAGGAATAGGTAGCGGTTGCAACAATCCTGACGGTCTCTGATGTTCGGCCTTGACTTGCTGACACGTCAAACACTTGGATACAAACTCGGCCACATCCTTCTTCATGCCTTCCCACCAGAAATTCCTCTTCAAATCTTTGTACATCTTCGTTCCTCCCGGGTGAACTGTATACCTTGATTTATGTGCTTCTTCCAGGATATCTTTTCTCAAATTCCCACAATCTGGTACACATAATCTGTCTCTGCATCGATACCCTCCGTCACTCCCCCACCTTCCATTCGGTCGGGTCTTTTTCTGACATTTTTACAAACCATGTCTGAAACTTCTCATCTTCTTTCTGAGCTTCAATAACGCGGTCGATAAGAACAGGCTGTAGGATAAGACATCCAAAAAGTTGTCCTTCTCCTCTTTCAGCACTCTGTACATCGAACTCCACCAACGTCTCCAAAGCTCGCCACTCTCTAACCATTAAGGAGGCGATCGTCTCCCGAGTCTGCCTACTCAAAGCATCAGCGACCACATTAGCTTTACCAGGGTGGTATTCCAACGTGAAGTCGTAATCTTTGATCAACTCCATCCATCTGCGCTGCCTCATGTTCAACTCTTTCTGTGTGAACAAATACTTCAGACTCTTGTGATCGGAGAACAAATCAAACTTCTCACCGTAGAGATAATGTCTCCAAATCTTGAGTGCAAAAACCACTGCTGCCAACTCCAAATCATGAATAGGATAGTTCAACTCATTCGGCTTCAGCTGCCTGGATCCATAGGCTATAACTCTGTCATCTTGCATAAGTACACACCCTAGTCCTTGATATGATGCGTCACTAAAGATAGTGAACTTCTCACCAGGCTTGGGTATTGCTAGTACTGGTGCGGTAGTGAGTCTCTCTTTCAACTCTAGAAAGGCTCGCTCATGCTTCTCTGTCCATTCGAATTTCAAATTCTTCTTTGTCAACCCAGTCAATGGTGCAGCTATCTTGGAGAATCCCCCAACAAATCTCCTGTAATAGCCTGCGAGTCCAAGAAAACTCCGAACTTCTGTAGGGTTGCTTGGCCTAACCCAGTTGGATACAGCATCGGTCTTGGACGAATCCACAGAAATTCCTTGAGATGACACCTTGTGTCCCAAAAATTTCACTTCTTGCAACCAGAACTCACACTTACTGAACTTGGCATACAAGTGGTGGTCCTTAAGCGTCTGCATCGTAATCCGAAGATGTTGCTCGTGTTCTTCTCTTGACTTAGAATAGATCAAAATATCATCAATAAAGACGATGACAAACTGATCTAAATAAGGCTTGAATACTCTGTTCATCAGATCCATAAACACTGCCGGGGCGTTCGTTAATCCAAACGGCATCACCAGAAATTCATAATGACCATATCGGGTTCTGAAAGCAGTCTTAGGTATGTCTTCCTTCCGTACCCTCAACTGATGATACCCCGACCTTAGGTCTATCTTGGAAAATATCGTAGCTCCTTGTAGTTGATCAAATAAATCGTCGATCCGAGGCAAAGGATACTTGTTCTTGATTGTCACTCGATTCAATTCTCTGTAGTCGATACACAGCCTGAGCGTCCCGTCCTTCTTCTTCACAAATAACACCGGTGCTCCCCAAGGCGATGTACTTGGACGTACAAAACCTAGGTTCTCGAGCTCTTGAACTTGTCCCTTCAATTCTAGTAGTTCTGTGGGGGCCATTCTGTAGGGAACCTTGGTAATCGGTACGGTACCCGGTATAAGCTCAATACAGAACTCTATACTTCTCTCGGGCGGTAATCCAGAAATGTCTTGAAATACTTCTTCGAAGTCCTTGACTACAGGTATAGATGATGCTGTCACCTCTGTACTGACGACTTCGATGTTGGCTAAACATCTTGTGAGGAACATATCTCCCGAAGGGTTACATTGAAAATCAAAGGGTTGATTCTCATTGTCGGAAAATGTAATTCTCTTCCTCGCACAATCCAACTTCACTTGATTCTGAGACAGCCAATCCATTCCTAGGATTATGTCAAACTCCTTCATCGATAGGACGATCAACCTTGCAGGGATTTCTTGGTCACCTAATCTTAAGGGACAATCCTTGCACACATGTCCTAAACTGACTGCAGCTCCTATTGGTGATGTAGCCTTCAAAGCTTTCTCTAAGCGATGAGGTAAGATACCCAATCTCCGAATTGTATTAACAGATATGAATGATAGAGCAGCACCCGTATCAAATAATACTCTAACATGGGAGTTAAATAGAGTCAATGTACCTTCCACTGCTTGCTGATCAGGTTGAGCTTCTCCATGATCTCCTTCTTCATATTCAGCTCCATCATATCCCGCGGCATCAGGAATAACAGCATTCAAGCGGGTCTGACTCTGTTGTCCATAAGTTGCTTGCTTAGGGGCAGTGCAGAACCTGCTGATGTGACCTGGTTCACCACAGTTGAAGCAGACTATTCCTGGCTGAGTAGCACGCCTTGGTGCCCTGCAGTCCCGAGCCACATGTCCAGGGTTGCCACAGTTGAAGCACTTTACACCACTACTTCCTTCTCCTACTCGGGGTTGAGTCGGATGGGTAATAGCTTGTGCCTTCTTGCTCCCATCAAAGTTCCTCTTCTGTCCTTGGGTACGATTCATTGGTGGTCTATTCCCAAAATTACCCCTCTGAGGCGGTCGGAATTCGAATTGTTTACGGTATACTCGAGCATCCTCTTCCAGGTCGGTAGCCAGGCCGACTAGTCCTTCAAACGATTTGTCTAGGTGGCCGAGAGTCAGGCGACGAATCTGCGGTGCCAACCCTTGGTTATACTTCCGGATCTTCTTCTCCTCAGTATCAACCATGTGCGGGGCAAACCGTGACAGCCTCTCAAACTGTGTGGTATACTCTTGCACCGTCTTGGTTCCTTGCGTCAGATCCATGAATTCCTTCTCTCTTCTGTGCCTCTCCGTAGCCGGGAAGTACTTCTCCAGAAATCTTCCTTTGAACGCTGTCCACGTCATCCCCATCGCAGCTGTGTTTCCGATAGTGGCTATGACCGAGTCCCACCAATCTGCAGCGGCGTCGGTCAGTTGAAAAGTAGCCAATCTCCTCTTGTCCATCTCGTTGCATTGGACAGCTTCGAACATGCGATCCATCTGTCTTAACCATTGCTCCGCCTTCCAGGGATCCGTGGTACCCGCAAATTGCTCGGGTCTGAGCGCACGGAATCTCTCCAGCAGCTTATCTCCCGTCTGGCGGTCTCGTTGGTTTTCATTCGCATTACTAACCCTCTCGAGACGTCTGATAAAAGCTTCAAATATTCCCGTGGGGTCGGCAGCCTCGGGCGCTCCTTCAATCAGATTTCTGTTCCTCCTTGGTCTTCCAGCCATTCTATGCATGATAGAGGTAGTAGAATGAGAAACATGCATGCAACAGTACTATGACGAAAGTTTTCAAAGGAGTATTTATCACTATATCACATACTCGTATTATCACATAAGCATACAATAAAATATATATTAAGTACATATAATACTCGTATTCGAACTAGGGCTGTCTAATAGCAAAGAGGTCGTATTCTTATCCTCTAGACTCTGGGTTGTGGGCCATACTGACTGTTCCGAGATTTGACTCAGGAAGTTGGTCAGTGCCTAAGCTATTAATGAGGGCTATGGTATGCTTTAACTCCTTAGAAACTCGGCTACTATATGTCTGTAGGGGCATCATAAGTTATGGTTATCTCGGCTAATCCTAAATGGATATGTCTGAAGGTATATGAAAATTGCTATCATTCTTGTCGATGTGACAAGACAAACGGGTAATCATTTCTATGATAAAACCAACTTAGAATTTTAGTTTCTGAACTAAGGGTAATCCGTACTAAACTAACACTAGAACTTGGTTGTATAGCTTAGTAAAACTTAAGGGTAACCTATGTCACTAATCTATGGCGTGAATAACTGAGCCTGGTCAATCTAGAAAACCTGGCTCTGATACCACCAAATCCTGTCACGCCCCGACGTAGCATAAATATGGAAAGCGTTTAATTTCCTTTATGGACCCGTAGGTCGCGACAGTTTGAAGGATCGATTCCGTCCCAAAACGTCGAACAACATAAAACCATTAATCAGAGTAGAGCAATCAGGGCTTATAAATTTTTTCTAACTTATTACATCTTATGGTACGGGGTTAACTAAGGCACAGACCGCCTTGAAATAAGACAATAACTTAAAGTCTATTACAGTCATCCTTATTACAAAACTAATCATAACTTAGAGCACATAAACTTAAAGCATATAAAAGTAACATCTCTTCTCAGCAACTGATCTCAATTAGCATAATCATACGGTTCATCCTGATTATTACCTGCAAAGCCTGGACACGAATGTCCAGGACGCATCAACGCCGTCAGCTTCAAGAAGCTGGTGAGTATTAAAAACATAGCTTTGAATGTAAAAACATACTCATTTACCTTTTTCCCATTACCATTTAAATACCACAAGTTTATATTTAAAGATAAAGAGCTTGATAGAAAAACAACCACAACATTATTTAAAAGATAATTTCACACATATGTAACCATGTATGAGGACAATGCACCATCTCATCTAACCGACTCTTTTCTCTCGACAAAACCCAACAACCCTCTATCCTACTCCTGGTATCTTTGAAATACTAAGATAGCCACACTTTAGCAACGGGGCGCCAGGGAGTGTCCAGTTTGCCTCACACTTTGGTCCGGGGTACCAGGGAGTGTCCAATGCCTCACACTTTGAATACCCTAACCGCCATGCAAATACCGGGGCAACCCCCACACAGGTATCCAGACTCGAGTCATTCAGGGAGTGTCTATAGGCCACACTTTAGCACTTCCATGGGTGCCAGTGAGTGTCCAAGTTCGGCTTCACACACTTTAACGCTTCCATGGGCGTCAGGGAGTGTCCATTTTTGCCACCTTCGTATTTCAAAGACACCCTCATCCTCTTTTTCAACTCCAACCACAATCACATCCACAACCACAACCATAACCACAGCCACAATTACAACCACAACCACAACCACAACCACAACTCAAACTCATACTCTTTCCACACAATCATTACTCTTTTCCACACTATCATTACTCTTTTACACACTACCAACACTCACCATGCATGTACAACTGACTCCACATGAATGTCATCAAACTTTAAACATAAAGGAATTCACAGAATTAAAGAAATAATACGCGTACGGGGATTGAAAATTCGTAATTCATTGCCTTAATCATTTTAAACATAACTAATAGCATTCTAAAAACTGTTACTAAAATCCTCGTTTTCTGTCCAAACGGTGCAGAATCTGAGAAAATTGCATTAGACGAAAAGTGTGCAGAATCGAGTTTTGCTTGGGACAACGCGGGCAGAACCTTAAATTTCATTCGTTTTCCTAACAAAAATCTGAAAACAAAATTCTGCTACTGTTAAAATTAAAAGAGAAAATATTAGATTGAATTTCTAATATACTTTTTCTGCTACTGTAATCCTCATTTTCTGCCCAAACGGTGCAAAATCTGAGAAAATTGCATTAGACGAAAAGTGTGCAGAATCGAGTTTTACTTGGGACACCGCGGGCAGAACCTTAAATTTCATTCGTTTTCCTAACAAAAATCTGAAAACAAAATTCTGCTACTGTTAAAATTAACTACCTAAATCAGTAAATAAGGAATGAGTTACATTTGGAGTGAGTTAGTAATACTCACCGTGATGTAGATTGAAGAAGTTGTTGAGAAAGAAATACAAGAATTAAGAATCTCCAATTTCAAGCTTGGCTATGGAGGATTGAGCTCTTCAAATTCTGAAATTATTATCTCTCTATGTGACTCTCTCAAGCTCTCTATGTTAGGAGTGTAGAATGTGTAGTGTGGTTGGGTGTATAAATACTCAAACTCCCACTTAGAAAACATTTGCCAAACATCCCACTCATTCTCCATTAATCTCCACTAATTACAAAGAAAGTGCAACAATGATGTGTAAATATACACTTGCAATTCATAATGCTCCATTGATAATTGAAAGGGTAGGTGGAGTTGGTGTGGGTCAAGGTGTGTTTGGGAATCAAGCTTATGGCATTAGGACAACACACATACTACAAGCATTTGCCAAACAAGGCCTAAGGGAAAACTTTAGCAATAATAATTGGGTATAAAAAAATTCGTCCAATCAGTTACTCCCAAAATTCTTTGGAAGTTTAACACTGCGCGGACAGTTTTAAACCTAAACTAGTATTTTCGTGAAACGGTGTTTATCACAAAAATACAGAAAATTCATTTTAATGTTAGAAAGAGTTTTCTGATTTTATAAAAATACAGTTGGAGTTTAAAAGAAATAATTCCACCGTTTGAAATACAGATTTGAAATTTAACACAGGTATTGCCAGTTTTTAGGAAAATTGCATTTTGACCCCAAAAGTAATTTCAATAATGAGATTAGTCAAGAAATAAATTTTTCACATAAGAATTTAAATAAAGGCAGACAATGTATATTTAATTTTAAATATGGCAATGCAAGAAAATGGGGGTTATTACAACCATTATTTAGGAACTGATCGAACCAATCTGGACATTCAAAAAATATCCAATTATTCCCTTATAATGTTTAAATATCCAAACTTGTTTTTTTACGTGTCCAACGTTGTTCCATGAATGTCAAATTCTGCGCCTACGTTGGACAGTAAGAAAACAAGTTTGGATATTAAGACAAATAATGTGAACATCCTTAACAAACAGTGGGAGATTCTTAAAAATTTGTGGGAGATTATAAACAAATTGTGGGGGGATTTTTAGCAAATATGGGAAATAATGAATGCAACATGGGAGATGACAACTATTGTAGGGGAATTCCCCACAATTGTAAAGAATCCCCCACAGTTTGTCTATACTCCCCCACAAACTGCGGGATATGAGGGATTCTTAACAAATATGGGGAATGATGAACAAATTGTTCAGAATCCCCCATATTCCATTAGAATCCTCCAAAAATTGTTATAAATCCCTCCACATTGGTTAGCAAACAGTGGGGGATCCTTAGCAAACAGTGGGGGATTCTTAACAAACTGTGGGGGATTTTTAGCACATATTAGGAATAGTGAACAAATATGCAACATGGGAGATGACAACTGTTGTAAGGGAATCCCCCAAAATTGTAAAGAATCCCTCACAGTTTGTCTAGAGTCCCCCACAAACTGTTGTATATGGGGGATTCTTAACAAACTGTGGGGTGTAATTAACAAACATGGAGAATGATGAACAAATTAATAAGAATCCCTCACATTGGTTAAGAATCCCCCATATTCCATTAGAATCCTCCACAAATTGTTACAAATCCCCCAGATTGATTAAGAATTCCCCACAGTTTGTTTTGATTCGCCCACATTGGTTAAGAGTTACCCACAGTTTGTTAAGAATCCTCCACAATTCATAAAGAACTAAAGAATCCCCCACAGTATGTCTACAGTTCCCCACAAACTGTGGGATATGGGGGATTCTTAACAAACTGTGGGTATAATTAATAAATATGGAGAATAATGAACAAATTGTTAAGAATCCCCCATATTCCATTGGGGTATTCTGTGGGGGATCCTTAATAAACAGTGGGAGATTCTAATAAATTTGTGGGGGATTCTAAACAAACTGTGAGGGATTTTAAGCAAATATGGAGAATAATGAACAAATATGCAACATGGGAGATAACAACTACTGTAGGGGAATTCCCCACAATTGTCAAGAATCCCCCACATTTTGTCTACAGTTCCCCACAAACTGTGGGATATGAGGATTCTCAACCAACTGTTGGGTATAATTAACAAATATAGGGAATGATGAACAAATTGTTAAGAATCCCTCACAGTGGTTAAGACTCCCCCATTTTCCATTGGGGTATTTTGTGGGGGATTCTTAACAAACTGTGGAGGGTTTTAGCAAATATGGGGAATAATGAACAAATATGCAACATGAGAGATGACAACTATTGCAGGGGAATCCCCCACAATTGTAAAGAATCCCCCACAGTTTGTCTAGAGTCCCCCAAAACTGTTGTATATGGGGGATTCTTAACAAATTGTGGGGTATAATTAACAAACATGGAGAATCATGAACAAATCGCTAAAAATCCCTCACATTAGTTAAGAATCCCCCATATTCCATTGGGATATTCTCTGGGGGATCCTTAACAAACAGTGGGGGATTTTTATAAATTTATGGGGGATTCTAAAAAAACTGTGAGGGATTTTAAGCAAATATGGGGAATAATGAACAAATATGCAACATGGGAGATGACAACTATTGTGGGGAATAAAGAACAAATAGGCAACATTAGAGATGACAACTATGTAGGAAAATTCTCCACAATTGTCAAGAATCCCCTACAGTTGTCTTGAGTCCCCCACAAACTATGGGATATGGAGGATTCTTAACTAACTGTGGGGTATAATTAACAAATATGGGGAATGATGAACATATTGGTAAGAATCCCTCACATTGGTTAAGAATCCCCCATATTCCATTGGGGTATTTTGTGGGGGGTCCTTAACAAAAGTGGGGGATTCTTAAAAATTTGTGGAGGATTCTTAACAAACTGTGGGTTGTTTTAGCATATATGGGGAACACTGAATAAATATGCAACATAGGAGATGACAACTATTATAGGGGAATTCCCAACAATTGTAAATAATTCCCCACAGTTTGTCTAGAGTCCCCCACAAACTGTTGTATATGGGGGAATCTTCAACAAAAGTGGGGGATTCTTAACAAACTGTGGGGGGTTTTAGCAAATATGGGGAATAACGAACAAATATGCAACATGGGAGATGACAACTATTGTAGGGGAATCCCCCACCATTGTAAAGAATCCCCCACAGTTTGTCTAGAGTCCCCCACAAACTGTTGAATATGGGGGATTCTTAACAAACTATGGGGTATAATTAACAAACATGAAGAATGATGAAAAAATTGTTAAGAATCCCTAATATTGGTTAAGAATCCCCCATATTCCATTGGGGTATTCTGTGGGGGATCCTTAACAAACAGTGGGGGATTTTTATAAATTGGTGGGGATTCTAAACAAACTGTGGGGAATTTTAAGCAAATATGGGAAATAATTAACAAATATGCAATTTGGGAGATGACAACTATTGTAGGAGAATTCCCCATAATTGTCAAGAATCCCCCACAGTTGTCTTGAGTCCCCCACAAACTATGGGATATGGAGGATTCTTAACTAACTGTGGGGTATAATTAACAAATATAGGGAATGATGAATAAATTGTTAAGAATTCCTCACATTGGTTAAGAATCCCCCATATTCCATTGGGGTATTTTGTGGAGGATCCTTAATTAAAGTGGAGAATTCCTAACTAACTGTGGGGTATAATTAACAAATATGGGAAATGATGAACAATTTGTTAAGAATCCCTCATATTCGATTGGGGTATTTTGTGGGGGATCCTTAACAAAAGTGGGGGACTCTTAAAATTTTGTGGGGGATTCTTAACAAACTTTGGGTGATTTTAGCAAATATGGGGAATAATGAACAAATATTCAACATGGGAGATGACAGCTATTGTAGGGGAATCCCCCACAATTGTAAAGAATCCTCCACAGTTTGTCTAGAGTCCCCCATAAACTGTTGTATATGGGGGATTATTTAACAAAAGTGGGGGATTCTTAGCAAACTGTGAGGGGTTTTAGCAAATATGGGGAATTATGAACAAATATGCAACATGGGAGATGACAACTATTGAAGGGGAATCCCCCACAATTGTAAAGAATCCCTCACAGTTTGCCTAGAGTCCCCCACAAACTGTTGTATATGGGGGATTCTTAACAAACTGTGGGGTATAATTAACAAACATGGAGAATGATGAACAAATTGTTAAGAATCCCTCTTATTGGTTAAGAATCCCCCACAGTTTGTCTATATTCCCCCACAAACTGCGGGATACGAGGGATTCTTAACAAATATGGGGAATGATGAATAAATTGTTCAGAATCCCCCATATTCCATTAGAATTCTCCAAAAATTGTTATAAATCCCTCCACATTGGTTAGCAAACAGTGGGGGATCCTTAGCAAACAGTGGGGGATTCTTAACAAACTGTGGAGGATTTTTAGCACATATTGGGAATAGTGAACAAATATCCAACATGGGAGATGACAACTGTTGTAAGGGAATTCCCCACAATTGTAAAGATTCCCCCACAGTTTGTCTTGAGTCCCCCACAAACTGTTGTATATGGGGGATAATTAAGAAACTGTGGGGTATAATTAACAAACATGGAAAATGATGAACAAATTAATAAGAATCCCTCACATTGGTTAAAGAATCCCCCACAGTTTGTCTATACTCCCCCAAAACTGAAGGATATGAGGGATTCTTAACAAATAAGGGGAATGATGAACAAATTGTAGGGGAATTCCCCATAATTGTTAAGAATCCCTCACATTGGTTAAGAATCCCCCATATTCGATTGGGGTATTTTGTGGGGGATCCTTAACAAAACCGGGGAATTCTTAAAAATTTGTGGGAGATTCTTAACAAACTGTGGGTTGTTTTAGCAATTATAGGGAATAATGAATATATGCAACAGAGGAGATGACAACTATTGTAGGGGAATCCCCAATAATTGTAAAGAATTCCCCACAGTTTGTCTCGAGTCCCCCACAAACTGTTGTATATGGGGGATTCTTCAACAAAAGTAGGGGATTCTTAACAAACTATGGGGGGTTTTAGCAAATATGGGGATTAACGAACAAATATGCAACATGGTAGATGACAGCTATTGTAGGAGAATCCCCCACCATTGTAAAGAATCCACCACAATTTGTCTAGAGTCCCCCACAAACTGTTGTATATGGGGATTCTTAACAAACTATGGGGTATAATTAACAAATATGAAGAATGATGAACAAATTGTTAAGAATCCCTCATATTGGTTAAGAATCCCCCATATTCCATTGGGGTATTCTATGGAGGATCCTTAACAAATAGTGGGGGATTCTTATAAATTGGTGGGGGATTCTAAACAAACTGTGGGGGATTTTAAGCAAATAAGGGAAATAATGAACAAATATGCAATATGGGAGATGACAACTATTGTAGGAGAATTCCCCAAAATTGTCAAAAATCCCCACAGTTGTCTTGAGTACCCCACAAACTATGAGATTTGGAGGATTTCTAACTAACTGTGGGGTATAATTAACAAATATGGGGAATGATGAATAAATTGTTAAAATTCCTCACATGGGTTAAGAATCCCCCATATTCCATTGGGGTATTTTGTAAAGGATCCTTAATAAAAGTGGAGGATTCATAACTAACTGTGGGGTATAATTAACAAATATGGGGAATTATGAACAAATTGTTAAGAATCCCTCACATTGGTTAAGAATCCCCCATATTGCATTGGGGTATTTTGTGGGGGATCCATAACAAAAGTTGGGGATTCTTAAAAATTTGTGGGGATTCTTAACAAACTGTGGGTTGTTTTAGCATATATGGGGAATAATGAACAAATATGCAACATAGGAGATGACAAATATTGTAGGGAATCCCCAACAATTGTAAAGAATTCCCCACAGTTTGTCTAGAGTCCCCCACAAACTGTTGTATATGGGGGATTCTACAACAAAAGTGGGGGATTCTTAACAAACTGTGGGGGGTTTTAGCAAATATGGGGAATAACGAACAAATATGGAACATGGGAGATGACAACTATTGTAGGGGAATCCCCCACCATTGTAAAGAATCCCCAACAGTTTGTCTAGAATCCCCCACAAACTGTTGTATATGGGAGATTCTTAACAAACTGTGGGGTATAATTAACAAACATGAAGAATGATGAACAAATTGTTAAGAATCCCACATATTGGTTAAGAATCCCCCATATTCCATTGGGGTATTCTGTGGGGGATCCTTAACAAACAGTGAGGGATTATTATAAATTGGTGGGGGATTCTAAACAAACTGTGGGGGATTTTAAGCAAATATGGGAAATAATGAACAAATATGCAATATGGGAGATGACAACTATTGTAGGAGAATTCCCCACAATTGTCAAGAATCCCCCACAGTTGTCTTGAGTCCCCCACAAACTATGGGATATGGAGGATTCTTAACTTACTGTGGGGTACAATTAACAAATATGGGGAATGATGAATAAATTATTAAGAATTCCTCACATTGGTTAAGAATCCCCCATATTCCATTGCGGTATTTTGTGGAGGATCCTTAATAAAAGTGGAGAATTCCTGTAGTAACCCGTGTTTTCATGTTTAAATTGACGATTTAGACTTCGTGTGCGATTTTAGCGAAAATTGGTCACAGGGGTATTTTGGTCATTTTTTCAATTTTATAAGTCATGAACTAAAAATATATTTTTTTGGGAAAAGTTGCGTGAGATTAAATGATTTGGTATTCGTGTTGGAAGTTAAGATTTTTCGAGTCATATTTAAAATTAAATCTAATATTTTCTCTTTTAATTTTAAAAGTAGCAGAATTTTGTTTTCAGATTTTTGTTAGGAAAACGAATGAAATTTAAGGTTCTGCTCGCGAAGTCCCAAGCAAAACTCGATTCTGCACACTTTTCGTCTAATGCAATTTTCTCAGATTCTGCACCGTTTGGGCAGAAAACGAGGATTACAGTAGCAGTTTTAGTGTATCAGAAATTAAATCTAATATTTCTCTTTTAATAATTAGATTGTTAGGCCATTATGTTTGGTTATTTATACACTAATATTAGTGGAGTTATAGGTGCATTAGTGTATGTTTACATCATCTTGCATATTCCTTATAAACTACCAATTAATTAGAAGTTAGTGGATTGTTAGGCCAATGTCTCTAAGTGGAGTTATAGGTGCATTAGTGTATGTTTACATCATCTTGCATATTCCTTATGAACTACCCATTAATTAGAAGTTAGTGGATTGTTAGGCCAATGTCTCTAAGTGGAGTTATAGGTGCATTAGTGTATGTTTACATCATCTTGCATATTCCTTATAAACTACCCATTAATTAGAAGTTAGTGGTTAATAAGTGGATTGTTAGGCCATTGTCTCCAAGTGGAAGCTTGGCTATTTATACACTCACATACTCTCTCAAACACACACATTCTACACTTCTAGCATAGAGAGCTTGAAAGAGTCACACATAGAGAGATTTATATATATATATACACAATTATAGATATACATACACCTAGAGTTAGAAGAAGAAGAAGAAGAAGAAGAAGAGAAGTGTTTGGGAGTTGCTCAACATCATTTATAGGTACCGGGTTGTGTACAATATGCTTTCTAAATTCTCCGGAGTATTTCTTTGTTATCTCTACTTGTACTCTTTTTGCAGTTATGTTGTGTTTTCATTTGGAATCAATGAGTATGTGTTTATTGCTAAGTGCTATGGGACTAAAGGGTCATGAGCAAGGAGCACCTACCAACAGTCCAACAGGCCTCAGAGACCGACGTACTGGAGACGGGTGAGGTGAGGTGAGGTGTCTCTTGCTATGTGATCAAGAGGAACCTGGTATGATGCTATTGGTATGAGCGTTTGGGTAGTGCGAGCAGTTGGGTTGTGAGACTGGTCAATTGATTTGATGTCATTCTATGTATTTGATTGTCATTATCCTTTTGAGCCTTTATTATTCATGTCATATTGTATACTTCCCGGTATGGTTTTTAGATGCAGGCAGTGCCGGTAACCGAAGCCTAGAAGGAAGATAAGGTTAAGGATGATATAGGAGATCCGTGGAGAATATGAACCTGCTGGGAGTTTTAAAGAAATTTTGTATTTTTTATTTTAAAGAATCAAGTGTGATTTATTTAATTTTTCAATAGAAATACGCTTATTTTTGCGGGGCGTCACAAATGGTATCAGAGCCTGTCCCCAGCCGGAAATGTAGGACTAAGTCAAGGTTAGATAGTCTACATCGCCTGGGAGGAGTCAGAGAAGGTTGAAAAAAAAAAAAAAAAAAAATTTGTTATTTTATAAAACAAAATATGCTATATTTGTTTTAAACATTATTTTTAGAAATTTATGAAGTTATTTACCAAATGCTTTTATCTCTAGATTTCGGGACGAAATCTCTATTAAGGAGGGTAGATTGTAGTAACCCGTGTTTTCATGTTTAAATTGACGATTTAGACTTCGTGTGCGATTTTAGCGAAAATTGGTCACAGGGGTATTTTGGTCATTTTTTCAATTTTATAAGTCATGAACTAAAAATATATTTTTTTGGGAAAAGTTGCGTGAGATTAAATGATTTGGTATTCGTGTTGGAAGTTAAGATTTTTCGAGTCATATTTAAAATTAAATCTAATATTTTCTCTTTTAATTTTAACAGTAGCAGAATTTTGTTTTCAGATTTTTGTTAGGAAAACGAATGAAATTTAAGGTTCTGCCCGCGAAGTCCCAAGCAAAACTCGATTCTGCACACTTTTCGTCTAATGCAATTTTCTCAGATTCTGCACCGTTTGGGCAGAAAACGAGGATTACAGTAGCAGTTTTAGTGTATCAGAAATTAAATCTAATATTTCTCTTTTAATAATTAGATTGTTAGGCCATTATGTTTGGTTATTTATACACTAATATTAGTGGAGTTATAGGTGCATTAGTGTATGTTTACATCATCTTGCATATTCCTTATAAACTACCAATTAATTAGAAGTTAGTGGATTGTTAGGCCAATGTCTCTAAGTGGAGTTATAGGTGCATTAGTGTATGTTTACATCATCTTGCATATTCCTTATGAACTACCCATTAATTAGAAGTTAGTGGATTGTTAGGCCAATGTCTCTAAGTGGAGTTATAGGTGCATTAGTGTATGTTTACATCATCTTGCATATTCCTTATAAACTACCCATTAATTAGAAGTTAGTGGTTAATAAGTGGATTGTTAGGCCATTGTCTCCAAGTGGAAGCTTGGCTATTTATACACTCACATACTCTCTCAAACACACACATTCTACACTTCTAGCATAGAGAGCTTGAAAGAGTCACACATAGAGAGATTTATATATATATATACACAATTATAGATATACATACACCTAGAGTTAGAAGAAGAAGAAGAAGAAGAAGAAGAGAAGTGTTTGGGAGTTGCTCAACATCATTTATAGGTACCGGGTTGTGTACAATATGCTTTCTAAATTCTCCGGAGTATTTCTTTGTTATCTCTACTTGTACTCTTTTTGCAGTTATGTTGTGTTTTCATTTGGAATCAATGAGTATGTGTTTATTGCTAAGTGCTATGGGACTAAAGGGTCATGAGCAAGGAGCACCTACCAACAGTCCAACAGGCCTCAGAGACCGACGTACTGGAGACGGGTGAGGTGAGGTGAGGTGTCTCTTGCTATGTGATCAAGAGGAACCTGGTATGATGCTATTGGTATGAGCGTTTGGGTAGTGCGAGCAGTTGGGTTGTGAGACTGGTCAATTGATTTGATGTCATTCTATGTATTTGATTGTCATTATCCTTTTGAGCCTTTATTATTCATGTCATATTGTATACTTCCCGGTATGGTTTTTAGATGCAGGCAGTGCCGGTAACCGAAGCCTAGAAGGAAGATAAGGTTAAGGATGATATAGGAGATCCGTGGAGAATATGAACCTGCTGGGAGTTTTAAAGAAATTTTGTATTTTTTATTTTAAAGAATCAAGTGTGATTTATTTAATTTTTCAATAGAAATACGCTTATTTTTGCGGGGCGTCACAATTCCTAACTAACTGTGGGGTATAATTAACAAATATGGGGAATGATGAACAAATTGTTAAGAATCCCTCACATTGGTTATGAATCCCCCATATTCCATTGGGGTATTTTGTGGGGGATCCTTAACAAAAATGGGGAACTCTTAAAATTTTGTGGGGGATTCTTAACAAACTTCGGGTGATTTTAGCAAATAAGGGGAATAATGAACAAATATGCAACATGGGAGATGACAACTGTTGTAGGGGAATCTCCAACGATTGTAAAGAATCCTCCACAGTTTGTCTAGAGTCCCCCATAAACTGTTGTATATGGGGGATTATTTAACAAAAGTGGGGGATTCTTAGCAAACTGTGGGGGTTTTAGCAAATATGGGGAATAATGAACAAATGTGCAACCTGGTCGATGACAACTATTGTAGGGGAATCCCCCACAATTGTAAAGAATCTGTCACAATTTGTCTAGAGTCCCCCACAAACTGTTGTATATGGGGGATTCTTAACAAACTGTGGGATATAATTAACAAACATGGAGAATGATGAACAAATTGTTAAGAATCCCTCATATTGGTTAAAAATCCCCCATATTCCATTGGGGTATTCTGTGGGGAATCCTTAACAAACAGTGGGGGATTCTTATAAATTTGTGGGGGATTATAAACAAACTGTGGGTGATTTTAAGCATATATCGGGAATAGTGAACAAATATACAACATGGTCGATGACAACTATTGTAGGGAAATCCCCCACAATTGTAAAGAATCCCTCACAGTTTGTCTAGAGTCCCCCACAAACTGTTGTAGATGGGGGATTATTAACAAACTATGGGGTATAATTAACAAAGATGGAGAATGATGAACAAATTGTTAAGAATCCCTCATACTGGTTAAGAATCCCCCATATTTCATTGGGGTATTCTTTGGGGGATCCTTAACAAACAGTGGGGGATTCTTATAAATTTATGGGGGATTCTAAACAAACTGTGGGTGATTTTAAACATATACAGGGAATAATGAACAAATATGCAACATTGGAGATGACATCTTTTGTAGGGAAATTCCCCACAATTGTTAAGAATCCTCCACAGTTGTCTTGAGTCCCCCACAAACTATGGGATATGGAGGATTCTTGACTGACTGTGGGGTATAATTAACAAATATGGGGAATGATGAATAAATTGTTAAAAATCCCTCACATTGGCTAAGAATACCCCATATTCCATTGGGATATTTTGTGGGGGATCCTTAACGAAAGTGGAGGATTCTTAACTAACTGTGGAGTATAATTAACAAATATGGGGAATAATGAAAAAATTATTAAGAATCCCTCACATTGGTTAAGAATCCCTCATATTCCATTGGGGTATTTTGTGGGGGATCCTTAACAAAAGTGGGGGACTCTTAAAATTTTGTGGGGGATTCTTAACAAACTTCGGGTGATTTTAGCAAATATCGGGAATAATGAACAAATATGCAACATGGGAGATGACAACAATTGTAAGGGAATCCCCCACAATTGTAAAGAATCCCCCTCAGTATGTGTAGAGTCCCCCACAAACTGTTGTATATGGGATTCTTAACAAACTATGCGGTATAATTAACAAACATGAAGATTGATGAACAAATTGTTAAGAATCTCTCATATTGGTTAAGAATCCCCCATATTCCAGTGTGGTATTCTGTGGGGGATCCTTAACAAACAGTGGGGGATTCTTATAAATTGGTGGGGGATTCTAAACAAACTGTGAGGGATTTTAAGCAAATATGGGAAATAATGAACAAATATGCAATATGGGAGATGACAACACATGTAGGAGAATTCCCCACAATTGTCAAGAATCCCCCACAGTTGTCTTGAGTCCCCCCCACAAACTATGGGATATGGAGGATTCTTAACTAACTGTGGGGTATAATTAACAAGTTTGGGGAATGATGAATAAATTATTAAGAATTCCTCACATTGGTTAAGAATCCCCCATATTCCATTGCGGTATTTTGTGGAGGGTCCTTAATAAAAGTGGATAATTCCTAACTAACTGTGGGGTGTAATTAACAAATATGGGGAATGATGAACAAATTGTTAAGAATCCCTCACATTGGTTAAGAATCCCCCATATTCCAATGAGGTATTTTGTGGGGGATCCTTAACAAAAGTGGGGAACTCTTAAAATTTTGTGGGGGATTCTTAACAAACTTCGGGTGATTTTAGCCAATAAGGGGAATAATGAACAAATATGCAACATGGGAGATGACAACTGTTGTAGGGGAATCTCCAACAATTGTAAAGAATCCTCCACAGTTTGTCTAGAGTCCCCCATAAACTGTTGTATATTGGGGATTATTTAACAAAAGTGGGGGATTCTTAGCAAACTGTGGGGGTTTTAGCAATTATGGGGAATAATGAACAAATGTGCAACATGTTTGATGACAACTATTGTAGGGGAATCCCCCACAATTGTAAAGAATCCGTCACAGTTTGTCTAGAGTCCCCCACAAACTGTTGTATATGGGGGATTCTTAACAAACTGTGGGGTATAATTAACAAACATGGAGAATGATGAACAAATTGTTAAGAATCCCTCATATTGGTTAAAAATCCCCCATATTCCATTGGGGTATTCTGTGGGGGATACTTAACAAACAGTGGGGGATTCTTATAAATTTGTGGGGGATTATAAACAAACTGTGGGTGATTTTAAGCATATATCGGGAATAGTGAACAAATATACAACATGGTTGATGACAACTATTGTAGGGAAATCCCCCACAATTGTAAAGAATCCCTCACAGTTTGTCTAGAGTCCCCCACAAACTATGGGATATGGAGGATTCTTGACTGACTGTGGGGTATAATTAACAAATATGGGGAATGATGAATAAATTGTTAAGAATCCCTCACATTGGCTAAGAATACCCCATATTCCATTGGGATATTTTGTGGGGGATCCTTAACGAAAGTGGAGGATTCTTAACTAACTGTGGGGTATAATTAACAAAAATGGGGAATGATGAAAAAATTATTAAGAATCCCTCACATTGGTTAAGAATCCCTCATATTCCATTGGGGTATTTTGTGGGGGATCCTTAACAAAAGTGGGGGACTCTTAAAATTTTGTGGGGGATTCTTAACAAACTTCGTGTGATTTTAGCAAATATCGAGAATAATTAACAAATATGCAACATGGGAGATGACAACAATTGTAAGGGAATCCCCCACAATTGTAAAGAATCCCCCTCAGTATGTGTAGAGTCCCTGTAACACCTGTAATTTTCTGTCATTAATAATATTAGCTTTTCCGAATTTCTGTATTGGACCGACTATATTAATATATTATTATTTTAATTACGTGACGGTATGGACGTGTTGTAGTATTACCATATAGACTGTAGTAACCATACCAACTCGACCATAATAAGATTTAACTTAGTCCCGTACCCGTACCCGGACATTAGAAATAATACCCGGTTGTACGTAAATCGAGACCGACACGCATATCGAGAAACTTATGCACGTAAATCAAGAAAGTTGCACACAACCCGAGGTGGGCCCCACATGGCCGGCCATGTGGCAACCACATGACATCCCTTTGGACACATGTCCACTTAATGGACACATGTCCACTTCATGGACACATGTCCTATGCATGTAACATGCAAATGACACCTAAGCTAATGCACTTTCTATATATAACATGCACATGCACACAATTGACACACTTTGTCTCTTATAATCTGCACTTAAGTAAAGAAATTAGAGCTGGAGTTATAAGTTCATATAGGAGAAGAAGAAGGTGACACCATTGAAGTTGAAGTTCAAGCTCCATCAAGCTCAAGAACAACATCAAGCTTAATTTCAAGCTTTGGTGAGTAAATTGTGAGTAATCTAACTCAATTTAGAACACATATAATATGTACTAATGTTTGGTAGAAGTTGATGTTGTTGTGTTGAAGTTTCCATGACATGCAAGACAAATACATAAATCTGAGAAACTGAAACTCTCAGCAGAACATAGTTTAGTAAAAGGAATGTTTTGTGTAGCTCAAAAATCCGAATTAAGCTAGGTTTTTTTTTGTGGTAAAAGCTAACTCATATATCTACAAATAACTCTTCTATAGCTCAGTCTAGAAATCAATCCATCATGGGTGAAATGCATGTACAATGCAGTGTTATAAACCTGGGAAAACAGAAACTTCCAGCAGAACGTAGTTTAGTAAAATGGATGTTTTGAGGAGCTCAAAAATCCGAATTAAGCTAGGTTTTTTTGTGGTAAAAGCTAACTCATATATCTACAAATAACTCTTCTATAGCTCAGTCTAGAAATCACTCCTTCATGGGTGAAATGCATGTACAACGCAGTGTTATAAATCTGAGAAACTGAAACTCTCTGCAGAACATAGTTTAGTAAAATGAATGTTTTGTGCAGTTCAAAAATGCGAATTAAGCTAGGTTTTTTTATGGTGATAGATAACTCATTTATCTACAAATAACCCTTCTTTAGCTCAGTCTAAAAACCCCTCCTTAATAGGTCAAATCCACGTACAATGCAGTACTAAAAATCTGGGACAGAACAGTCCGAGATATAAGAAATGTCTTGTAAAATAAATAGTTTGAGTAGCTCAAAAATGTTATTGAAGCTAGATTTTTTTTGTACATGAAGATATACCTATTATCTACAATGTTTTAGTTTTGAGTTTGATCTACAAAGCAATTTATCATGCCCAAATAAATCATGTTAATTCAGTCAACACAGTGAAAATGTATCCTGGCAGATTGTGTAGCTTTTTGTATAATGTTTTGTTTATGCATGGTGTTGATTGTTGATGCTAGTTTTCCGGTACATGTGTTCTTATGAAAATCTCATGCTATGGTAGTGCTATCGTGTAGATGATGATGTTAAGGGTTTCGGCTATGTGTTTATTGGTATTAAATTCACGTTATAAATCCATGAGCTATGTGCTATGCTTTCTATTTTTGTGAATATAGTTTAATGTCCGTTGGAAAGTTCATACCCAAACTATAAGTGTATTGTATGGCACAATTATTGCATTAATAAGTGATCGGGAAAGTTTCCATCATAAGTATATTAAGAGGAAAACGGAATGTCGGACGTATAGCGAAATATTAACGGTTATAAATGGATGATATTAATGAACTAAACTACGAAACGTGCGAACGCGTAAAATAACGATAAAACCTTCAACAACAGATTTAATGCGAATAAGGGACATTGGGCCTCGTTTCTAGTCGTGTGTCTACTGGTCAAAGTTGGTTCGTGAACTTTTGTGTCGTGTTTGGATAATTCTTGTGAAGTTGGTCTCTCGATTATTCCATGGAGTCGATTGGTGAGTTATGTTTTGTTCCTTGATTTGAGGATCGGCATGACGTGTTCGGTCAAGTGCGGATGACCTGAGGATCGTCGTGACGTGTTCGATCAAGTGGTTGATTATTTTTCCGCACCCTTGGACTGAGGATCGGCATGAAGTGTTCGGTTATGTACGGGTGACCTGAGGATCGGCATGACGTGTTCGTCCAAGTGATTATTAATTTCCCGTACCCTTGGTCTGAGGATCGGCATGACGTGTTCGGTAACGTGCGGGCGACCTGAGGATTGGCATGACGTGTTCGACCAAGAGATTGTTAATGTCCCGCACACTTATGCCATTTGGGCGACAGTTTGAGTGCCAGTTGGGTGACAGTTAACTATTCATTGTTGAGTGTTGTACTTTCTTGACCAGTAAATGCGTTTGGAGTTAAGTCTTCTTTCAGTCAATGTCATTGGTCAGTTCAGTTCTGGGTTAAGTTTCAAAAGGAATGATTGGGTTTTAATAAGACGTGGTTTTGAGAATAAGAAAAGACGAACAAGACATAGTATCGAGAATAAGAAATGATGAACGAGATATGGTTTTGAGAAATAAGAAGAGATGAAGAATAACTTACCTTAAGCGGTGGTAACCTTAAGGGGACCCTCACTTAGCTTAACCGCTAACGGCTTTTCATGCCGCTGGACCTTCCACGTCTAGCCTTTGCAGGTCCAGACGGAGCCGAATGCTATCAAGACGCGGACTATACTACTGAAGACTATGCTGGTGAAGATTACTACAAGGAAGGCTACGGTTTCGCCAGCTGAAGACTTTTGGAGCTTGTCTTTTGTTATAGTTATGTTACTATTATGTTAGTGATGTAATAGTTTAGCTAGTATTGTAATATGTATCTTTTGGATATCTTTTTTGGCCTGTAATATACTACTGATGTAAGACTTGGATGTTTTAAATTTCTGCTTCCGCTGAACTTAGTCACTTTCCCATATCACATTATTGTTATAAGCATGTTTGGACAATCAGGTGACACTCACAACCAGTCACGTGTCTACGAACCCATAAAGGAAATTTATTTTTCCCTATTTTTGGTACTTCGGGGCGTGACAGGGATTTTTGGTATCAGAGCTTTAGGTTTAGACGCGCTCACTGATTGTCCTACACCTTAAGTTATGAGCCTAAGATTTACCTTGTATTAGTACTGACACTAAGTTAGCTCCTCTTGAATGACTATGGAGTCGAGCTTCATTTATGATAATTTCGGTGGTCACTATAATCGCGATGGTCGTATCTAGCCTGCCGACCCTGTACTATATCGACAGCGGATCTGCTAGAGGGCAAGGCATATCTTAGAGGAGGACATACGGAGAGCTGTGCTTATCTATACATTGTAGTATCTGGATCGAGTTCAGCCCGATTCGATCTATGCTTCAGAGACTACCATACTTATTCACCAGGAGCTTATCAGCATGACTCAGGACGAGGCACTATATGACGATATACTCTTCCCGATTATCATGGCCGCACTAGCACCACCATTCTCACCTGAGCCCATACCAGAGCTAGATGCTGATTTAGATCCCATGGATACAGATAGCGACAATGACATAGCGAGTGGAGAGGATTCTGTAGGCAGTGACCACTCAACAGACGACCCATCTAATGGTGATGACACAGATGACGACGATGACCTGACAATTGAGGACGATCCGGCAAGTAGCGACGATGAGCCGATCGAGGAGGTTGATCCAGTAGACGATCTTCAGAGAGCAGAGAATGATGTACACGACCATCCAGCACCAGCAGTTGATGGGGACAAGATGATACCGATGCCTGAGCAGAACCACGAAGCAGATCTAGCTGACATCGAGGAGGAGCAGGAGGACCCTAAGGAGGAGTTCTTAGAGGGCCCGTAATAGATAATAAGAGAGGCAAACTTTACCTTAGATATGGTAGGCAAGTACCATAGTAAGCAGTCATATCCTTTCTACTCATTCCACTCCTTTTGAGTAAATCGATGCTTTCTATTCTAATGGCCATTTCTTCTAAAAATGGTATCTATATGTTTTGTAAAGTGGCTCCGATTACTGTCAATAATTATTGTGATACACTCCTTGATAAGTAATTCATTTCCTTGAATTTTTAGAAATTTCCCATTCAACAATTCTTGAGTATGTACCTTGATCACCCGATTCTTGACAAATTCTTTTGAGAACAAGTTCGAGCACTGGTACTGGAAAGTCATTCTTTTGACTTATTATTCTTTGAACTAAAATCTTGAAAGCTCATTGTCTTTAAGATTATTCTAAATAAATTTGATTACTAATATTACAAAGTCATTCTTTTTGACTTATTATCCCTTGAACAAATTCTTACAAGTTCATTTCATTTGAAATAATTCTAAATGAGTTCTCTGTTCTTGTTTTTGTTAGGAACTCAAAAACGTTGTACTCTCTGTACATCTTGTCCTCTTATTGTCTCTCTCAGTTGCTACCTTATTCTTTATCAGTAGGGTTTCGTTTGGACTATTTCACTTATGAAATACCTAATTCTTATTTCATTCGTTGAAGGCCGTATGCCATCAGTTACTTTCATTTCTTACAAATCTTGAGATACTACAATTACTTCCATAGTAATCAGTCATCCAATTATCGTTGGATTTACATTTTATTCTTGAATGGATCACATCATTCTACTATTATACTTCTATCTGTGAGGATTCATATGCCTTTTCAGATTCGGCTTCATTTTGGGTCAATTTGTTCAATCGTTTGAATCATCGTATTCTAGCTACCGGGATTATGATGATAACCATAATGTGAAATATAACAGGTTATGATTGCTTCACATAAGGTATGATAGAAACCTTATAGACACGAACTCATACGTAGGAATAGAAGAATCTTCTCGATCTCTGCAATGGATGAATCATCTCAAACAACTAAGGACCAGTCAAGAAGGCTAAGCAACATAATACCTAAGGAGATCGATCCCACTGACATATTTGGAAGACTAATACAAGACTTATGAAAGATCGTGGACAATACTAGCATAAGTGACTACAGAGACGAGTTGTTTAGACACCTCCATATCGCCCATTCAGAATCGCTTAGAGACCACTCAAGCTATAACCTGCTACACTACCAAGGTCAACCCTACTACAAGGACAACTCGAAACGACGAACAACGATCATGGTGTTTGTTTCAACTATAGAAACCCTGGATGTCTTGCCAAGGAATGTCAAGCTTCCAAGACTTGTAACCAACTAAACGTTATCTGCTATAGCTATCGCAAGAGAGGACATTTGAGCAAGGACTACAAAGCACTCGAGATGGACGCTACGGAGCACATGCAGCTCAGACAAGCCTAACTCAATACCACCATCCCCAATATAGCTGGATTAGGCAAAGAGGCACAACGAAGACTGAAAGAACACATGAGGAACCAGAGAAAGTTCGACACAACAATAGCATCGGTCCAACGTAAAGCATGCCAACGTTGTTTCAATTGCAGAAATTGCAGACAATACTTCGAAGAATGCCCAATACCGAAACAAATTGGAGGACATGGATCGCAATCTTACAAATGTGGTGGAATGGACCACATCCACAAGGATTGCGAGGCAATGAAGAACATCAATCAAGATCTGTTGATGAACTTGGAAGAAGAAGGGAAGTTGATACAACATATGCAATCGATTATGCAAAATTTTGACCTATTAATGAATCTAGTTTTGTGTATCTAGTATTATTGTAATGATTAGTGCCCCGATATATATATTATAGTAGAGGTACAACAAATCGACAGTTAGTAACTATAAATATACAACGAACATCGTATCCCACCTTTAGACTGACGGTCAAACCAGACGAGCTAACCTAACGATAGAAGACGTCTCACCAGCTCACATCATCAACAACATCGGAGACACATGGAAAAGTTTACACCATCAATTATGAAAGCTTGTGGCGCATTCGGAACAAAAATACAAGAGAACCCACTCGTTGTTGATCAAAATGTTCACCAACTACGACAAAGTCAAGCATAGGCATGACGTCACTCGAGGTTCTATATAGAAGGCCATGTCAATCATCACCACGTCAGAAGGATCAAAAATGAAGGAAGAACCTACAGTTTGAATTCGAAGATAAAGTACCATTAAAATATCGATCACTCGAGGTAACGTGCTATTAGACGAAAAGAAAGGAAGCTATCACTGTGACACATTGGAGTATTTACAATTGAATTGCCCACCAACTTGCGTACATTATCACCAATGGTGTAGTAGATCACAACGCATTTTGAGTGGATACGCTAATCTACAACGTTCTTTGTACTAATTAATGTTGAGGGATACATTCACGACCCCTACAAGTTATAAAAGACAATCGTGAGACCAACTAGACTTCTCAACCATCGCATCAAGAAGTTGAGAGGTAAGAATCTTGTCGATCATAGACGCAGAAGAAATGATGAAAGCAAAGTTAATCAGACTGCCGTTGAGATAAATCCAAAGCAACGTGATATCTGCGACAGTTGTGGAATATCTGGACATCACTCCATAGAATGCAAAGCACTGAAACAGCTCACAAGTTGATAGGCGCAGTGCTTCAATTGTGGAAAGACTGGAAATGTGCACAAAGATTGTCCAGAACGAGGAATTCAGAACATGGTTCTACCACAAAGAAGGTCTAATTTGCTAGCTAGTGGGAACCTCACAACCTTAAAATCTAAGATATGACTAGTACCTTGTACTTTCTAAGACCTAGCAAACTCTGATTTCGAGGACGAAATCCTTTAATAGGTGGTGGAAGATGTAACACCTGTAATTTTCTATCATTAATAATATTAGCTTTTTCGAATTTCTGTATTGGACCGACTATATTAATATATTATTATTTTAATTACGTGACGGTATGGACGTGTTGTAGTATTACCATATAGACTGTAGTAACCATACCAACTCGACCATAATAAGATTTAACTTAGTCCCGTACCTGTACCCGGACATTAGAAATAATACCCAGTTGTACGTAAATCGAGACCGACACGCATATCGAGAAACTTATGCACGTAAACCGAGAAAGTTGCACACAACCCGAGGTGGGCCCCATATGGCCGGCCATGTGGCAACCACATGACATCCCTTTGGACACATGTCCACTTAATGGACACATGTCCACTTCATGGACACATGTCCTATGCATGTAACATGCAAATGACACCTAAGCTAATGCACTTTCTATATATAACATGCACATGCACACAATTGACACACTTTGTCTCTTATAATCTGCACTTAAGTAAAGAAATTAGAGCTGGAGTTATAAGTTCATATAGGAGAAGAAGAAGGTGACACAATTGAAGTTGAAGTTCAAGCTCCATCAAGCTCAAGAACAACATCAAGCTTAATTTCAAGCTTTGGTGAGTAAATTGTGAGTAAATTGTGAGAAATTGTGAGTAATCTAACTCAATTTAGAACACATATAATATGTACTAATGTTTGGTAGAAGTTGATGTTGTTGTGTTGAAGTTTCCATGACATGCAAGACAAATACATAAATCTGAGAAACTGAAACTCTCAGCAGAACATAGTTTAGTAAAAGGAATGTTTTGTGTAGCTCAAAAATCCGAATTAAGCTAGGTTTTTTTTTGTGGTAAAAGCTAACTCATATATCTACAAATAACTCTTCTATAGCTCAGTCTAGAAATCAATCCATCATGGGTGAAATGCATGTACAACGCAGTGTTATAAACCTGGGAAAACAGAAACTTCCAGCAGAACGTAGTTTAGTAAAATGGATGTTTTGAGGAGCTCCAAAATCCGAATTAAGCTAGGTTTTTTTGTGGTAAAATCTAACTCATATATCTACAAATAACTCTTCTATAGCTCAGTCTAGAAATCACTCCTTCATGGGTGAAATGCATGTACAACGCAGTGTTATAAATCTGAGAAACTGAAACTCTCTGCAGAACATAGTTTAGTAAAATGAATGTTTTGTGCAGTTCAAAAATGCGAATTAAGCTAGGTGTTTTTATGGTGATAGATAACTCATTTATCTACAAATAACCCTTCTTTAGCTCAGTCTAAAAACCCCTCCTTAATAGGTCAAATCCACGTACAATGCAGTACTAAAAATCTGGGACAGAACAGTCCGAGATATAAGAAATGTCTTGTAAAATAAATAGTTTGAGTAGCTCAAAAATGTTATTGAAGCTAGATTTTTTTTGTACATGAAGATATACCTATTATCTACAATGTTTTAGTTTTGAGTTTGATCTACAAAGCAATTTATCATGCCCAAATAAATCATGTTAATTCAGTCAACACAGTGAAAATGTATCCTGGCAGATTGTGTAGCTTTTTGTATAATGTTTTGTTTATGCATGGTGTTGATTGTTGATGCTAGTTTTCCGGTACATGTGTTCTTATGAAAATCTCATGCTATGGTAGTGCTATCGTGTAGATGATGATGTTAAGGGTTTCGGCTATGTGTTTATTGGTATTAAATTCACGTTATAAATCCATGAGCTATGTGCTATGCTTTCTATTTTTGTGAATATAGTTTAATGTCCGTTGGAAAGTTCATACCCAAACTATAAGTGTATTGTATGGCACAATTATTGCATTAATAAGTGATCGGGAAAGTTTCCATCATAAGTATATTAAGAGGAAAACGGAATGTCGGACGTATAGCGAAATATTAACGGTTATAAATGGATGATATTAATGAACTAAACTACGAAACGTGCGAACGCGTAAAATAACGATAAAACCTTCAACAACAGATTTAATGCGAATAAGGGACATTGGGCCTCGTTTCGAGTCGTGTGTCTACTGGTCAAAGTTGGTTCATGAACTTTTGTGTCGTGTTTGGATAATTCTTGTGAAGTTGGTCTCTCGATTATTCCATGGAGTCGATTGGTGAGTTATGTTTTGTTCCTTGATCTGAGGATCGGCATGACGTGTTCGGTCAAGTGCGGATGACCTGAGGATCGTCGTGACGTGTTCGATCAAGTGGTTGATTATTTTTCCGCACCCTTGGACTGAGGATCGGCATGAAGTGTTCGGTTATGTACGGGTGACCTGAGGATCGGCATGACGTGTTCGTCCAAGTGATTATTAATTTCCCGTACCCTTGGTCTGAGGATCGGCATGACGTGTTCGGTAACGTGCGGGCGACCTGAGGATCGGCATGACGTGTTCGACCAAGAGATTGTTAATGTCCCGCACACTTATGCCATTTGGGCGACAGTTTGAGTGCCAGTTGGGTGACAGTTAACTATTCATTGTTGAGTGTTGTACTTTCTTGACCAGTAAATGCGTTTGGAGTTAAGTCTTCTTTCAGTCAATGTCATTGGTCAGTTCAGTTCTGGGTTAAGTTTCAAAAGGAATGATTGGGTTTTAATAAGACGTGGTTTTGAGAATAAGAAAAGACGAACAAGACATAGTATCGAGAATAAGAAATGATGAACGAGATATGGTTTTGAGAAATAAGAAGAGATGAAGAATAACTTACCTTAAGTGGTGGTAACCTTAAGGGGACCCTCACTTAGCTTAACCGCTAATGGCTTTTCATGCCGCTGGACCTTCCACGTCCAGCCTTTGCAGGTCCAGACGGAGCCGAATGCTATCAAGACGCGGACTATACTACTGAAGACTATGCTGGTGAAGATTACTACAAGGAAGGCTACGGTTTCGCCAGCTGAAGACTTTGGAGCTTGTCTTTTGTTATAGTTCTGTTACTATTATGTTAGTGATGTAATAGTTTAGCTGGTATTGTAATATGTATCTTTTGGATATCTTTTTTGGCCTGTAATATACTACTGATGTAAGACTTGGATGTTTTAAATTTCTGCTTCCGCGGAACTTAGTCACTTTCCCATATCACATTATTGTTATAAGCATGTTTGGACAATCAGGTGACACTCACAACCAGTCACGTGTCTACGAACCCATAAAGGAAATTTATTTTTCCCTATTTTTGGTACTTCGGGGCGTGACAGTCCCCCACAAACTGTTGTATATGAGGATTCTTAACAAACTATGGGGTATAATTAACAAACATGAAGAATGATGAACAAATTGTTAAGAATCTCTCATATTGGTTAAGAATCCCCCATATTCCATTGTGGTATTCTGTCGGGGATCCTTAACAAATAGTGGGGGATTCTTATAAATTGGAGGGGGATTCTAAACAAACTTTGGGGGATTTTATGCAAATATGGGAAATAATGAACAAATATGCATATGGGAGTTGACAACTATTGTAGGAGAATTCTCCACAATTGTCAAGAATCCCCATCAGTTGTCTTGAGTCCCCCACAAACTATGGGAAATGGATAATTCTTAACTAACTGTGGAGTATAATTAACAAATATGGAAAATAATTAATAAATTGTTAAAATTCCTCACATTGGTTAAGAATCCCCCATATTCCTTTGGGGTATTTTGTAGAGGATCCTTAATAAAAGTGGAGGATTCCTAACTAACTGTGGGGTACAAGTAACAAATATGGGAAATGATGAACAAATTGTTAAGAATCACTCACATTGGTTAAGAATCCCCCATATTCCATTGGGGTATTTTGTGGGGGATCCTTAACAAAAGTGGGGGATTCTTAAAAATTTGTGGGGGATTCTTAACAAACTTCGGATGATTTTAGCAAATATGGGGAATAATGAACAAATATGCAACATGGGAGATGACAACTAATGTAGTGGAATCCCCCACAATTGTAAAGAATCCCTCACAGTTTGTCTAGAGTCCCCCACAAACTGTTGTATATGGGGGATTCTTAACAAACTGTGGGGTACAATTAACAAACATGGAGAATGATGAACAAATTGTTAAGAATATCTCATATTGGTTAAGAATGCCCCATATTCCATTGGGGTATTCTGTGGAGGATTCTTAACAAACAGTGGGGGATTCTTACAAATTGGTGGGGGATTCTAAACAAACTGTGGGGGATTTTAAGCAAATAAGGGAAACAATGAACAAATATGCAATATGGGAGATGACAACTATTGTAGGAGAATTCCCCAAAATTGTCAAAAATCCCCACAGTTGTCTTGAGTACCCCACAAACTATGAGATTTGGAGGATTTCTAACTAACTGTGGGGTACAATTAACAAATATGGGGAATGATGAATAAATTGTTAAAATTCCTCACATGGGTTAAGAATCCCCCATATTCCATTGGGGTATTTCGTAAAGGATCCTTAATAAAAGTGGAGGATTCATAACTAACTGTGGGGTATAATTAACAAATATGGGGAATGATGAACAAATTGTTAAGAATCCCTCACATTGGTTAAGAATCCCCCATATTGCATTGGGGTATTTTGTGGGGGATCCATAACAAAAGTTGGGGATTCTTAAAAATTTGTGGGGGATTCTTAACAAACTGTGGGTTGTTTTAGCATATATGGGGAATAATGAACAAATATGCAACATAGGAGATGACAACTATTGTAGGGAATCCCCAACAATTGTAAAGAATTCCCCACAGTTTGTCTAGAGTCCCCCACAAACTGTTGTATATGGGGGATTCTACAACAAAAGTGGGGGATTCTTAACAAACTGTGGGGGGTTTTAGCAAATATGGGGAATAACGAACAAATATGCAACATGGGAGATGACAACTGTTGTAATAACCCCCATTTTCTTGCATTGCCATATTTAAAATTAAATATACATTGTCTGCCTTTATTTAAATTCTTATGTGAAAAATTTATTTCTTGACTAATCCCATAATTAAAATTACTTTTGGGGTCAAAATGCAATTTTCCTAAAAACTGGCAATACCTGTGTTAAATTTCAAATCTGTATTTCAAACGGTGGAATTATTTCTTTTAAACTCCAACTGTATTTTTATAAAATCAGAAAACTCTTTCTAACATTAAAATGAATTTTCTGTATTTTTGTGATAAACACCGTGTCACGAAAATACTAGTTTAGGTTTAAAACTGTCCGCGCAGTGTTAAACTTCCACAGAATTTTGGGAGTAACTGATTGGACAAATTTCTTTATACCTAATTATTATTGCTAAAGTTTTCCCTTAGGCCTTGTTTGGCAAATGCTTGTAGTATGTGTGTTGTCCTAATGCCATAAGCTTGATTCCCAAACACACCTTGACCCACACCAACTCCACCTACCCTTTCAATTATCAATGGAGCATTATGAATTGCAAGTGTATATTTACACATCATTGTTGCACTTTCTTTGTAATTAGTGGAGATTAATGGAGAATGAGTGGGATGTTAGGCAAATGTTTTCTAAGTGGAAGTTTGAGTATTTATACACCCAATCACACTACACATTCTACACTCCTAACATAGAGAGCTTGAGAGAGTCACATAGAGAGATAAGAGAAAGTTTGAGAGTTCAATTTGCTGAAAATTTCTAGAGAGAAGAGCTCCTCAATTTCCATAGCCAAGCTTGTATTGGGTTTCTTGATTTGGTTATCTTTCTCAACAAATCTCTTTGCACTTAATCACGGTGAGTATTACTAACTCACTCCAAATGTAACTCATTCCTTATTTACTGATTTAGGTAGTTAATTTTAACAGTAGCAGAATTTTGTTTTCAGATTTTTGTTAGGAAAACGAATGAAATTTAAGGTTCTGCCCGCGTTGTCCCAAGCAAAACTCGATTCTGCACACTTTTTGTCTAATGCAATTTTCTCAGATTTTGCACCGTTTGGGCAGAAAATGAGGATTACAGTAGCAGAAAAAGTATATTAGAAATTCAATCTAATATTTTCTCTTTTAATTTTAACAGTAGCAGAATTTTGTTTTCAGATTTTTGTTAGGAAAACGAATGAAATTTAAGGTTTTGCCCGCGTTGTCCCAAGCAAAACTCGATTCTGTACACTTTTCGTCTAATGCAATTTTCTCAGATTCTGCACCGTTTGGACAGAAAACGAGGATTTCAGTAGCAGTTTTTAGAATGCTATTAGTTATGTTTAAAATGATTAAGGCAATGAATTACGAATTTTCAATCCCCGTACGCGTATTATTTCTTTAATTCTGTGAATTCCTTTATGTTTAAAGTTTGATGACATTCATGTGGAGTCAGTTGTACATGCATGGTGAGTGTTGGTAGTGTGTAAAAGAGTAATGATAGTGTGGAAAAGAGTAATGATTGTGTGGAAAGAGTATGAGTTTGAGTTGTGGTTGTGGTTGTGGTTGTGGTTGTGGTTGTGGTTGTGGTTGTAATTGTGGCTGTGGTTATGGTTGTGGTTGTGGATGTGATTGTGGTTGGAGTTGAAAAAGAGGATGAGGGTGTCTTTGAAATGCGAAGGTGGCAAAAATGGACACTCCCTGACGCCCATGGAAGCGTTAAAGTGTGTGAAGCCGAACTTGGACACTC